>PISX010000206.1:0-348472 GCA_004024625.1 Mellivora capensis
AACCAGGCAGGAAAGACAGATACTGAACAAGTAATTAAAAATGTGATGAATAATTCTGAAGGAACAGTATATACTGCTTGGGGAGTTTAGAGTAATATGATTTAACTTCATACTCAATTTCAATTCTACAGGAAGAGAACTGGATAGGACACCAAAGGGAAACTAAGTTGGCCTATTCAAGATAAACTGAGAGGAAGTTCTATGAAATATATGTTACTTTCCTGTCCTAGAATTTAAAGGACAAAAGAAAATACTGCTCATACCCATATGGATAATTTAGGATAAAGGTGCTAAGGAGAAAGGGGACAATTGGGTCCACTATTAAAGCTCCAAGCCTTTATTTAATAGCTGAAAACAATTAAGACCCAAGGTAGTCACATGATAGACTTCAAGATTACATAGCTCATAAATAGCAGAACTAAAACTCAAATCCAGGTGGTAGGGCCTCTAAAAGAGCACTCCCTATACATTATTCAAGGGAGAGGAAGGCAAGTTAGTCCCACAGTACTTCCTTGGTTTATATCTTACTATAATATTTTGAAATATTTCGGTAGGGGGTTGGTTATGGTTATAGGTTTTTAAAATTCTGGGAACAGAGGTGAGGATACAGAAGTTCCAAGAAAAGGGAATGTGAAAAGAAGGAAAGAAACCCAATGTAATGAAGTAGGCTAGTTGAGAAATAACCCTACTTCAGTCAGGGAAACAAAAAGTGTTCCTCTTTCCCCTTCGAGTTTCTCTGACTAGTGAGGGCACAGAGCAGTGGCAGGAGGTTGAGGCAGACCTTAAGCTTACCCATAATTTCTACCATCCCTCTTCAGTATCCTTTAATAGACAAATGAGTTTCTTGGGATTGCATCAGATATGACTAAAAATATATTTAGAGAGGTGCCGGGTGGCTCAGTTGGTTAAGCGGCCAACTCTTGATTTTGGCTCAGGTCATGATCTCAGAGTTGTGGGTTGAAGCCCCATGTCTGGCTCCATGCCTGGCATGGAGTCTGCTTGAGATTCTCTCTCCCTCTGCCCCTCCCTCTGCTCACACTTGCACTCTCTCGCTCTCTAAAATAAATAAAATCTTTAAAAAATATATATATATATGTTTGTGTATGTATATGTGTGTGTGTGTGTCTTTAGAATGATTTACTTTTTATTATCAACTATGACATGAAATCTAAATAGAAACCTAGCCTTTGTTACTCAAAAGCATTTATCAAGACACATTTTTTGGACACTATCCCCCTTCCTATAGCACTTAGTTCCAACTCCGCTATTTCTTAAGAACACACCTACTTGGAAATTCTGGAGCATTCAAGCCTGCACCAGGGGTGAGAGTTGGTTCACTGGATGACCTATGTCATCATGTACCTTGTGTTGTACCCTGGTGGAGACCTTTCTTGACTGACCCCCCCACAGTCCCTGGCTGCTTAATTCTTCACCCCGATGACCCCCATTTATGACCCAGATTCTACTTTCCAGCAACAAAAGGAAACAAAGCGTTACCATTTTAAAGAAGAGGCCTTCTTTGAAGTGCTCAACACCAAAGGTAGTGTTCCATACACATGCAGTGGGGAAGTTTGGGGTCTTTTGTTTGTTGGTTTAATGTTTAACCTTTTCTTAATATCTCTTCTTTTAATGCGCTTTAACCTTTTCCCTTTGATCTCTTTGCTTCCTTTACAGAGAAGCTGCCCACCCACCCAATTCACCACCCCTTTCAGCAGTTTTCCCTTTGGCCTTCACAGCAGCTCCAAAGATATTGGCACCTCTTCAGCAATGCCCCCCCCCCAAGACTGTCCCCATTATACTTGTCATCTTCCTGATTAACGCCTCCAACATTCATCCCCATTTTTAAGTACTTGTGAGAGATCTGTTCCAAGAAGAGAGTTATGCTTTTGTGAAATTTCTCCCCAAAGCATACTTTACTGACCATCTTTCACCACATTTCCTTTAACAGCAAGCTCTATTCATCCAATAGAAAACTCAGATGAGAAAATCATATGAAACCTCCACTTTAGGCACTTTGAGGAACTAACTAAATTATTTCAGACCATAAAGCATTACCTTGTACACTGAAGTGAAACTGTGTAAAAACTCTACCTTCATTGATTGCTACTTGTTTTTTCACAAAGTGTTTTCACAGACATTATTTTATATAACTCTGTGAGGTAGGCAGGACAGAAAAGAGAAGGAAACTAGGACTCAGAACATGTGAGTGATTTACCAAGTCTACATCAATTATTACAACTGAATATGAGAACGTCAACTGGTAAATAGTTCTGGCCTTGACTCTGGAGAGACACCCCTACCTGCCATCCCGGTGCCTCCACTGGGACACTCCATTCCTTCCAGAATGTCTGGCTCAATGGGGTAGGCATCCTGGGTTATGGTCAACAGTTAGTTCTGATTGTCCACACCTGATTTATACCTGCTGTTAAAGGTCCACTATCAACCTAGGATCACTTTAAGTTGAATTATCAGCTTTTTTTGAGGGAGGCAAGGTCATGTAAGCAGTGTGAGCTCCAGCTGCAAATCTGTGTGAATGAGAACTTGTGGTTAGGCATCCTCAAAGATCTTTTTTTCCCTGCTCCCAGAAAGAGGCAAGGTTGACATAGACAAGTTGCTTCAACCTTGTGCTATGTAAGAGTTTTTGTTCCTTATGCCATTATTTTATATATATATATATGGAAAGGGAAATATAATATAGAGAAAGGGGAAATATATATATATTATATATGGCCATGGTTATTCTTTGGGTCCAAATTTTATGCAAGATTCGCCTTACTATCTCCCACTCTATGTGGGCCCTCAGCTTTGCTTCCTGTCCTCCACTAATATATATGCTTATTATAACTCGCTCTAGATTAACAGTAATTAAAGCTGCTTGCAGACAAATGCCAAATATAACACTTGCTTACACATCTGGACTTAAACATTTCTGGCCACTGATGATTTCCTTTCCTCTACTGCTAGTTCAGCCATGCTTTTAATAAGATTTAATATTTAACCCAGCATTTTTTAGGTGTTCGATACTGAGAGGGGTTTCTCCAAATAGCTAGTTCTCCATAATGCCAGAAACAGAAGTCTTTGACCCATAATTTGTCATTTTTGTCCTTTATTGGCTGCCAGATATGCCATAGACAAATCTCAAGGAAAAATGAACTTGCAAAATTGGCACAGAAAAGTGGAATTGCATTTCATGATAGTGCATGGAAATGGACCCTTGGGGTACATGGATGCATGGGAGGCTGTGAAGTCACTGAAATTGCTATCATCTGGAAAACAGAATGCAATCATCAGCCAGAAACATGGGTTTAAGCAAAGGAAAGTTTACACATTTATTAACTAACGTTTTCTTTAGAAAGAGAGTGGACTTTTTTTTTTTTTTTGGAAAGCTAGAGCGGCAGCTGCCATGGGAATTCTAGTAAAAGTACACTCCAGGAAGCAGGGACCATGGTGGGCCTCATGCCAAAACAGATTGGGAACCACTAGTATAGAGAAAAAAATGCACTCATCTCATTTAGAAGACTGAGACAGTTTGATTTTCCCCTTTGTGCCAGGGAATACATGTTCCCTTAGGGGCTAAAACAGAGACATTCTCTCCAGCTCTGCCAAGGTCACCTTTTTTAGGCAGATTTATTCTCAGGTGAAGCAAAAGATCCAGCTCCAGCTGCAATGTATTCTATTTCCCTGCCTTCTTACAGATTTGTTGGTTAAAGCTTAATTTCTTGGTCTATATGAGTGGGCAAATCTCCTAAGGAGTGCGGTAAAACAACAATATATAGAAACCATCTCAATCATAAGGTAGATGTGAAACATGTTAGAAAACAAACACCAAGTAATAATACGAAGACGGCTGCACCAAAAAGTCTGATGTCAAGCAAATACTGCATTTACCTACTATTGCCCGCTAAGACTCCTCTCAAGCCAAAAAAAGAAAGCCCCTTAAAGGTCAATTACAGGAAGGATTTAGTGCATCAGAGAAATAAACTCATATTAATTTCTTCATCCAAGAAATATTTATTGAGTTTCTGCTACGTGCCAGACATGGTTCTAACAAACTTATTAGTGAACAAAACACAAGACCTGTAGCTTATAAGATATTTTAATACGGGTCTTTGTGGATTTCTAATCATTTTTCTGTTGCTATGTTTTACTACCTTCCATTCTTGGATTTCTCAGAGCTTTGCCCTTCCCTGTCCCGGATGTATGTACGCCCTTGTGGATTCCTTGGCCAAGAATAGTTTCAGCAGGTTCTCAATCTACATGTAACTGGATGGGGGAGGAAGGCCTCTATCCAGCTCCCATGGATTGGCCTTTGTGCCTGTGAGCTTACGTTCTCCCAAAAAAGATGATTCAGGATAACGATTCTGGCACATTATCTCATTAGGCCTCCTGATACTAAATGAAGAAGGCAGCTGAAAAATAACACTCCATTTCACAAGAGAGAAATCTGGGGCATGGAAAGGTTAAACAACTTCTCTAAATCAAACAGCCAGGAATTGGGCCTGGGACAAGGACAGAGATCTTTAAAATTCACATCACATTTTCCATCCCTTACATCGTACTGTCTTTAGATTAAGTTTAAAGAATTCTGGCAAAAATCAGGAATATACAAAGAGAAAAACATAACTATTAAACAGAATTGCTATTTTCAGAATACTGCTAAAATTTGGATATTGTCAACACTAACCAAAGATACAAAAAAATTAATCATCCACATAGAAATGTTTTATAAAATTATTTTCTTTAATTAGATAAACTGTTAAGATTGTATTAAAAATGTTTATGTTCCAGATGTCTCTCCTAATACTGATAATATAGCAACAAACAAAATTCCACAAAGTATTTCACAATATTATGTTGCTATCAGAGCTTTCAAAATACAAACTTGGAAAATAAAATCCATAAAGGGAAAAGCAGAGGGAAACACATTTGTAAATAACCTGGAAACATGAAGAAAAGAGATCAAGCTGAAACTGAATATCCAGCTGTGTAAACACATTTAGATACTTTAAAAAAATCTCAAATTGATGGTATTCACAAGGTCCTCCCAGTGCCAAATCGTATACTTCACATTAATTCTTCTGTGATTCCACATCCTTTCCACACTGCATCAGTCTAAACTGTCTATTTCAGATGGAACCACTCGAATTCCATGAATGTTTTTGTTTAATCAAGTGAACACTGTAAACTGTTGTTCTTGGTCATACACTCTACTCTTAAATAAAAATAAGATTTCTGAAGATGAAAGACTTGAGGTGCAGGTGCTAAATATTTGCAAATACTTTCATTACTCTCAGAGATCTGAATTACAAGTGGGGAAGCAGGGCCTTCATTAGCTTCAGTTCAGAAACGAGTGCTAAAATCCACTATTTGAAGGGAGACTAATTTCCTATCAAAAAATAAAAATAAAAACGACTAGAAGAAAGACTTCCCAGAAGATTTCTGGGATTTCTGACAGAACTTCTGGGAAGTTAGTAACAATTCTAGCCACATGTTGAAATTCTTTTTCCAATTACATGAAATTAATGATAAGGAGAACCTACAGAGTGTGTAGCACTGCAGTAGGAGTTAACGTAAGCCTTCATTTGTAACCTTCCTAACTACATTGACAACACCTATTTTGATGAAACTGATCACAAGGCAAATTCATATCTGAGTCCTAACAGATGCAGCTGCCTTAATGAATTCAACACCTCTCTTGCCCCAACACCCTACTTCGGTCAAATGAATGCTAACCTATCAAATCCAGGAAAAAAGTCTTATTTATAAATTGCAATCACTTTATTTTGGACGTTCATTCGTTGGCTCAGAACTACACTATTGATGCTAAATATAGTTGAAGTCACAGTATTCATTTACTACAAATTCTGTGACTATCAAGCCTTTCTTTTACCTGTTTATTATGGAAGACTTCCCAGCTCACAGTCCATTAAATCCATGGTGGTATATTAAACAAATGTACTCAATAAAAATAACTATTTTCTGGATTACATGGAGGTAGGATTGCAAGATCCAACAAATAAAAATATACAATGCTTAGTTAAATGTGAATTTCTGATAAACAATTACATACTTATACATACTTATACTAAAAATATCATTCACTCTTTATTGGAAATTCAAATTTAAGTATGTGTACTGTATTTTATCAGACAACCCTGCTGGAAAGTTACAAAACCAGTACTTATAGCTACAGAAAATGTGAGATAATAGACTAAATCTACCCATCCAGAATTGTACCTTCTTAAATTGACAAAAACTCAATTCGCTTTCTTGTCATTTTTATGTCTGTGATCAAAGCAAAAGATAGGATGATTAGGTGAATGAACTTCTGGACAAGTAGAGTGAATACCTTTTTAAAATTCAATTTTAAAATCAAAGATGAAACTACATTTCTTCTAAAGTATTAAGCCTTTTAAAATGCAGCTTTAAGACTAATTTTAAGACTTATTTTACAAAAAGGATAGTTTCAATGAAATCTATTCATCTTCTGAAAGGCATAAAAACTATTTATTAAAATTTTTGATGCCACATATGAAAAAGAGGAAAAGAATCTTTGTAATGTGGTGGTATTGATCAAATAAAATGTGTAATTGTACGCCAACTCTAAGGGGCAGCTGATTATTAAAAATAAAGTTAGTCCCATTTGTTTATCTACATACAAGATTTTGCCATATACTACATATTTACACACACAAGTATCAAATTTCCCCCCGGACACTAGGTTTTGGAATACCCATTATTTTTTTTTTAATCTATCTCATGTTGAGATACTTGAATCTATGTATTTTAAAACCTCTTTTTTTTAAGAAATAGCTTTATAAATTAGGAAGCAAAACTCTTCACATTAAATATGTATCAAAATGGTTATCAAAATTAAATTACAAAAAATTAAATATGTATCAGAATGATTATCAAAATGATTAAATTTAATAGGCAAAAAAGACACAATACAAAACTAATCAGATGTAAAATATTCCCAAAAAAGTGTATTATCTCCACATTCATGCATGTGTTATCAAGTGGGCCACTGGTACTTAATCCCATGGTACCCTCACTGAGGCCTCCTGAAATGCATCCTAGCCTTGTTGGCTTAGGGAATGGAAGGCGGAAGCATTCACCCAGCAGCTCTTATAACCCAATGGTCCAGAGTAATCATATAGGCTTCAAATCCACCAAACATGAAGTGTAAAAGTTGGCTTTAAAATCAGGTCCTGGGATTTTAGACACATAGTTGCATATATTCCAAAATTAGATGATTTTTTTCCAGTAGTATGGGTTAGACTAAGGAGTTGATTATGGAAAGCCTTTTCTAGTTGTGATTCTGTAATGAATGTATACAAAATAACATAATTCCAGTTATGAGTCTGTAAAGAATTTTACAAAACTTCATACAAAATTTATGTATACAAAACAATGAACTTATTCAGTTGAGCATTTTCGCCATTTACAAAACAAGAAGCATGTTGACTGAACAAACCTGAACTCAAGAAGGCATCACCAAGACAATAGGGTAGGGGACTCCAGACCCCAACCCCCTATGAAGATCAACAATAACCATTCCTGGACAGAAACAGCTCTGGGATTCCTCAGGAGCCCACTTAAGAAACTTCGACAACACAGTGGAACAACAAACCTGAAATCAACCACCCAAAAAGGAATGGACGAACAGCTTCATTTTACCCGCCTCACCCCACAACGGGAAGCACAGCTTGGCAAAAAGAAGGCAATTCCCCGCCAGCGTTTCCCTCTCCCACAAAGGAGAGCAGGTGAAAGATCCGCTTCCAAAGGCTTTCAGGCCCGAAGTAAAGCACGTCCTTGGGGTTCAGCCCAACCGGAGACCAGCAAAGCTGAGACGGACGGTGACAGCTAGGGACAAAGACGATCGAGGTTTCCAATATCAGCGACACACGGGAAGGGAGAGACCCAGGTTTGCAGTTACCTGCTCTGCAGAGAACCCCAGCAGCTTTCTCCTCTGAAGAAGCCAACCAGCGACCGCCTGCAGATTCCACCTGGTTTCACAAACACCAGCCGCCCGAGGCCCTCCCAGCAGGCTCTGCTGCCCTCACGCCCAGCCAGGGACCCACACAAGCAGCCATCTCTGGCCTCTGCGGCTGCGCGAATGCCAGGTTCCAGGTTTGACCTCCAGGCCGACGCCCAACACTGCGCGCATGCTCAGGACTAGCCGCTCCAGTTGCACGCGGCACACCCTCACACCACTCCTGACCCGGGCCTCTGCAGGGGTGGGTGGGTGTGTGGGTGTGGGCGCGCGTGCATGTGTGTGTGACTGCGGCCAGAGAGTGCCCGACCTGGACCTCTGTAGGTGGGTGGGTGTGGTTGTGGCCAGAGAGTGCCCCCCAACAGCCAAGGCACCCACAGCTGACCTGTGGCTCACTTGGCAGCAGCACCTCTAGCTCTATAACCGCATCCAGCGGCAAAAGTCCTGTCTCTGGCCTCCAGGGCCCTGCGCACGCTGGTGGTGAGACCCTGCAGTTGCAGCAGGGCACCCAGATAGCCGGGACTGCATCTGGATAGCCGGGGCTCCTGCAGCTGCTAGTGTACCCAGAGTTGGGCCTGGCCCTAGTTGCTGGCACTTGTCCTTGCCACTACGTGTGTGTCTGCAATAGGTCCCTCCCTATGCCTGTCGAGGGAAAATGAATAAACCCTTTAGAATGTCTAAATTAAAAAAAAAAAAAAAGTTTTATTGAAGCCCAAGTTAAAAACAGCTGCCTGGGATACACAATCTTCACAAAGAAGAGTGCTCTGGTACGGGAACATTTGGTGTGGGGTTATATACAATTTTTACATAAAAAGTTACAAATTATTAGACAACATTTCAGAAAGTTGCAGACCTTATTTTAAGCTACTCCTGTATGCGGGGCTGTATGACTTTAATCTTATGGGAAACCAGGGAAGTTTCTTATTTTTTCTTATCTTTTGTGTTCAGAAGTCTCCTTTTTGGTTATTTTCTTTAATGAAAGAGATGTACAATGTATGCTCCGGGCAGAAATAGAGCCCATCTTTTGAGGTTTTGCCGAGTCATTGTGACCTTGGTAAATGTTAAAGGAGAGCTTCCCTGGGAGCCCAGGAGCAGGGCCTACAAACATTAAAAGTTGAAAATTTCCTTTATCACTCCATAGACACCTGCAGGTGGCCCCCACAGCTGAGTGTGTGCCCACCACCAGCTCCAGCCCACAATCGAGTGGGATTTATCTCTGAAATAAAAGGATCGTTCAACTCAACCCGAATCAATAAATGTGATACACCACATTAATAGAATGAAAGACCGCAATCACATGATCATTTCAATAGATTTAGAAAAAGCATTTGACACGTTCCCACATCCTTTTATGATAAAAACTCTCAACAAATTGGGTATAGAAGGAACATACCTCAACATAGTAAAGGTCATATATGACAAACTCACAGCTAACTTCATAGTCAACAGTGAAAGTACTCAAAATCTGATTCCAAAAGCCTGAGTGAATAAACTTACTAAGAACCAAATTATTGTGGTTCCTGCATAATTCCCTATGAATTCTCAAGAGGAACATATCTATTATTTTCTAATATAATAATAATACATTTAAATAGTACTGTACACTTCCCCCTGTCCTCCCCAATATTTCCTGGCCATCTCACAGCACTTCTCTAAGACTAAACAGGAGAACCTTCCCCATTGACCAACCTCCATCTCCTACTTCTACCTCAAGTTGTCTTTGAATATTAAAGACAGCAACTCATGAATCTTGCATTTTAACACTGCAGAATTTAGTTAGTTCAAGTATTTGCAGAATTTTCCTCTTCCCATCTCTGTCTCTCCCTCCCTTCATGACTTCCTTAGTAATGGGTTTGTTTCACATAATAGCAGGCTCAACTCCCAGAGGAGAGATGCCCATTATACAACATTCCCAAATACTTTAGTAAGCAGAATATAGGATAGTGAGCAAAATAATTAACCAGGAGTTTAGACAGCTGAATTGTGGCTGTGTTTCTGCCTGTAATTATATGTTTGACTTTAGATAAGTCAACAGAACTTTTTAATATACCAGGACTTGTTCAACACTGATGCAATGTCTCTCTATGAAACAACCAGAGATTTTATCTTTTAAAAGTTGCCTTTAGAAAGGGACAGGTAGGGGCATATGGGTGGCTCAAGAGGTTAAGCGTCTTTCTTCCACTCAGGTCGTGGTCCCAGGGTCCCGGGATTGAGCCCCACGTTGGGCTCCCTGCTCAGTGGGAGCCTATTTCTCTAGCTCCTTCCTCCTCATGCTCTCTCTTGTTATCTCTGTCACTACCTCTCTCTCTCTCTCTCAAATAAATAAATAAAATATTTTAAAAAAATAGAGAGTGACAGGTAGATTGGTAGATCTCATTTTGTACTGATTTATTTTCCCCATGAAATTTATAATTAGCAATGACTAGAAAATCATATAAGAAATATTGAACATATATAACTCAGCTTGTTTTCTATTAAACTATTTAAATGCAAAAATATAAGTAAGGGGAAAATGATTATATAATTGCACATTTTTTCAAAGTTGAAAATATTTATCAAAAATGTCTATTTTCAGGGCACCTGGGTGGCTCAGTGGGTTAAGCCTCTGCCTTTGGCTCAGGTCATGATCCCAAGGTCCTGGGATCGAGTCCCACATCGGGCTCTCTGCTCAGCAGGGAGCCTGCTTCTCCCTCTGCCTGCCTCTCTGTCTACTTGTGATTTCTCTCTCTGCCAAATAAATAAATAAAATCTTTTTTTTAAATGTCTATTTTCTAATGAACTCTAGTTTGCCAATTCATAAAAGCAGTTTCATATGCAAACTGGTAGATACAACCTGCTCAAATGAAAGAATTCTCAAGGGGGATTAAAATACAATGAAATTATTTTTTATGTCTAATTTATAGAGTTTAAATGCCATTGGTTTTAAAAATACATAAGAAATTGATCTTGCAGTTTTTAAATTCAATTTCTCATGCTGTTTCATTGTTTTTAAGTATCTTTGCTAATTATACAAGATCATGGACTCATTCAAAGTATTTTTAAATCCATACATTTTTAAGCTCATATTTAACTTCTAAAAATATTCCCTGTGGTATAAGCTCTGAAAATAACTCAAACTGCTTTTTCTACTTAAGTAAATGGATCTGTTATTCCATATGTTACCATATAGGTGACAGAAATATAAAGATGAATAAGACACAGTGCCTGGTTTTAAGGAGTTTGCAATCAAATGAGGGGAAAATAGGCAAGCAAACAGTAAAACCCCAGAAATTGAGATTAATTTATTTAATAAGCATTTACTAACCATTCTGTATTTGCCAGCCAATGTTCTAAGTGCTAGGGAGGTAGCAAAAAACAACAAGCAAACAATCAAAGTGACAAATATCTCCACCCTCTGAGAGCGTACATTATCATGGAGGGAGAAAAAAAACAATAAAGTAAAACATACCGTATGTCAAGTGTTGATAAATGGTGTAGGGGGAACAAAATAGAAAAGGGGGAAAGGAGTCTATGATGGTCAGAGAGCACTGAAAGGGTCATATCTGGAAAAAAAAAAAAAAAAAAAAAAAAAACACAAAACCCTGAAATGGGCAAGAAGTCGGCAAGGGCTATCAGCCTTAGGCAGAAGCATCCTGATTTAAAAAAAGGTTGATGTGGCTGGAGTGGGTTGAGCAAAGGAGCAGATTTGCAAGAGATGACGCCAGTGAAGTAATGGAGAGGTCATAGCAAGGGTATCCTTTTAGTGATGCTAAGTGTATTAGTTATCTACTGCTGCATAACCAAGTATCCCAAAGCTTAGCAGCTTAACACAATAAATATACATTATTCCACAAAGATTCTTTGGGGCAAAAATTCAGGAGTCATTTAGCTGGATGCCCTGTCTCAGATTCTCTCAGAAAGTTGCAGGAAGATGTCTGCTAGAGCTGAGGTCATCTGAAGGCTTGACTTGGACTGGAGGATCCATCTCCATCTTGGCTCACTCACATGCCTGGCTCTTGTTTGGAGGCCTCAGTTCCTGACTAGGTGGACTTCTTCATAGGGATGCTTGAGTGTCCTCACAACAAGGCAGTTAGTTTTCTTGGAGAGAGAGAGAATGATCTAAGAGATTGCAAGACAGAAGCCGCTGTGTCTTTTATGACTTGCTCTCAGAAATCACAGTGTTATTTCAACAATATTGTGTCGGTTACATAGTTCAGCACTATCCAGTGGGAGAGGAAACTACATACGGGCATACACACCAGGAGACAAGAATCATTGAAGGCCATATTAGAGACTGTTACCTCAACAGGGAATTCAGATTTATTTTGAATGAGATGGGAAGTTACCAGAAGCTTGTGAGCATAGTATTGGCATAACTTAATTTTTAAAAGGATTAGGCTTTTCCTAATCCCTTTAAAAGGATTAGGCTGAGAATCCCAATGCGCCACCCAAAAACTTCTACCCTCTCTAGGCAGCAACTCTGTGATCAAGGATCACAAGTGCTCAGGAGATCATAGTGACCAAGATAGGGCTCATCCGCAGCCAGACACCCGGAGAGCTGGCCAGAGCTGAGAAAAGCAGTGTGCCCAGTGCTGGGGTGCTGTGGGGGCCCAACTCTATGGGGTCTGTGTGAGTCTGGGTTAAGGTCAAGATACTACTAGACAGTAATAGGACAGCATGGAACCCAGGAGGTCAGTTGGATGGTTTTTACAATACCAGAAAGATGGCAGATTAGATGGTGATGAAGATCAGAGAGTGAGAAATCATAAGACTGTGGGTGTAAAGAAGAGGAGAGTCAGAAAAAGCCAAAGCTGAGCTTTGACTTTGGGAGAAAAACAGACTGTAACGAATTTTGGAGTGAATTATTGTGTACTAACGGATGTAAAACCTCTTCAGTCTTTTTACAAATTCTCAGTAAAATATTTAACTCTGGTAGCCTCTGGATTTTGTTTTTTTTTAATAAAATGTTGATTTCTGCTCTAAGTCTAAGCAAGTCTCTGGAGCAAAATGACCCAGAGCCTTTCCTGGGTTCAGCCCACATCTGAGTTCATCTGTGTCTGATGTAGAAAACCTTTTCCTGTTTCCCAGTCTCTCTGTTTAGAAATTGGATTCCTTTTACCTTATTTCTTTTCCTGAATCCCTGATTCCAAGTATACATCTGTCACAGTTCCCCCATTGCCCCTCTCACACTCCCAGATGGCCAGGCTCCTCGCCTTTCTTCACCTAAAACCTTGGTATTCCTATTTCCTCCTCCTAAACTACCTACTCAACCCTCATCTATACCTCGTCCTAATGAGGCTGTTTATATTATAATTCAGTGGCTTCTTGACTCCTTGTGATCTGCAAGCCTGCTCCTGTTTAAATCCTAGAGGCAGATCTAGCTAAAGGAACTTAGAAGATCTATGCTACTGGCTAGAATATTTGTACAGTAGTGCCATTATAATTATATTTTATATATCATCATTGTTATATTATTGTTATCTATCATTATTATAGGTAAGATGTGTCAGTTTCTCACTATGTCATGCACTCTGTTAAATAATGTGAAGCATTCTGTCACTTCATTCTTAAAATAACTCTAGAGATTACTATTAAGAGTATTATTTATGCTTAAAGAAACCAAAGCCCAGAATGGTGGAGTAATTTGTCCAAAGTTACAAAACAGATGCAGTATTCCAACCCAAGCATGTTGGTGCCAGACTACAATTAATGACTACCATATATTAATCCACACTTAGCCATCTTTAAGAGTCAAAATTTTTAATAAATAATGATTTTTTATCCAGATATAAAAATATAAAAAACTTCTTATGTTTTGTTTTGCTTTAATAAGGTACAAGAGAGGACATACAAATGGGATTGGAGAGACTTGGAATATCATAAAAAGAATTTCTCAATAAATTGAAAAACAAGCTTACATATATCACTTTTGTGAGAAAATCCAAAAAGCTCAAACTTAACCACATGGGTAAAATGTAAAAAGTTAAAAACAGACATTCATAATTCAGGTTGTCAGCTTTCAAAAATTTCATCTTAGACTGGGTATTGCAAACTATACTATGATGTCTTGCAAGAGCATAAAAAAAGTTTTGATGGCCAGGGGGAAAAGTGAAGTAAATTTGCGTATAGTCAGCAAAATGGGGAAAACTAAGATCAGGAAAAAGAAAAGGAAAAAAAGAGAGAGAGAGAGGGAGAGAGAGAGAGAAGGAAGAAGAAGAGGAGGGGTTTATCTAGAAGCTTTTAAGTTCAGGAAAGTCTGGGGAACGTGGTTGTGGAAACATTATTAATAGTGACAAATTGACATCATTGATTATGAAATTAATGGAAGTAGGAAGAGCCTGTCTCTGAGCTTTTATCCAAAGATTTCAAATGTTTTAAAAGAGTCCCATGGTCAATTCTTTCCAAAGAGACTGATAAATTGAACATAATAAAAGCACAGATCAAGACCCTGTCAGCCAACATTCTGGGATCATTATGTTCTCCCCGAAGGATGACCCCTCTACCATGCTAGAAGCCTAAAGGCTGACAGCCACAAAATATTACCCTGTCTCTAATGATCCCAAGGATGATGTGACTCAGCTTCCAACCTACCTTCTCAGTGATTTCCTGTGTGAAGAGAAAGCTAGCTTGGCAATAAATAACCCATTTGCCCATAGTCAGAGAGGACTACTTGACAACCAAATGAATAGAGATTATTTTGAAAATAGAGGAAAAATTACCCTTCACCAAGAAAAGACTGATAAATGAGATCTTACACTGGTCTCCGTTAACCATTTAAAAAATAGGAACAGCCTGGATAGATCAGTTGGTGGTTAGACATAATCTCCAAACCATCTGTAGTGTCAGGCTCTGAAAAATCCATGAGGCACAGGAAAGCAAAAGGTAAAGAAGCATACGTATGACACGACAGAAAAGCTGTTAGCAATAACTGCTCAGTTTTGTACATTGGGATGATATGATTTCTCTTGGTTTTTCAATTGAGCATGAAAATACTTGGCTAAATAAATATAGTTCAAAAAGCAAGATGTCTTTTTTTAAGCCCAAGTTAAATCTCAGTTACATGTGATAAAGAAAGAGTGGCAAAACCAGAAACTCAGGTTAACCCATTGTCATGAGATCCAATCTTGAGAGACAATCCTTAAGCCACCCAGTCAGGAAGAGATAGTGGTTGGGGAAGCATTGGCTCAGAGGAACTTGGAGATAACCCAGTTTAGAACCCTGGAAGTCTTTATTGCTAATAAGCTGAGCAATGAATATTTTGTAATTAAAAGTCAATTTAGTAAAATTCCAATTAGATTCTCATCTTTGGAACCATATAGAATCTTCATTACAGGGTTTCTGCGTATCAGTAAAGATATGAGCTTGATCTGTTTCAGATCAAGATATTTCAGATATCAAAATGGGGTCAGTCTGACTGGAACTCTGAATATGTCTCTCAAAGATCTGACCTTCTGACATGGAAGAGGAATACTCTGTTCAATAGTATGTGAGTAGCTACCTTCTCCATATGAAAATCTCCATAATATTCTTAAAGAGATATAAAATATGAGTGTGTATTGAATTAAGGATGTAATGACTGCCATTATACCAAAGGATTTTGTAATGAGGCAGTGGTGAATAATATTACAATTTTTAACAAAGATGATGAGAAACATTATCTTCACAAATAATGCAAGGCAAGAAAATGAAGATTGTTTAAAATTTTCTAACTCTGTGCCATCCAATCATTTTCACATACTTACACATACACACACACCACCCAAATCCATGATTCAAGATGACTGGAAAGCAAAAATCTGAGCCTTTGGGCAAAGAGAATAGAGAGAAATGTTAAATGAAAATATTAAAGTAAGAAAAAAGTTCTCACTCTTATACACTATTGATGAGAATATAAATTGGAATAGACTTTCTGAAGGGCAAATTGGCAGTATTTATGAAAATTTAAAATGTGCTTACTCCTTGACCCAATAATTCTATTTCTAGGATTCTAACCTAGAGAAATATTTGCAGGTGTGCATAAAGGCACAGAAAAATGTTCATTATGAATTGTTTATTAAGCATAAAAACTGGAATCAAACTAATGTCTCTTAATAGAGTAGTAGTTCAATTATGATAAATTTCATCATAAAATACTGTGCAAAGATTTAAGAGAATGAGAAAGAGCTCTGTATGGTTTAATATTTGACTATCTCCAAGACACATTATTAAATAGAAAAGGAATGGACAAAACAAAGGCAGAGATTAATATACAGATGGGTATATAGTATAATTAAAATTTATGTTTATTTTTAGATGTATATTACATAGATGTAAATACATTTACAAATGTATGTGAAAGCATTCTTTCAGTGGTCCCATCTAGAGAGGAAAGTGGGCGTCTAGGGAAGAGGTCAAGTAAGTTTTCATTTTTTTAATTTTATAAATGCCTACATTATTTAAATATTTTCAAAATAAGTATATAAAGATTATAAAGGGAAATATTTTAAAACAGAAATAAATAAATAATATTGAAAAAGAAAACAACATTTCCTGAGGATAGACTAGAGTATGCAGTGATATTAACACCCAAAGCCCAGTGATATATATCATGTGTCTATCACAGTCCAGAGGCAGCTCTGCTCCACCCATTTTTTTCCTCTGGAACCCAGGCTGACCAAGGCAAGACACATGGTGATGTCCATGTTCTTCTCTTGCTTCTGCTTCTTCTGCTTCTTTCCTTCTCTCTCTTCTCCCCCTCTTTCTCTCTCTGTGTTTTTCCAGTTAGGGCCAGGAACTTAAAGAGCTTTCTCTACTTAAAACCCTTGTTCACATCAGTTGGGACAATTTAGCTTCAAAAATTTCTCTCTGATTTTCCACCTTCATTCTGCTGTCAATGCACTTCCCTCATTTAGGAAAGCATATCATAACTTAAAGCCATGCTAGTATCTCCAAACCAACTTTACTGTCTCCGTTCTTATTTTCCTACCTATCATATGTTCTACTTAGTCCCTGGAGTTATCTTTCTAAAAACTTGATTTAATCAAAAGTTTTCTCTTTAAAATCCATTGAGTCAGAATTTTGTCTGAGGAGACATCCTTAATTCGTAAAGAAGGTGATTAAAACTGTTTATGAACTGACTCTTCTTGCTCAATTCTCCATCTGGTGGTTCTTGAATAAAGAATTAACGCCATACCAAACACCTTATTATTCTCCAATGTCCAAAGCTATCTTTGCTTTGCAACTGGTTCGTCCTCTGCTTGCAGCTCTGATGCACAGTTCTTCAGGAACTCCTACTTGTCCTTTAAGAAACATCTCAAGACTATCACCATTTCAATCACTGAACTTCCTATGCTGTTATAGATGTATCCTTAATGCCTTGGGCTTCTCACCACCCTGCATTCATTACAAGAGATTATAATTGCTGATTTATTTATCTGCCTTTCCCATGAAGCATGTGCTCCTTGAAAGTGAGGACGAAATATTTCATGCTTTGTATTGTTTTCTTGTACCTAGTTCAGTACTTGGTATCTATAGGTGTTTGAGAAATGTGAGTTAAATACTTTCAGTTCAATTGAGTGGTAAGGATATAGGTAATTGTTCTGTGCAGCTCCTACTTGACATGCTTTCTAAATCCGTGCATTTTCCCTTCATAGGGAGGTGGATTCTTGGCATGGTCAAGGTTGCTGACATCATAAAGTCCTGATCAAATCTCAGCAGAGTCTGGGATTCTGATCTCCACTTTCTCCAGGATGAAGCTACAACCTGAATGGGGATCCCTGGATCAACTTGGTATCAAGAATGGCCACTACATTGAAACACTGGCACTGAACCTACATTCCCTTGGGTAATTAAACTAGTGCCAATGGCAAAAGCAGACACATAGATCAATGGAACAAAATAGAGAACCCAGAAATGGAGGTTCAACTCTATGGTCCACTAATTTTTGACAAAGCAGGAAAGAATATCCAGTGGAGGGGGATGGTAGGGGAAAGAGTCTCTTCAACAAATGGGGTTGGGAAAATGAACAGCCAAATGCAAGGAATGAAACTCGACTACTTTCTTACAGCATACACAAAAATAAATTAAAAATGGATGAAAAACCTAAATGTGAGAGAGGAACCCATCAAAATCCTAGAGGAGAACACAGCAACCTCTTTGACCTTGGCTGCAGCAGACATGTCTCTTAGAGGCAAGGGAAACAATGGGAAACAGCAAAAATGAACTATTGGGACTTTATCAGGATAAAAAGCTTTTGTGCAGTAAAGGAAACAATCAACAAAACTAAAAGCAGCCTATGGAATGGGAGAAGATATTCACAAATGACGTATCAGACGAGTGGATAGTATACATAAAAATCTACAAAGAACTTATCAAACTCAACATCCAAAAAAACAAAAAATCCAGTCAAGAAATGGGCAGAAGACAAGAACAGATATTTCTCCAAAGAAGACATACAAATGGCTAAATGTAAAAACGTTTGATTGACACCATTCAGCATCAGGGAAATACAAATCAAAACCATAATGAGATACTACCTCACACTGGTCAGAATGGTTAAAATTAACAACTGAGGAAGCAACAGATGTTGGCAAGGATACAGAGAAAGGGGAATCCTTTTACACTGTTGGTGGGAATGCAAACTGGTGCAGCCACTCTGGAAAACAATATGGAAGTTCCTCAAGAAGTTAAAAATAGAGCTATTCTATGACCCAGCAATTGCACTACTAGGTATTTATCCAAAGGATACAAAAATAGTGATCCAAAGGGGCATGTGTGCCCCAATTTTTATAGCAGCAGTGTCTATAATAGCCAAACTATGGAAAAAGCCCAGATGTCCATTGACAGATGAATGGATAAAGAAGTCCAGCCCATATAACTGTATATCTATACATAAATGCCAATATATAAATCCATATATACAATGGAATATTACTCAGCCACCAAAAAGAATGGAATCTTGCCATTTGCAATGACATGGATGGAACTGGAGGGCATTGTGCTAAACGAGATAAGTTAGTCAGAGAAAGAGGAATATCACATGATTGCACTCATATGTGGAATTTAAGAAACAAAACAGATGAACATAGGGGAAGGGAAGGAAAAATAAAACAAGATAAAAACAGAGAAAGAGGCAAACCATAAGAGACTCTTAACTATAAGAAACAAACGGAGGGCTGTTAGAGGGGAGGTGAGTGGGGGATGGGGTAATTGGATGGTGGGCATTAAGTAGGGCAGTTGATGTAATGAGCACTGGGTGTTATATGCAACTGAAGAATCACTAAATTCTACCCTTGAAACTAATAATACACTATATATTAACTAAATTGAATTTAAGTTAATAAAAAAACAACAACTAGTGCCAATGGGCCCTGAACTTTTCCCTCCCCATTGGACCACAGGCCATTCTCCTTAGGACCCAGCCTAATCAATAGTTTAGGGCCATTAGCTCAGCACATCTTCCCAGCTCACTGCCCTCATCAACCACCCAGGACCTGACCCATCTCGGGGCTAAGTTCATGCTTCTACTTGAAAAACTGGCAGTGATTTTTCTTCAATCCACTGACACTAGAAAATGAGAAAACTTTCTTTTGAGAGGCTAAGATTGAATATAAACCAAGATTGGGAGTAGTGGTGTCACACTTTCCTATATACACTGCCATCCTACCGTGCTATATTTTAAGCAAAGCCCATATTCCAAAGATTTCCAACTACTTTACCTGGTAAAGTATTTTAAGAGCCATCTACAACACTTTGATAATGGCCTTATGTTGGTCAGTTCAGTTATTTAACCTGTTTGCACACCAAATCTGTCTGCATTCACTGGGTTTCTTACCCAATAATTTTACTTAAATAAATTTAAATAAATTTAAATAAATTTAAAAATAAAAAAATAAATTTACTTACTTAAAAGTAAGTAAATTCTCTAATTTATATTCCTTCATAGCTTTTCTTACCATCTGACATATTTCACATTTTCCTAATTTATTTCTTTTTGCTCCTACTGTAACAGAAACTCCAGAAAGGCAGAAATTTTTAGTCGCTTTGTTCCCTTGCTTATCCTTGGTGTCTAGAACAGTGCCCAGCTCCATAAAACCATTGGTAGGGACACAAAGAAGAGAGGATGTATGTTAAGAGCCAGATGGCAATCTCTGACACAGACTTTTATTCAGTTGATGTAGGCACATGGCCACGCCCAGTTGAGTAATAACAGGAGTGGTATTTTTTTTTTAATATCCAATGATTTTCATATGCGGCCAAATTTGAGAACCACAGTTGAAAAGGTTATTGTGTGGTTATTGTCCATTCAACAATATCAATGTCAAGAAGAATTTCTGATGTTGTTCTTGTCTTTGTCTCTTTCTCTGTATGAGAAATCTTCTGGGTAGCAAAACCCAATGGAGTTGGAAATGAAATTTGGGGATGGAAGTGGACCCTGTTAAAAACCTCCTTAAAGGAATGTCATAAACTTGAATCAATTTAGGAAAGGATTTAACTAAGGAAATTATAACTTGTGAAGACAAGCTGATGATATTTCTGTTTCTATCTTCAGTTTTAGGCCAAATATCTTACATATGAAGTAGAACTAAGGAAGTAGCTTAAGAGATTAAGAACTATGATTTTGGGGCCCAACCAGACAGCTCTTATTCATCATGAGCTGTGTTGACTTTCATGATTTCTTTTGAATGAGATTTTTTTCTACCCTTAACATCCCAGAAGTAGCGGAGAAGATAATCTATTACAATTGAAATATGATATAATAGCCAAGAGTTTCTTTCTTTGTTATCTTAAAATTTATTTCTTAAAACTTTTATAGACTGTAGGGGGAAGGGTAGCATTTTATTTTAGCCATTAAATCTTGCCTATTGAGTAAAATTCAATTTCTCTGGTCATATATAGCAGTTACAAATTTCAGTCTACAGAGTCAAACAAAATATTTTCTTTTTATGACAATCTAATACAAGCTCCCATCTTCCTGGTATAGTAAACAGTTATTTGAGGGGGTTCTTCCTTCCTTAGGCTTCTAGGTTTTTGAACTATTACATGGTCTCAACACATGTCACTAGGAAGTCTGAAACTCCCAGGATCTGCAGATCACCATTCTTTGAAGTTATGTCAAGATGGCCCTGAAGTAATTCTGCTACCTTCCAGCCCTGCTACATCATGAAAATATCTGAGAATCTGTCCAAAAGGCCATATACAGACATATACAGACAAGCCACACCTCCAAGCCCTTCCTGAGATTTGACCATGGCCCTGGATCCCAACAGGCTCCCACACACGGGATTCCTCCCTCCAGATCCTTCTGATGTTTTCTTCTCAACATCTCTGCTCCATCTGTCTTCCATAGAGGGGAGAAAAATTCATCTTTTATTTGCTTCATAGGCTTCAAGCAACATCTCCTTAATGAATTGACACATTTGTAAACCAAAAGCCTTGAAGACACCCCTTTTATCTACTTTCCGACAACTGCTTTCCTTCCCTGAGGCAATAAGTTCACTTTGTGCTTGAAGGGGATGAAGTAAAAAGGAGAAGTTTAGAAGGGGGAAAAAAAAAACCCTTCATATTAAGCAAAATGTTATCCTATTTCAAGAGTAGATGGTGAAGTTTCAAATAAAATTGTTTTTTTTTTTCTACATAATTTTGAGTATAAAGTGCTTTTCAGCACTGGTTCTGCATCCAGATATGGTTTACCCATGTTGTAACTCCTAAGAAATGTGTTTTATTATTGTACTTCATCTACCTATACTTACCCCCATTTGAATTTCAGGACCTATTATAAGTATTTCATAAATAATTTGTTGAACTGGAATGTAAAATCAATTTCACATAATCTAAAACCAAAAAACAAAGAAGGGAAGATATAAGTAAGGCTAAAAAATTCAGATATAAATTATGCAAAATTTATACTTAATTTTCAATTATTTAAATAACTCTATTACCCAGTTGGGAATTCAAATGGTCAGGGAAATGGTACAGTTTCCACATGGATATAAACTAATCTGAAAAGACACAAACACCTATGAAGACAGCAAAAATGGGTCACCATTTTGTAAGCCCTGTCTGATCAGAGATGGTAGAAGTATAGAGAAATAAGGATTCCATAGGGAAACAAGTTTGAGAAACACTGCATGTCAGACCTTAGAAACTTAAAAAGCACATTTGTTTATTTATCTAAAGTCTCTGAGGAGTTGTGCAGAAAAGGAATGCTTAATTTTGTTTAAATTATTATTTTTCAAACTCATTGGAGCATCTCTCTCTCTTTCCCTTTCTTTCTCTCTCTCTCTACACACACACACACACACACACACACACGTATTCCTATTATTATCTAATGGACAAAGACACTGTGTTAACCTGGTGGTAGGTATTAAGGAGGGCACATATTGCATGGAGCACTGGGTGTGGTGCATAAACAATGAATGTTGGAACACTGACAATATAAAATTAAATTAAAAAAAAGAAAGAAAAAGATTACACTTGGGTGCCTGGCTGGCTCAGTTGGTAGAGCATGAGAGTCTTAATCTTGGGGTTGTAAGTCCAAGTCCCACACTGGGTGTAGAGCTTCCTTGAAGAAAAAAAAATCTTTTAAAAATGGAAAATCCTTATAAAAAATTACCTTTGCTATTACTCAATTTTAAGTTCACAGTTTACTTGTCTTCCTTTTTTTTTTTCTTCTTAACTGTTCTTTAGTAACTCTTACCATGGAATGAAACTTTATTCATTCTATTAAGAAACTACTAGCTGAATATTTGATAGGGAAGTAATGTGCAAATATTTGCTTAAAATGGTTGTCTTTAAAAATTTATGTACATGTTTATTGAGGCTATTGTTTTTTCTTATTCCTGTCTCCTCATTTCTATGTTTTTAGAATGAGTTCTTTCTTTTTTTTTTTTCTTTTCTTTCTTTCTTTCTTTCTTTCATGCTCACTGGCAGAGGAAGGATCTTTATACTAAATTTTGAAGACTCTGTCATCTAATTTTTTTTAGCTATTTCAACAAGCTTTAGAAGAGACTACAGGAGATAGCCCTGTTTTTTGTTTGTTTTAAACATAATATGGTGTTATCAACCAAAAAAAAAAAAAGACTATGCATCTTTCAGAATCCTTGTCAAAGTAACCAGAAGATAAAGACAAATTCACACAATAGAGGACCCCCTTTAGTCATTCACATTTTTTTTTTTTGTGAACAGAAGCTTGGCTTTACCTCAAGTTCAGATACAATAGCCAATTTCTTCCCAGTTATAGAAAATTTCCTTTTCTTTCTATTTTGGCCTCTGAAGACGTGCGCTCCCTCCCACACTTCCTCAGTTAAGCAAAGAGAATTCATCTGATTGGTGAGAACCTGATAGTCACAAGGCCAAATTCCATGTGTGGGTAATTTTCCCTCTGACACGGACCACGTGGGTCTTGTATTTCTATTCTCAGTATGTAGACCAGTGTCACTCAAATATTGATGGGCACCAGAATCATTTGGAAGACTTCATAAAACATATTGTTGGACCCCTTCCCCCCAAATTTTTGATTCAGTAGAGTTTGGGGCAAGAATTTGCCTGACAGGTTTCCAAGTGATGTTGATGCTGCAGATCCACTTTGAGAAATGTGTCAGACAAAATAGGAACAGCCTTTTTTCCCACTTCTTATCCAGGTCTCCACCAGCTCTGTTCTAGTGTCTTCTCTTCTGGCTGAGCAGGTAATTCAGGTTAAGTCTCTTATTTGTGCAGGTGATTTTTAATTCAAGGGAAGCTAATAGCCTCATTTCCTTTCAGGCACTAAGTCATTATCCTCCCACACAGGATGAACAGTGAATTTTGTACTTTAGATGACTAAACTGATGCTTAACTAACATTTGGCTCCTTGTGGCTTTTCTTTTTAGCAATTGATTACAACTCATAAGCGAGGAGGAGCAAGGGATGCCTTGTCCCCTAGGTTTCTTCCTGGTCCCAACTCCTTCCTCTTCTGTCCTAAAGCAACAGATATTCTCCTGCCCACTCAGAGGTGGGTCCATGTGATTTTCTTGCATCTGTAGTTTTGCTAAGAATTCAAGGTTTTTCTAACAGAAGGCCTGCACCAGTGTAAGACATTCCACTGCCTATATTTCTGCAGAAAGAGCTTTATGGAGACATTTTGCACATAAGAAGTGGCAGGTGTTTTCATATCCGTATATCATTTGTAGTTTACTGCCACTAGACCGTGACAGCAGAAGGCACATTTGTCATAGAATTTAATATAAAAAGTTTTTTGACCAGTTTCCTGGTATCCACCCAGAATAATCATAATTTTTCTCACTCTGGAAAAAAAACAAATATGAAAAGAAAAAAGCAAAATTTACACTTTTCCTTTTTTAAAAAATTGGCATATAACATTATATTAGTTTTATGTGTACAATGTAAGGATTTGATACATGCATATATTGCTGAATGATTACCAGAATACATTTAATAATCACCACCACCAACAGGTACAAATTTTTTTTCTTGTGATTTAGAGCTACTCTCTTAGCAACATACAAATATACAATAGTATGTTGTTAACTCTAGTCAACATGCTGTATATTACACCCCCAGGACTTACTTATCTTAAACTGGAAGTTTGTTCCTTTCAAGTAACTTCATCCATCATATAAGCCTATTATATTTGCTGAAAAATGTGGGATATCACAAAGACTGCTCATGTACCAATTAATTCTACAAGACAAAATAATTACCATTTTTTAATGTGGTAACTTTAGCATTTTGTTGAAGACTTTCCTAACATTGAAATGGATGTGGTTTTGTATATACAGATTTTATTATATACAGATATTCATTATGTTATTATTTATAGAAGTGAAAAACTGAGATGTCTTAATTTTCAAACACAATAAATGCCCATTAGAATTTGTGGAGAAAAGGAATTATGGTCCGGTATTGTGTTGGGAGAAGATTAAGTAAGGTTGTGCTGGGACAGGAATTTCTTGTGGTCTTTATATCAGTTAAGTTCACCTTTGAGATTGTGTTCAGGCATTGTCTTGATTGTTTCACATATGATATCTCAAAATATACTTAAGGATCATCTTAATGGTTCTTATATTCCTTATATTCCACTGATACAGAATAGATATATACCTATATATGCCTTACAGGTTACTAATGGTACCATTTATTTTACAGTGCTGAGTTGGTTTAATTCTTCCACAGTTTTTGGCCTATTTAGAAAAAGTTTGATGAATTCAGTCATACCCCTATGCCATTTATCCTCAACTCTTCATCCCAGATATGATCATCCAATTTCTAGCTTCCAAGAATCTATCCATTCTCAACTTGGGGTGGGGAGTCACAATATTATCCCCGTGAGTAAACACTGATTCTTGGGGGATGAAAAAAAACTCATGTCCATTACAAAGGTATGTGACCCTCCAAAGACCATAGTACAAAAATAGATATATAGTTTAACTGTGGTATTAAAATTTCATGAGGTGTCAAGGATTAGGGAAAATTCTTCAGAAAGTCTCCTTAGGGCATCAATAGTGGAAAAAAAAAGGGCTATGAAATATGCCCTAATGCGTTGCTTCCTGTGTGAGCTCTAATCCACTCCCAAGACGTGTTGTTGTTGTTGTTTCTGTAACCTTTATTGAGGACTTAATGTAATGAATTTGTGATATTGGTATTATTCTGCTCATTTACAGTGAGGCATGAAGAATAAAAAAAAATTAAGTTGCATGGGTAGTAAGTAGCAAAGCCAGTGTTCAAGTTCAGGCTGATTGAATTCACAACTCAGGTTTGTCAACAGGATGCTCTCATTTAATTCAAAGGTCATCTGAACCCAAATAACTGTAAATCTCGTTCTTCCCCAAGTTGCAGACTCTTCTGTACAACAAGGAAACTGTTCTACTGTTCTAATCTTGATCTGGTCTACTTGGATATTTCACTGGCAACTCAAACTTTTTTTTTTGTTTACTGAACTGTTTTATTGTGCGATAATTGACATACAATAAACAGCCCATAATGAAAGTGTATCATTTGTTAAGTGTTGGCAAATTATTCTCCCATGAAACCACACTCCGTAATAAAGATAAGGAACGTATCTATCACCCTCCAACTTTCCTCAAATTCCATTGTAATAATTCTGTCCAGCTCCTTCCTGAGACCCATCCCAGCTACAGCAACCACCGATTTGCTTTTATCATCTTTACCATTTCCAGTGTCCTTCATGGTTTAGGTAGATCCAGATTTCCATCTGTTATCATCTCCTTCTGCCTGGTGGATTTCTTCTATTTCTTGGAGAGCAGTCTGTTAGTGATGAATTCTTTGATCTATTCTATGTCTGAAAAAGTGTTCATTTCACTTCTGTTTTTGAAAGACGCTTTCAGTGAGTGTAGAATTTGAGGTGACAATTTTTTCTTTCATTATTTTGAAGATGTTCCTTTATTCTCTTTTGCTTGTGTTATTTCCAAGAAGTCTGTGGACATTCTTATCTCTGCATTTGTACATGATTTGCCTTTTATCTATGTCTATTTTTCATATTTTTTCTCTAATTAGTGTTTTTTTTTAAAGATTTTATTTATTTATTTGACAGGCAGAGAAGCAGGCAGAGTGAGAGGAGGAAGCAGGCTCCCCGCTGAGCAGAAAGCCCAATGCGGGGCTCGATCCCAGGACTCTGGGATCATGACCTGAGCCGAAGGCAGAGGCTTTAACCCACTGAGCCACCCAGGCGCCCCTCTAATTAGTGTTTTCAAGTAACTTCACTATGATGTGTCATTGTGCAGTTTCTTCACATGTTTTATGTTTTGAATTCATCGAGCTTGTTGAATATATAGGTTTATAGTTTTCATCAAATTTGAAAATACTTCATATGTTATTTCCTTAATACATTTTTAAAAAATTTATTTGACAGAGAGACAGAAAGACAGAGAAGAAGCAGGAGAGTGAGAGAGGGAGAAGCAGGGAGCCTGAAACGGGACTTGATCCCAGGACCCTGGGAGCATGACCTGAGCCAAAGACAGATGCTCAAGGAACTGAGCCACCCAGTCGCCCCTCCCTTAATACTTTTTATCTCCTGTTTTCCTCTCCTTGAGGGACTCTGGTTGTACTTGTCTCAAAAATCATTTATAACTCTGTTCATCTAATTTATTTTTTCTTTGGTCACTTGTGCTTTTGATTCATATTTTAAAAACATTAATCCAAAAATCATGAAGATTTACATTTAGGTTCTTTATACATTTTGAGTTAATTTTTGTATGTGGTATGAGGTTCAACTTTTTTTGTCTGTTTGCATGTAGATATCTGATTATCCCAGAACCATTTGTGGAAAAGACTATTATATCTCCCGGCCCCCATTTAATTGTACTGGTACTTTTGTTGAAAGTCAATCAATCATAAATGTGAGGGCTTATTTTCTAGACTCTCGGTGTCAGTGCATTGAGTCATATGTCTCTCCTTATGGCAGTATCTTATTGTCTTGATTTCTCTAGCCTTGTAGGAAGCTTTGAAAATGGATGGTTTAAATCCTCCGACTTCATTCTTCTTTTTCACAATTGTTTTAGGTATTTTAGATGCATTGGGTTTTCATATGAATTTTAGGAGCTTGCAAATTTTTGCACATAAGTCAACCAGAATTTTGATAGAGATTGCATTGAATCTGTAAAACAAAATGGGTAGTATTGCCATCTTGATAATTTAAGTTCTTCCAATCCTAGGATATGGGCTACCTTTCAATTTATTTTGGTCTTTAATTTCTTTCAGAAATTTGGTTTATAGTTCTTAGAGCATAAGTTTTGGTCATTTTTTGTTTAATTTATTCCTAAGTATTTTATTCTCTCTGATGCTATTTTATTTTATTATTTTTTTAAATATTTTTATTTATTTGACAAAGAGAAACAGCGAGAGAGGGAACAGAAGCAGGGGGAGTGGGAGGGGGAGAAGCTGGCTTCCCGCCGAGCATGTAGCCCAATGCGGGGCTCCATCCCAAGACCCCAGGATCATGACCTGAGCCAAAGGCAGAAGATTAACCAATTGAGCCACCCAGGTGCCCCTCTGATGTTATTTTAAGTCATTTTTTAAAAAAGATTTCTTTTTCAGGTAACTCCTTGCTACTGGATAAAAATATTCTTGATTCTTTAATATTTTGTAACATAACTTTGCGGAGACTATTTGTTAGTTCTAATAATTTTGTAGTGGATTCATTAGGATTTGTTTTATGTATGAGGTCATGTCATCTGAGATAGTTTTACTTTTTCCTTTCCAATCTGGATGTTCCTTATTTTGTTTTCTTGCCTAACTGAGCTGGATTGAACCTACAGTACAATATTGAATAGAAGTAGCAAAAGTAGGCATCCTTATTTTGTCTCTGATCTTAGGGGGAAAGGGGGAAATGGTTCTGTTTTCTTTCACTGTTAAGTATGATGTAACTATTTTTCACATGTATTCAATAAATGAAGTTTCCTCTCTTCCTAGTTTGTTCAGTGTTTTTATCACGAAGAAGTGTTGAATATCTTCAAATGTTTTTTCTAAATTTCTTCTGTCAAGTGTTTTTTCCTAAATCCACCAAGATGATTATGTGATTTTTGTCCATTATTCTATTCAATTGATGTGGTGTCTTACATTTATTTTTGTATGTTGAATCACCCTTACATTCCCATCCTTACAAGTGGGAAATAAATCCCCCTTGGTCACGGTTGTAACAAATTCTTAACTGATCTGTCTTCTTCCCATCTCAGTCTCCATCAAGCCATCCCACCTATTACAGGTATCTTTATAAAATGAAAATCTTAGTCATACTCTCTTATTAAATCCTTTATTTCATCTTTATGGCCTTTGGCATAATAAACTTAGCGTGGCATTAGAAACCCCTTGACCTGGCCTAGTAGAATCTCCAAACTGACTCTTTACCACTTTCTCCCTCCCAGCTCTGTGAACTACTTGTAATATTCATCTCTAACTTCATTCCTCTGCATATGTTCCACTCGGAATGGCTTTCATCATCTTTGTCTATTTAATTCCTAATGATATGTCAAACCTGATTTCGGGTCTATGCTCCTTGCAGAAGCTATTTCCCATATTCTTTCTCTCAGTATGTAATAGATCCTTGTCCTGGGTACTAAGTTTATTTCACTCCTGGTATTTGTTGTGCCATTTTTTTTTTAAATTTATTTGACACAGAGAGAGAGAGAGAGAGATCACAAGTAGGCAGAGAGAGAGGGGGAAGCAGGCTCCCTGCGGAGCAGAGAGCCCGATGCGGGGCTCAATCCCAGGACCCTGAGACCATGACCTGAGCCGAAGGCAGAGGCTTAACCCACTGAGCCACCCAGGCACCCCTTGTTGTGCCATATTAAGATTATTTCTTTCTATGGAAGTTTCTGAGGGACACAATTGGAGATAGTCTTGAGGAAAGGACCCTGTCTTAATGATCTCTGTTTTTCTGGTGCCTGGTATAGGTCCTGACCACAGATTCACTGATGTTTATAATACTAAATGTACATATGATAGAGGAATAAATATAATGCACACTTTAAAGATCTATAAAATTCCTAAATACTTATCATTCATTCCATTGCCCACATAGAAATTCTCTGTGGCACTTATTGCAATCCTAAGTGACTATTTACATATTATATAATTAACATGTCATCTCCCATGAAGGTGGAAACCATTTCTGTATTAATAGTCCACAGCTGTATCCTCAGCATTTAGCATAGTACTTCTATATACTTGTTGAATATAAAAATGAATGAATTGTGACGCCTGGGTGGCTCAGTTGGTTGAGCAGCTGCCTTTGGCTCGGGTCATGATCCCAGCGTCCTGGGATCGAGTCCCGCATTGGGCTCCTTGGGAGCCTGCTTCTCCCTCTGCCTCTGCCTGCCGCTCTGTCTGCCTGTGCTCGCTCGCTCTCTCTCCCTCTCTCTGACAAATAAATAAATTTTAAAAAAAATTAAAAATGGATGAATAAATGATGATTCTTTTGCATGAAGGAATTATAATTAAATATCTTTCTAAAATAGATCATACTTGACTAAAGTACAGTAGTAACTCTCTGGATTACCTCACTGTTATCTTCCCCCCACCCCCTCAGATTAGCTGGTTTTAGCAGACTTGGAGTCCTAAAATCGTGTACTTTGACATGAAATTGGAATTACCTAATTTCCCACTTCGTGCATTTGCTCTTCATTAGTTAATAATAATCTACTGCAGGTCCCGTTCTAGGTAATTTGTCTAAAGTCACTTTTTAGTATATGCGATAGGCATAATTATTGTGGTAATCATTAGTGCCTTGTCATGGAACATTCCAGCCTCCTTCTCGTGCTCACGGTCAGCTTGCACTATTGGCCTTGGAGCTGCATCTGGCCAATGATTAATGAGGGGAAGTGAAGTGGGTCATTTCTAGGTGAGTGCACTTGCTGGAGACAACCTTCCTGAGCTCTTTCCCCTCTGGTATGGTGACTGGCAATCGTCCAGACAATGACTGCTGTATCTACCTGGGTCCTCGAGTAAGCGCGGTGTGGACCAGAGCCTCCAGCTGATCTGCGAGGGGCGTGCAGTATTAGCAAAAAATAATGCTTCTTTCCTTTGTCAATTTCAGACACGAGGGGCTTTACTGTAGCACGGTCCAGATCGGCATGACAGAGCCAGTGATTGTCCCTGTTTATACATGAAGGAACAGGGGTGGAGAGTGGCCAACTGAACCGTTTCCATCATACCACCCGTGTGACGTAGCCCTGTGGGATTCCGGTCGGGCGGTCTGCCCACAGAATCTGCACTCTTCACCCTCTGCTCCAATGCTCTGCACTAACATCAGCCATCTTCTGGCTGGGACGCTTTTCCTCACGCGCAAGGAAACACACAGCTGCATATATTCGAAAGGAGAAGTGGATAATAACATAAAGAACCGGTTTAATAGGGCCAAACCTCAGAGAACCATTTTTCTCTCCTGATTGAGTACTCTGTCATTTTAATGGGACACTCATAGTTTCACAAATCATTGAGTTAGGACAATTTCTGGGATAATTACCTTGTCAGTTAAATTTAAAAATATTGAAATTAAGGTTGAAGTTTGAAAATTATTCACAGCTTTCGCTTTCTCCTTGTTTTATAAAACCACCGAAAATATCCAGAAATACATAAATACTCTGATACTGTAAACCTGAGATCAAATGGAGTGTAATCAGTTTTTCACAGCGGTGAAAAAGGCCCGGGAGAAAAGCGTGTTTCAGCTGCCTCAGAGGCAGGGGCTTATTATTATAATACACATCACTTCAGTATATTAGCCATAGTAAATTATTCAAAAAGTTAGTAAGACCGAAGTCCTTCTTTTTTTTTAAAAAAAAAATGACCCTTTGATGCTTACAACATTAATACACATAAAGTACTTATAACTAATTACTGAGCTTTTTGCGATAGAAACAAAGGGCATGAAAAGATACGGAGTTGCTGGTGTTATTTTCCCAATAGAAAAGCAGCATAGCATGAAACTGCCTTATAGGAAGGATGTAGGGCTGCACTGCCCTGTAGAACAGCACTGGCCACATACGGTTACTTAATTTAATAAAAGGAAAATAAAACAATCCATTGCTCAGTCATACCTCAGCTACCTTTCCAGTATGGCTCTTGCGGGAGGGAGGCACACTACCAGCATGGTGTAAGTGAAAAGAGAGGCATGTGCCAGGAAGTCCAGAGGAGGGAAATTTTCAGTGCTCTGTTCAGGAAGTTATGCTAGAGGTAATTTCTGATCTGAGTCTTGACAGTTCAGTAATGAGAAAGATAGGCAAATATATGTGGGAAGCACCCTCCTATCAGAGGCAACATTACAAGTCACGATGTAGACTTGAGAAGTCCTTGATGTGCTTGTGAAATTAGAACCAGTGTCATTCTACCAGGGCATAATATGTGATGAGCTGTCAAGATCCATGGGGGCTAGGCACTGAAGGCTTTACAATGCAAAAACTCTTGTGTTTTAGTCTGTAAACTAAGCAAGAAGCATGAAGGTCCTAAAGCAGGGGAATGACAAGGTCAGCTTTGCATTTTACAGGGTTCACCCAGCAGCAGTGTAGAAAGTATATGCAGGGAGGAGACTATGACCATGACCCAGAAGAAAGATGCCTCAATCAGGGCAGAGATGCAGAGGGTAGGGGACAGATGAGAAAACTGCACAGCAGGTGAAATGAGCAGGGCTTGTTTCAAGATTGAATGCGGGCGGTGAAGAAAAGGGAGAGAGCTCGGATGGGGCCCAGGTTTTTATTATGAAGGTGTTTACCTACTGACATAGTCTCTTAGAGGAGAGGAGATATACTTGCCATAATAGAGATAGTCGAGGAATGTTTTTCAATCAACCTGAATAAGTATTGGATGAAAGAACTATGAAATTACTATGTTAAAAAAATTGACAAACAGCACATTTTCCCCAGTGGAAGTTTGTCTATATAATGTACATTTTGGCCCACAAGGTGCTATCCATCTCCAGACTCCAAAGGAACTTCAGGGAAGCTTCCCCCTACCCCCCTTAAATCCTCATTGCTTCAAGGAAAAAAAAAAGTTGGTAGGGGCACATTAGAGAACTTTTTGATTTTGATGTAACTAAGCTTTGAGGACCACAAATGAGTAAGTCAAGATCAAACTTGAGTATGGCAGTATCTCATGTGTACATTTAATGATATAGATTGTCCCCTGCACTCCCACTCCTTGCTTAAACACACCTAAATCTTGGCCCTTCATAATTTAGTAAATAAGTATTTATTTAGTGACTATGTTTAAAATGATTTCAGTAGGTATTAAAGAAAGGAAGACAATTCCAAAAGCTTGGCATTTCAAAACATTTCCCAAATGTTACTTTTGTTATTGTTGTTGTTAAAATTTCTTCCCCTAGTGGACACTCTCAGAGTCATTACCAAGTGATTCCATTTAATCTAAAAAATGTCTCTTCAATGTCCACTAATATTAGATACAATGTTACAAAATAAGAACAAGGAATAAATGAGCTGGGTTTTTTTGCTCAAGCAACAATCATTCTAATTGTTTTTACCTCCTCTTCCCTTCCCTGCCCTCTTCTGGTAGATATAAAAATGTTGTCTGAAATAGACCAAAGGCAAGTAGTTGGAGAAGAAATTGTCTGTAATTAGTATCTGTAACCTCAGTCAATCATTTAAAAAATAATGGTTGGAATAGCAGGGATAGGTAAAAATAGTAGTGGGTGGGAGAATCATTTTGATTTCCCAAGGGAAATATTTAAAATATCTTCTGCCCAAAGGGCATTTTTGGCCTAGTCTTCAATGCTTTGGAAAAAAGGGAAGCTATAGTGATTTATAAAATATTGAATGAGAGCAGAAAAATTTCATCTGAATTTTAGTCTTCTGTGACAGTTCCATGAGACATCACTCACTTTAAAATATTTAAAAAATACTTATTTATATTTCCCCACAAAGATATTTGGAATACCCTAGTTTTTATATCTCTATATTTTTCCATAAGGAATTTCTTATAATTGATTATAAGTTAGAAGTAGGGATCTTTTTTGAGCAATCTTATATTGAAACTGTGGCGAATTTGATTTCAGTTTTATGTCTGGAAAATAAAATTAAATTCTTTTTTTACAAAAAGTACATTAATGTTTTCATAATTCATAACACGTAACACATAATTCATAACACAACTCACAGGGAGAAGTGACTTTCACTTTTGAAAAGTATACACTATGGAAAGATGCAAATGTTTTAATTTTTTCCAGATGCTTCTGTATTTGTTAAGAAAAAAAATAGCCAAGTTGGGAAATGAGGCAAAAATAACTGCTTTACCTTCTGAGGTCATACTAAGCATGATTTAAAAGGTTTATTATCATTCTACTCTCCTGGAGAATATAACTATTTATTATTACTATTTTACTTTTCTATAAAGTTACCTTATAGAAAACTGATCAGTCACAATGATTTTCTTATTCAGGAACGAAGACAACCCTAGAGGTTATTTATGGTCATTACTGCCAAACAGGACATGAACTGTATCATATGTAATTGAGCAATCTTATTCCAGCATTCTTTCTTTTCAGTCTTTCATATCCTTTTTTGAACCAACTTTGCCCTATTGCTTCTTCCTTCCTTAAGTTAGGACTTAATTAGAACTTTTGTACATGCTCACTCTCCCTACGAGAATGATGTTTTTGTTGTTTATAACATATTGAGAGTTATGTTTTGACAATTTAAAAATTAAATAATGATCTAGTTATTTTATTTACCACCAAACCCATTATGATGGAACGCCATACATAAGGATCCCACCCGTAACGATGTTACTTGTAACCAACAGAATTTCTAGAAATGTTTGTGGATATGGCCAAATTAACTTACTTATCATAGGAAATGGGAGACTAACAGGTGTCCAGAAGGTGCAGAGCTCAGTTCTTTGTATGAAGGAATCTGTACAGGGGACCTCAAGAGCCAGCCAGCCTTGGCTCTTTAGCTTACTCTAAGACGGGTGTCGATTGCCTTGGTTGCCTGCTTTTATAAACTCTGCATGTTTGGTAAGTGGTAAATGGATGATTATATGTAAACCGACTTGCCAAAATTTCACCATGTATTTATTTCTATTAATAATCATAGTCCACAAACAAACATGCATCGAGGGGAAAAATGTAGTTTAAAAAAGGAAAATAAGGAATCTCATTGATGGTTGGTTGGATCCTAAACATTAATTATTAGTACCTCTGGTTTTTTATATTATGGGAACTGTTTATAAAACTTTTCCAAGAATTCCATGAAAATTGTCCCCGAAATAGAAGTCAGCATGTAACAACTTTTAAATCAGTTTTTGTTGTTGTTGTCATCTTTCATGCCTGCCTTCCTTTCAGATCAAAGACATTTAAAACACAGCCTAATGCATTAATGTTTATAAACTGTTGAGTTCTATTGCTTTAGTCTACCTTCAAATCATTAACTATCAAAAGTCATCATGAGCAGTTGTGCATGCTAACAAGCAGTCCTCTTTTCTCTGGGTGTTTATACCTTTAAAAATATTAAAAACATATTTTTCTGTAAAAGAGCGCTCCATAGTTGAGTTTAACTATCAACAGAGCTGCGTATCAGTGTTTGTCTTGAAAAGAACAATTCCTGTTAATTATAAGACATTTTAGAGTTTGTTTTTGAGGTTAAAGTGGTTGGGGCAGGAAGGCCAAAAGGAGGAAGCTTTGGTGACTACAGTGCTCTCGTGCATGTGAGCCCCGTCTGGGAAAGAGACGTTCGGGAGTGGGCCTTGTGCGAATGATGTGTTCATCTTTTTTTTTTTTTTTTTTAAAGATTTTTATTTATTTATTTGACAGAGAGAGATCACAGTGGACAGGGAGGCAGGCAGAGAGAGAGAGAGGGAAGCAGGCTCCCTGCTGAGCAGAGAGCCCGATGCGGGACTCGATCCTAGGACCCTGAGATCATGACCCGAGCCGAAAGCAGCGGCTTAACCCACTGAGCCACCCAGGCGCCCTGATGTGTTCATCTTTAAACTGAGTTAAATGAAATGCAAATATGTCTACTCGGGAGTCTGTTAAGGTGTTGAGGCCACGGATTTGAATCAAAGAAAATGTGCCTGGAAGTTGTATCAAACTTCAGGTTCACGAAACTACGTTGAAAATGGCAAAGAAAAATCTCATGTCTTCAAAAGCAAATGGCAACCCATTTCCTTTTGGACAATAAGATGCTAATAAGGGAATAGGGTTTGGAAGGGCAGTAGGTGGCCAAAGACACAAAGGCATCAAGGGAGAAAGGCTTCCGCATGCCTTTGCTGCAGACAACTTCAACCAAAGGTATCAAGAAAAGCTTCCCTGCAGTCTTTAAATTTGAGACTGTCTGGGAAATGAGGGGCAATGGGCACCGATTCAGAAAAAAGATTTTCCATTGCATTTGAGAATACTGAAGTCTCAGGGAACATCATGGGTCAGTAATGTAAGGGTATGAGGCAGTCTACTTGGTGATTTTCAGGGACGGTAAACATTTGCTATGGCCTGTGAGGCAACTCGCCTTACCTGAATGCTTGCTTGCATGCAGGCTGGAGTGTGATGGTTGGACACAGAGCAAGGACAGCTGCTGCTGGCAAAGAAAACTCCCCGATAAAATAGCATTGGCTGATTGCTGGATTACAAGTTAAAAGAACCATATATTGGAAAAACCAAACCAGTTTCATTCTCTAACACGTCTGTGGGTCATTACAGTTCATTTTACTTGGGTTTTGCAGTTTTAATTTTTACTCTATTAGATACCTAAGGTAAGATAACTTTCCTTAAGTGCTTTCCTTGAAGTCAACACTGTTAAGGAAGAAGTTGCTGTGAGTTGCACTGTTAACAAATACCAGAGCCTTCATGCTGACTATATGACCTCTTATTTAAAAGTCATAGTGGGAATTACAGAGAAGTGTCTCCTAAAATTTCAATAAAATTTTATTAAGATAATGGGAAGACTTTTTCTTAAGGGCACTAAAACGCATCATGTAATGAAATGCAACAAGGAAAGGTTCAGAAAATGCTCCCAAATGAAAAAACTTAAAATTAAGCCACCTTATAACTGAATCAGCTGGACGCTTGAAGAAAAATCAAGAGTAGGTACCAGATTTGAACACTCTTTTGTGTCTGTTACCGCTCATGTGCAGTTCTGAGTCCAGAATCAGGACTCAGCAAGCATGAATTAATGCACTCAAAAAACCAATCGTAGTCATAAGGAAAACTTGGTAAAACTCTGCCTTTTATGGGGTGTAACTTCAGGAAATGGCATTAAGAGAAACTAAGAAGGCCATACTTCCTGTGGTGTTCCTTACTAGCATAACAAAATGCATGCTTTTAAAAAATAGAATTAAGAAATGAGAGATAACATTTTGAACTAAACAAGATGAATATGTTGGAGCAGATTTTTAGAAGCAATTTTTTTTAAGTGAGAGTCAAATACTATTTTCAGTTAAGTGACAGTTTTCTGAATTTATCCAAATATCCACATGCCATTGGGATAGAATGACATCATATTGGCTTCTTTAATGTGTACGTGGCCTTGTTTCATTCTGAATGAAATGCTTTGGAGTTCTGAATGGAGTAATAGGCAGAACAGGGGTGTCACCAGAAAAAAATAGAGCTTTCGGGAACTCTACTCTCGCAGCTACACATGTCCCAACATCTGTGTCTACTAGAGTCTGCTTTGCCAGCCGTGACTGAGAATGTGAACTGTTCCAGTTTCTTTTCCAAAGTCCTTCTCTCCATTTGGGTGTGAGATCCTATCTCTTTTCACTCACTCATCTATCAAAGAACATTACTCCGGCTGTTTCCCCCTCTCTTTTGGAAAATGAATAAAGCCCTCCTTACTGTATCCTCCTACTTGGCAAAGGAACATGTTTTTATTTCTCCCACTCTAAAACAAAACCAAACAAATTTCTATTGATTCAACATCTCTTGCCAGCTATCATTCCTTTTTCCAATCCCCGTTACAGCAAAGCTCCCCAAATGGTACATTGTTTTGCAAACCTTTGTCTTCTCACGTGTACTCCCTCAGACTTTCCCATCCCACCCCGTCAATCAAACGTTTTTGTCGATGCACTGCCGACCAGGGGCAGGTATGCAGGCATGAGATCCAGGCAGGGGCACAGGGTCCTGAGCTTCATTGGAAGCTCCAATGCTGCCGTCCTGAAATTGGAAATTTCTGAACAAGGAGGCTTTCAGGTTCGGTTTGCTCTTAGGCCCTGCAAAGTACATAGCCCACCCTGCCGGTGACCTTCACACTGCAAAACTAATGAGCGTTTTCCCACTTGCCCTATCAGCAGTATTTTCTAAGGTCAATGGCTTTCTGCTTCGTGATACATTTTCGTTTTCCGTGGCTTCCAAGATACCTTATTCTCATTTTCCTTCTACCTTACAGGTGGCTTCCTCCTCAGTTTCTGTCACTAGTATCTCCTCATTGCCTTGATTTCAAATACTGAGTGTATTTCCACCTCTGTTCCCTCCCTTGATTATCTCAGCCAGTCTTATGGTTTTAAATACTGTCTAGGTGCTAAGGCTAATGCCTAACTTCCAACTCCTAGATCTAACAGTCTGCTTGACCTTTGGACCGTAAATGTAGCTTGTCCCAAATTTAACTCCTTTTCTTCCCCACTCCAAACTCCCATTCATCAAATCCATTTTTCCGGTTTGCTTAGACCAAAAATCTTGGAGTAATTCTTGACTCTTCTCTTTCTCTCCCACCCTGCATCCAGGCCATCTAGTTTGTTCTCCTTCTAATGATTTCTGGAGTTTTAACTGCTTTTCTGCTCCTGTTCTCTCTTGCAGAGATGACTAAATTAGCTTCCAACCTGGTTTCCTTCCTTCTATCCTTGTATCCTCACCTCCTGTGATTTATTGGAAGCATAGAAGAGAACAGTCCCATTTAAACATACATCAAATAACAATCCTCTGTTCAAAACACTAAAATACCTCCCTGTTTCAGACAGAATAAAAGTCGTACTAGCCAGAGTGGCCTACAATGTCCTAAATGACCTGATCTCCTCTTACCTCAATACTTTCATTTCCGAGTGAGTTTCTAAATATTCTCCCTCTGGTTTGCCTGCCTCAGCCACATTGGCCATCCTGCTCTTTCTCGAACTTACCAGATACGCTCTCTCACCTCAGAGTCTTTGGTCTTTGGACTCAGGGTCTTTGCATGTGCTGTGCACTCTGCCAGTTCCTCCTTTAAGTCTTGGCTCGGATGAGGGCTGTACTGTTGGTTAGCCTAATGAATATGGCAACTATCCACTCTACGGCCTTGAACTTTGCCTTTCTTCCCCAGCACATGCATCACCTTCCAACATGAAATGCTATTTATATATTTGTTTATTGTACATGTATGCTTATTGTCTGTCTCCTTTCCATACAAACAGGAGTTTTGGTCTGGTTTTCTTCATTGATGTGGTCCAAATGCTTGGAATAGTGCCTGGTACATAATAAATACTCAGTTGGTAGTTGTTGAATGAATTTACAAAGCCTGGGTTTGTACCACACAGTCACCACCACCACCACCAAAAAATAACAGTAATGATAATTTGCTATAGAAAAAAAAATCATCAAAGCAACTGCAAAAAAATTAAAATCATAGAAAACAAGCCATCATGATGGTATCAAATTGATCTTTGTAAACTAACTGGTGCATTTATGTTTTTTTGGATCCATTAATTCATTGGGTAATATGTGCCATGTTGAAAGAAATACCTAAGGCGATTTAAGGTCTGAAGAAAACACCACAGGTTGAAGAATATATGAACTCTAAAAACGGACTAATGTGTAAACAGGAGGGAGGCAGAAACTGCTTTCATGTGAGAGGTGGTGTAGGTTCTGAGAAGTCTGTGATGTATTTGTGGGGTTTGAGTTCATGAATATTCCTGGGAAATTGCTTACAGTTGAGTCCTTCTGCAATTTTAATTTGAAAATGCACCTATATATGGGAATAAGTTAAAGAATTTCTCTGGTATTTTCCTGCTAATCGCATTTGCTATCCCAGTGTCTGTTTACCTGAAGGAAAAGGTTAATATTTGTTACATGTTCTGTTGTTGTTATTGCAAAAAGGTTGGGAGAATGGGTTGTTATCTCATGTAATATATTCTGTATCAGTACTTTAACACTCAGAGAAGGTGACTTTCAGATTACTGACATCCTAAACATACTGGAGAACAGCATTGTAAAAGTAGCAATACAATTTAATTATAAAAATTGCTTATTTTTATTCAAAGAAGTATCTATTAGATATTTCCATTACAACAATCAACTCTAACATGAAAAAACCTCTCCTTTCCCATCAACTAACTGTTAGGCTCTACCTTCCTACCGCTGTTATTTTCACTCAAAAATGTGACATAGAGAGGGGTACAAGGACAGCTTGGACGTTGCTAACCATTTACTTTAGCACTTTCAATCGTTTTAAAAATTTCTTTGTTCATCCCACTGTTAAAAACAGAAAAAAATGGTACTTGGGGTTACAAAGATGGAGAATAAAAGTACAGACTAATTAGCAGTATGCTAAAAAATGAAGGCTTGTTTGTCTTCTGAGCAAATGTTTTTCATCTTAAGCAAATTTGGCTCTGAAAGAATCAGGCAGGTGCTGCTGCCACGGCGCTTTCGGGTTTCCTGGCAGAGCTGGAGGTGCACTGGGACCTGAGACAAAACCCAGAGGAACCACAGCTAACCTCAGCGCTTTGCCCAATTTCCTCCCTGCCAGTTACCAGAGTTCACTATTGTTCAAGCTCCAGGGGTCACACATTGCCTGTCTCAGGGTGGAATTTATTCTGAACAAGTGTTTTGCTTGGCTTACAATATTAAAAAAAAAAAAAGTCAAATTAGACATTAAAAATTAGGAGATTTCACATCAAACTCCCTTTGTCCAGTTTTTCTTGAAAACTGAAAATCTGCAACCCAAGTCAGCTTGGCACTGTTCTGAGAGCTGAGGAAAGGCTACCTTTATACAGCCCTCTGGTTCCCAAGGTCTCCACCCAGCGGGCTCACCCACACGGGCTACGTGCCTGCATCCTTTGTGCAACTGAGTTTCTGACCCCGGTTTTACCCTCAGAGATGGGAGACCAAAAGGTGAGAGAGGACTCATAGTGCTGACTCACTCTTCTTCTTTTCCCTCAAACCATGGTAAACAACTGATGGTTACAGAGTTCTTTCTGCATGGGATTCTGACAGTTCTGGGTGAGAACAAAGTGTATTCAACTTTATCTGAAAAGTGGTCCCCATAGGAGAATCAAGCTCTAAGTAAAGAAATCACATTAAGTGTTACTACTACACTCTTATCTGGGGAATGTTGCTCCAGCTGTGAAACAAACTTGTCACCATTATGAAAGCCCCTCAAAGTCTAGGCTCTGCTGTTTTCAAAACAAGGGAGAAGAGAAAGAGCTAGAAAAAACAAACAAGTAAATAAATAAATTGACTTATTAATTTAGGCTCACAAATATCAGAAGCGAAGATTGTGTAAGGAGGGTAGATACTAATTAATTTGAAATTTTCAAGACAAATCTTTTGAAGCAATTAGTTATTTAAATACTTTAAGTAAGTAAGTAAATAAATAAATACTTTAAGTAGTCCTGTCCTTTCTGTGTTTTTCTTTCTGGCTACAAACACTTGGTTGAATTTTCCCATGTCCTTCTTCTACCTGGATTTCTTCCGCCTCTTCCCTCTTTCAAAATCATCCTTCAGGAAACCTCCTCTGATTAATTTCATTTTAAGCAAACAAACAAGACATGTAATATATTAATATAAACTTATTGAGATTATTACCAGGATCTTCACATTTTATGTGGGTACACTGAATTGAATCAAAATTAAGGTTCAAAAGCAGGAGTTTTTACATATTGTAACATAACCATTACACAATACTGGATACTCAATATTGGATATTTAATACTCAATGAATGTTTTTGAAATAAATATTTTTTTATTGTTAGTCTTCCTCAAGAAGCTAGTATATATATATATATATATATAAAATATATATATATATATATATTTTTTTTTTAACATAAGATCTATCAGTAGAAGAATCCAGGCCTTTTCAATCTTAGTCATATTTTCAAAAATGGTGATCTGATTTCACCATCTCAATTTATCAGAGCCTGTCTATATGTTACAATGGAATTTCCTATTGCTATGTGGATGAACGTGAATCCATATAAACCATACCAACGCCATTATGTATAACTGGTGGTAAAACTTTATTATTCAAGTTTAGATGTAACAGACATCTTTGCTGCCTGAAGATTGTTTGCATAAGAAATACACCAAGAACATGTTTGTGAGTAGAAATGAACATGCACTATGAAAACAAAATTAAATAAAACAAAAAAAAATTCCATGTGTTGTAAGAACAGAACTATTATAGCCAACATTCTAATATTCAAATCAGGACTACAAATTGAATTTTTTCTTTAGCAACATGAAATCATTCCATATGAAAGACATTTTCTGCTGGTGAATATTGCTGTAAGTTAATTTTACATTGGCATTTTGAGATGTTTCCCAACCCCACCCCACCCCCCAATTATCCACGTTGTCAATAGTCCACCCTAAGAAATTTGGCATTTTTTTATTGTGATATTTGCCTTGTTGGTAGCCATTAAGAAACTCTTGTTTTATCAGCCTTGTAATAGTTTTGCCTCTTCATAGTCAACACTATAGGCTGTCTAGTATGATATTTACAGCTCACGTTTAACAAAAATGACCCCAACCTTTCATGGCCCTTGGGAACTGAGAGTTTAAATAAGCCCCTTGGCCATATAATAATACTTGGCACTCCCATGGTGCCTTTCAACCAAGGATCTCAAAGTGCTTTACAAAACAAGTACTACATTATCATTATTATTATTATTAATATTATTATTATTAATATATTTTTCCATTTTACAGGTGAGGAACCTGAGGAACGAAAAGAAAAAGTGATTTACTGCAGGTCATAAAATGAAATCAACAACCAGGGGTAGAATCAGGATCCAGTTTTGGGACTTATGAGCCTTGAAGGACCATCTTCTCTGATGAAGGCTAAAAATGTTACTTCCATGTAAAGTTACTCTTGCTTTTCTCTGGTGTAGGACAGAGTGAAGCTTACTGCTCTACCTTTCCTTTCAAGACAACAACACATGAGCATACATTATCCAGTTTCCATGTGTGGATCAGTGTTGAATTTCACATTTTCTCCATCCCCGACTTCACACATTTCTGCCCTAGCATCTTCCAGAGGTCCTAATTACTGCAGTAGTTGTGGACAATTTCTAAATATCAAGAACGTATGACTCAGCTGTCTATGAAACAGTAATGGAAAACCAAAAGGAGGTGTTCTCCAAAGAAGCCAACCCTCTGCACTTGGCCGGGTATTTCTTTGGGAAAATAACACAGCCCTTCAAAGTCCCAATGCGTGTCCTCCTACCCTCTTCTCATTTACAGCTGCCTACTAATAGAATTCCACCTAATAGTACCTACCTTTGGTTAGCATATTTAGTTTCATATTCTGGTTGAATTTCAAGTCCACCATTTTTTCCTGTGATCTAGGGATGGCCAGCAAGCTCTAACCTACTGGCTTAACAAAGATGCCTTGCTTTTTTTTTTTTTCCCCCATGACCCTCAACCCAAAGACTGTGAGCTCATGTAAACGTTAGGCAAAAGGCTGGCATACAGTGCAGGAGCTGAGCACCAGCTTCTTTCCTCCATGCTTCTACCACTGGATGACAGATATCCCCACTCTGGAATTGCGTTAATGTTCACTAACTCAATAGGCAGGCAGGTCAGAGATCTCAAGATGGGCCACCTTGTGATGTTTTGCAGCCACACAGCAGAAGGCTAATAATTATTTTAATAGCAATAGTATTGGTACTCTTCAATTTATTAAGAAAAAATGTATATCCTCAGGCATTTTAAAATATATATACATTTAATATTTTTGGAGCTGTATTTGCATCGGATCATAATAGATTATGTGCACATGTGCAATCATAAATGTAATGTGCTACCACAGGCTTCAACAAAGAGCTGTTAAAGATAATCACTTTTTTTTTCTTCTTCTCATTAATATTACCTTAGAAAAGAATCCCCATGCTTGTTTTCTAAAATCTACCTTTACTAAAAGAGAACAGTTTAGAACAAAACGTCACTATCTTAAAAGTTGATTTTTTTAAAAAAGAACATCTCAATATGTCATGTAGGAAGAATGGGCACACTCTTTTCCTTTTGAACTGCAGAGTGAACATGTTAAGGTTTAGAGCTCCATCCTTTTCTCATTCACTTAGAGTCCTGTAGTGTCTCTCCATCCACATCCTTCCAAGGTGGGCTGGGTGTTATGATTTTTCTATCCCAAACAACAGTATTATTATATGAGTGAGAGAGGGAAAAAGAAAAAGAAAAGGCAGAATGAATGCATGAGCTGGTCCTGACCTAAAAGTTTGACTCAAAGCTTGATTCAGAATAGAAACAAGTAATTTCAAAAGACAGTTTTTCAATGGCATACAATTTTAGCTGGCATATAGTTTTCATCATAGGGAAAGCCTTTTCCAAGAGGGAAAAATTCCTAAATCATCTTGAAAGTCCTTAAAAAAAAGGTTAAGTACCTAAATAGCTCATTTAAAAATCACAATTTAAGGCAAAATCATTCGGAAACCTTAAAACCAAATAAAAATAACAACTAACCATTTTTATAATGTATTTTGAGAGATGGAACAAAGGTTTTCATAGGTCAAAAAATAAGGGGTATTTTGGTGTTACAATAAATTTTCATTTTTTAAAAAAGCCCAACCTCTTCTCCATCAAAATATGTATAACAATGAAAACAAAAATGAAAATAAAATAGTCAATAATGAAGGAATATGGAATAAGATCTATCATGTCAATGCTATCCAAGAATATTCTACCGAAAGTAGACTGACCATAAATACTCCAAGAATAGTGATATGTATTTTCCAATGCTAATCATTACTACTATGTCTGAGAAAACAAAAATCAGATTTAAAAAAAGAAAAAGAAAAAGAAAAAGGAATACATGCCAAAAATGAACAACCTATTTGTGTCTGACACACTGGAGAAATTGTTTATGGAGTAGTTTTGCCCAAAGAGTCATACCTGTAATATTGCCCGAGTTAACCAAACTTCTGGCATTTTGCTGATCTGAGCAGTCCATGTATAATGTTGCTTAAGGGTTGCCACAGTGCACTTTATTACTAGTCTTTTTACTAAGAAAATGAAACATTGTTTTGTTGTTTGGGACATCTCCTCTCTTTCTGAGATCTTTAATGGCCACCTCTCAAGTCTGCCTGTACATCCTGAGATGCATTCATTGAAATTCCTAAGAAAGATAAATCAGCATCACATAATTTGCATGTCAGAGCTCCACACTCCAAACTCCACTCTTTATTTCAGTTTATGTGAATAGTAGAGCTAGACAGGTGAGATCAGAATAGGGTCCTTTCAAAATGAAACTGAAGCTGAAGGCTTAGTCCTGATTTCTTTTTTTTCTCTTTCTCTCCCTTTTTTTTTGTTTTGTTTTTTGTTTTTTTTTTTTAATTTTTGTTTTTGTTTTTAACATGAAAACAAAAATGCAAGAATGGAAATGACAACACATCAGAAAGACATTTTTAACTTCATTCACTACGACAGTCACAAACTGCGTGAACTCTACCTGCCATCCAACTTTAAGGAACAAAGACCTGGCACTGGGAAAAAGAAACAAAACCCAAACACAACAAAACAATACAAAGCAACTGGGAATTCTGTAAAACTGAGTGCAAACACGGCTACAGAACGCAATAAAAACACCAGTGCTGCGGGGGCCAGCAGCGCTTATCAAAATAATTTCTGAAATGTTTCATCCGAAACATAGACAAAAGCAATAAAAAGAGGATATATGTTTATCATTTTAAGCATAACAATGTGAGTTAAGAGCTTAAAAATTAAAAAAAAAAAAAGTACTTGGAATGAATAGTGCTACCCTTTTTTTTCCTAAGTAGGCATAAAAAATATTTTCATTTCCTTCTTGTTTTCCATACCATTATATCAAGAACTTCCATTTGTTTCATGTTACCGTTTACAACTTTAATGCACACACACACACACAAAAAAGGTATCTACCGCAATAGAAATAGTTGCTTCATTACCTTGTTTGCTACATTTGCAAATGTAAACAGCTAGGCAGAGCCAGAACTGACTCTAATGCATGATGGAATATCTTTGTTGCATACGTACACTGTAGAAAATAATTATTCAATATGTCAGGCACCATTATTTGAAATGTAATACATTAATATTTACTAGAAAAATAAGTTTTTTTTTTTCCTATTTGTTCTCCCAACTTCTTTAATGAAATAAGTTAATCTGACAGTGCATCCAGTAGCTTGTAATATCTTCTACATCTCCGTGGCAAAAAATAAACTACTGGTTGGGACAATATAATGCAAATTATTAAAGTCAGTCCTTGTACATACATCCTTGTAGCAAGCATTGAGGCTCGACTAACAGCACCTTTAACCAATTACTTAATGTTCAGTTATGTAGCCCTATTTCCCTGAGCAGTTATGCTGAGGAGCTTTCCCTTCATGGATAGTTTTACAAAGCCTTAAGTATTACAAGTACTATGAAGATAGACTTCTAAGAATCCTATTTAATGCTACTTAACTAAACCTGTATAAATCTAATGAAGGGAGTGACTGGTACATATACCAACTGTCAGTCTGTGGTAACGTAACCTTAGACGCTGCCTGGCCACAAAGTTTGGAACTTCTATTTAACCAAAAGAAAATAAATAATACAGCAGGTTACCTTGTAGAGAAATACCACGTACTCTAAACAAATTCAGCCCATGGTCTGAACTTTTGTATCCATCTAATCTTTTTGAACTGAGGAGGTGGGGGTGGGGTGGGAATCCCTTTACTTATAAAACGTGCCAAGTGAGATTGGTGACCAAGAGGAGGCTTAAAAAGCAAATCCAGACCGCTTTATCACATGTGAGAAAGAAACATCTGGCTTAAAAAAAAAAAAAAATGACTACGTAAGCACTGAGGACACTGTTTTGTAAAGATGCATATATATTTGGACAAAATGAACCTAAATTGCCAACAAAAGGACTACTTTTGAAAGGAGTATTTGAACATCTAAAGGACAAAAATATCAGAGAGGGTGTGCATGTGTATGTACAGGCAGGGCTGGCCAAAGTCACCGTGCCATTGGCTGCCACCTTCCTTGCTGCTCTCTCACCAAGCCTAGCCACAGCTCACATTTCTAGGTCTCGGTCGGAAACGTGGTCAATGAGAGGAGACTGTTGTAAGAGGCAACATTTTCCTTTCACTGCCCTGGGGAGCAGATTTCTCCTCATCTGCCTAGGATTTCGTGATACTTCTAAATTTAGGCAACAACGTCTGGGTTTATGAACAAATGGACCAATGGCCAGCCCAATACTGCATTAGTATCATATTATGTAAACCCTTTCAAAATTCTAGATAGCTTTGATCTCTTTCTTTACAAACGTAATAATGAGAGTCAGGTGATACTTCTTATGGACCATTTCCACAGTACACATTTGCCAAGATGGTTTTTTTGATGTAACTAGGTTCTAAAACATGACTATTTACCATCTTCCATTTTTTTTTTCTTCTCACTGACCATTTGTCTCACTTTTTAACCTTGGTAACCTACTCATCAAAAGAAAGAATGAAAGAAGGGAATTTCATGTTGGATAAGGCAGGCTCTATGAAGTATTTTTTTAATAGGTCTTCATAAGACATTACAAGCTATTGAATTCCCATCAAGAAAACCTATTTCTATTTAATTGTGCTAAGTGCTAAGGTTTTACTCTTTAGGTTTTCCATTTTTTTCCGCTTGTGCATTGTTCCTATGCAGGCCCCTCTGGATATGAGTTGTGAAGTCATATTTGTCCGTGCAAAGATGCTGGCATATGCTGCACTGGAAAGGGCCACTGTCACCATGGCAACTCATATGCAAAGCATACATCACTTCATCCAGAAAGACAATGCCACAGTGCACACATTTTGTGGACAGTTCATCTTGAGTACTTCTATCAACTTTCTCTGTTTTTACTACATTCAAGGGACCTTCACTTTTTACACTGGACGGTGCCTTCGTTTTCTCCTTGGAGGCACCGTTTGCAGTTGGCCCAGGTCTGGAATGCTTGATCGCCAAATCTAGAGGAATGTCATTGTCTGATCCAACAGCTGAAAAGTGAGGAGGCAGATTGAAGGTGGGATAAGGCACATAGTTTTGGCAAGGATTTGGTAGGCCAGGCACGTGACTCAGGTAGTGCGGGTGCCCAGGAACGGAGAGCTTGTATTTGCTCCAGAACCGCAGCCAGTCAGCTTCACTCTGGAAGTCATTATGTACAAATGGAAGTCCGAAAAGGGGGTACTGGTACTTCTCGATAGGGCTGCCAGGTGGTGAGTAATTTGGGTGTTTTGCAGGTCTCATGTACTTTTCTATGGGACTGCCTCTCTCAGAACTTCCTTTCCCTTCTGACACGGAAGAACTGTTTCCCGGGTCTCCAGTACTTTCCTGAGGACTTTTTATCTGAATGTGCAAAGGTTGCATCCTTTTGTGAATATCCAGAGTTTGGCTGACCAGGACCGGCTGCTGAGCAGAATGGCTTTTAGTCAATGAACCCTGGGCTTCGTATTTGCTCAGGCTAGGGAGCGGAATCTCTCTCTGGTGACCTTCGGGTAAATGGTCTTCCGACCTCCTCTCTAAGGGGCTTCCGTTGACCTGCTCCTCGCTGCCGGCCCTCTGCTGTTTGTTGAGCTGCTCGGCCTGCAGAGCCTCTGGGTTAAGGCGCTTTCTTGTCCTTCTCCTAATGATCTGCTCACCGTTGTTTTGTTTAATGATGTTTAAAGGCCTGGGAGTCTGCAGAGAACACACACGCACAATACATAAAAGGGAAACGTGAGAAAATACAGTAAAACTCATTAGCAATTCCTCACAAACATGAGCCACGCTTAAGTTCAAAGCAACGGTAGGACTCTACGTTACAGGCTTACTCCTCCCCTTGCAGAGGCAGTCACCAAAGCACACTATTTTAGCCCAATTAAATCAAGTCCAACTCTGCAGGGAGCCCTGAAAACTTTCATCTACTTAAAAACAGCTTTCCCAAACTCAATAGATTTTGGAATTGCATCATTTAGTGATAAAACTGTGTAGAAAGTTCCTTGAGGAAACACGATTTTTCTGCAATTATTTCTCAACTTCTGAGTCATGCACTAGGATGTCAATACGGGAACGCGGGAGCTAGGCTTTAAGGACAGCTGCGGCAAAATTACACAGTGCTGGGGCGCCTGCGTGGCTCAGTGGGTTAAAGCCTCTGCCTTCGGCTCGGGTCGTGATCCCAGGGTCCTGGGATTGAGCTCCACATCGGGCTCTCTGCTCAGAAAGGGCCTGCTTCCTCCTCTCTCTCTCTGCCTGCCTCTCTGCCTACTTGTGATTTCTGTCTGTCAAATAAATAAATAAAATCTCAAAAAAAAAAAAAATTACACAGTGCTGCAGACCGAACCGGGTGCCCTTGTTCGTATGTGGAAGCCCTACCCCACAGTGTGCCTGGATCTGGAGAGCCGGTCTTTAGGAGGCAGATTAGGTTAGGTAAGGACGGAGAGAGGAGGATCTGTTCTGCTGTTTAAGCCCCCCAGTCTACGGTACTTTGTTTTGGTAGCCTGAGCTGACAAATATGTGTATGCTTCTAAATCACCGCAAATGTGAATATAAAGTATTACATATCTGCGCAAAAATAAAGACAAATGAGCAGAATCATGAATAAAGATATCAGGTACTCAAAGCGCTGTCGGTGGGAGACTTTTTTTTTTTTTTCAGCTCTCACTTTTACTTCTCCATGTTTAACAGGATTTTATATAATCGCTATGGAAAATTTTACTTATCAATAGGTAAAGCATTTGTTTTCTGTTGAAATTCTAAATTCTTTTGTAGCTTTGGTACAAATACATGATACGCCACTCTACTCTGTACTTAGTTAGAATGCTGACTTTCACTAGGCTTGCTTTTTATTCAGCTTAAGCACTGTATGACTGGTAGTTACGTACATGTTCAACAGGCATTTATACTACAGGACTAAAACCAACAGATAAAACTATACCGAAAATTTAAGTTGCAGTGAGAGCTCTAACTTCGATTTATAAAATAAAAAGAGTAAGTTTAATAAATTAATGCGTATTTACAGGTGAAAATTTGGAAAAGTCCTGGAGGTTTTTAAGAGTTTTCAGGCTAAAACCTGATTTTTTTAAACGATTACGGAAATCAAATAATTTCTACACAGAAAGTGAAATATATATATGCATATATATTAAAAAATATGTAACCTGTGAATTATTCCTAGAAAGAATGTACCTTAATGCAAGAAAGACCTCTTCTATCTTAAACAAAATATAAATATAAATCCTTTTTGGGATGTTTCTATTGTCACAGAGGCATTTTGAAGGCAAGAAAGATAACACACTTGTCGCTGACAACTCAGTTATTGGTTTCAGAAGGAAAATGCCACGTCCCTTGGATATGCCACATTCATTTATTTTGTTCAGGAATGTTCAATGTTCAGATTTATAAAGAGCTCCTATTTGTATTATGAAGATATGCAGTATTTAATATCTAACTATAAGGAAACCAGAAATTTGCATTAATACCCTTTTAAAACTTTTATAACTTTTGTGACAGTCTTTGACATGAGATGTGTGCATAACCTTTATGTATTTAAGTTTACGATGTAAAGAAACTCAAAACTGAACACAGCTTGCCTCTGGAGAGATGAATATTAAAATAATTGTAAAAAAAAGTTTACTTTATATCACAGTTGTTAAATTATCATAATCTGGAAGAGCAGTAGTTTAATTAATTCTTGGCCTATGATTGGCCAGAGTTCAATTAAAATCATTAATGTCAGTACTCATTAAATGAAAGCTTATTGCTGTGCTAAAATGGTGAAGGTGAAGCAAAAGGAAGGTAATGTAGTGGGGGGGAGAATCTCTCTGTTAGCTACATGTAATAACTAAGGCTTTACAGTTTACTACCAATTAGTATTGTTGGCAGCATGCATTTTTTTAAAGAGTGCTTCCAATGGTCCATTTAGGAGGACGTTTTGTCTAAAATTGTATTCCCTGTAGCTGTAATTTATTCACTGGCTTTGCTAAGAGCTATGGTACAATGCCAAACAAAATGAAAAAGGCAGAGGGAAATAGATTTCTTTTTACTAAGCGGGGTATTCCTATTTTTAAAGGCAGCTCTTGTCAGCAGATAAACTTCCTAAACTAAAAAAAAAAAAAAAAAAAAAAAAAAATCCTTCAGGAAGTGAATGCATATAGAAATGGGGAAATTTGTGAGATTTAATTAAACTTTATCAGATGATTCTAACTACAATCTGAGAAGAAAGTTCTGGAAGTACCTCGGTGAGCCACAGAAAGAAGCCAGCCAGAGAGTTTGAAACACAAAGCGCCTTCACACCTTATTCTACCGGGATGTGAGCCGTTTGGACCCTGAAATACCTTCCTCGAATATATCCCCCGAAGAACTGACGAGATCCACCTGGCATTCTTGGGTCCTAGCTCAGAACCACTCTTCTGAACGTGCCTGACTTCTAGTCCCCAAAGCAGCCCAGATGACACTTGCAAATTCTGAACTTAAAGTGGAAATAAGTATTCTTTCCCTGCCCTGTATTTTATGTGAAATAGGAGAATCCTCTTTTTAAAACACTTTTTATGTATTTTTGAAGTTTCAAGGTTTCTCCTTCCTGCCTAAATTAATTTCACCAAATTCTGATAACTATTAGTGCAACTATCTGTTATGGGAAGTTCCCAGAAATCAATCATTTCCTCGTTTATATCAAAAGAAACATAATGCATTACTAATGATCTCAAATATATCTCCCCATAACATCTAAGGCCATTTCGCCATAAATCACAGGTGCTCTCCGAGTGACTGTATTAAACTCTGCGGGAGCAGGCATTGCAAGCCAGGGAATGGTACACATCACACTACAGACCAGGCTGCTTTATAAAGCTTTTCCTCAAACAGTTTAACAAGCTCTTACCGAGTGAAGCTTCTGGTAGAGGCCACACGCGTTGCATACATATCCGCCATTTGCATTCTTTCGCCAGAGAGAGGTCTTTGTGGTCAAGCAATTGGCACAAAAAACACCCGAGCCTCTACGCCTCTGAAACGGGGAAAAAAAAACACAAGGTCAGAGGTGAGTCACATGATCAGTGGAGTTAGACCAAATCAACCCAGGAGTTTTGTCTTTAGACTAGCAACAATGACAGTATAAAACCACACTGCCCATAATGAGGTCAGGTTCAATTGTGTTTAATAGGCACCACTGATTTTCATTATAATTAACCCTACAGTGATGGATGAGGTGTGTGCAACACCAAAGGCTTTTCACAGAAACAGCTTTAACTTTTTGAACTTTGGGTTTTGGGCCTTTAATGATGGCTCCTAAATGCTGAACCCTAAAGTATACCTTCTAAAAGTGTCAAAACAAAAGTCACAAGACAGAACGTGGCGATATGTACTTTGGCGAAGAGGGAGCACAGGCTACCTGAGCTTTAAAAATATAGTGAAGCGTGGAAGAAATACGGCATATAAACCATTTAAAATTAAACCTGATTTGTGTCTTTTTGGATGTCATTCATGTAACACAAGTATTAAGAGAATATCACACACTCAATTCTAGTTTTGGGGGTTGCAATGGTAAACTCTGAAAGAGAACACCGTCTATTTTCCAGAGCTGAGGGGACCAGTCGAAACTTGTTGCCAACTTGAAGTACAGTATTATTGAGAACGCTTAGGAGGTGCCTGTGGAAGCCAGACAAGCTAGTTCCATCAATGGCTATTTATTTTATTTGCCTCAGACTTGGAAATCACAAGCGTTTCCGAATACAAATTGATTTTAGTGTGCTGAATTCTGTAATCACCAGATTCAAAAATAATCTAAGAATATTTAAAAGTAGATAATTAGTATGGCTTGTTCCATTCTTGCTATCAAGTAATGATTCCATTAAACTCACTGAAACAAAAGTCAGGCTGTGTTTGTAGGCGCAAATACTAACAGGCAGGAAATGAAATGCTCTTGCTGCAAGGAAAAAAAAAAAAAAAAAAGACAGCCTGAATTGCAACTTCACTCTCCTTTCTCTAGGAAGCGAAGCCTTTAATGATAAAATATGCACGTTAGATAAGGAGTGGAAAAAATGTTGCTGGAACCCAATTTTATTATAAATTTAAAATTACAAGTACCGTAAGTCAAAATTTCAGGGATTCGTAAAATTTAGGCAATTTATTTAACTTGAGTCCATACTGTAGACCAGTGCTATCCCTGCCAAGAAAATACAATGGTTATAATTGTACTCTGATACATTTCAAATGGAAAGCTTTCTGCAGACATAATTTTGGCTTCAAGACTGGAACACTTTCTTGGCATTGAAAGGGCATTTGATTCATCGGGTGTTTCACAATGTATCACTAAAAAGACCTGGTGAGCAGCCAGTTCCCTATAGGGTAATTTTTCCATCCAGATGCAAGTGCTATCAGAGGCCCTCGTCAGCTAAACTAATTATGATCTTGCAATTGCTGATGCCTGCTCACTCTAACATTCGACATCCTCCATTAATCATCAATACAAGGAAAATGAATGAAACGTAAAGAAATGAGGGCTGGTAAGCTGCACAGCCATAAAAATCTGAAATGAGAGCAATAATTTAACAAGATTGGGGGAATGTTTTTAGTGCGCACAAAGTCAGGCTAACAATTGCCCTTTTCAACCAAGAACACGATTTCATTAGTGTAGCAGGTCGTGCTACTTTAGGTGATGTAATAAAAGCTAGATTTTGCACAAAGATAATCTCTGGCTCCCCTTTTTCTCCCTCTCTGCCCAAGTCAGGACCAGAAACGTGTCACGGTTAGAGCAACGGCAAATGCTGGGTGTCAGGCCACAAGTCCCAGTTGGGACCTCCTGCAAAAGTAGAGATTGCTCCCTCCTGAAAAATCAATGAACTACTAGATGTTTATCAAACATTCTGGGGCCCCCTTTATCTGAAGTAAGCTGGGGAGCCTAGTTAGGTTATAATTGTGAAACTTTCTCAAGGTCACGCCATCTTTTTCCTAGATCTAAATAACACGTTTGGCAAATAAACACCAACTTGATCCACATAAAGGCAATGTAAATGTCCATTTGGAAACTAACCCACATATATGGCTGAGACTCAGATCTGAATGTGTAACCATTCACTCCAGCCTGCTTTTTTTCCCCTTATGCTCTGGGTGCTTGACACAGCATGCCAAAGTGGGTGTAATCCTGGTTTCTGAGAGCGTTTCAATCCTTGCACAATTTTGTGCTTAATTCTCTTGCAAAGAAAATGCCCTTCATTAGTTAGAGGGAAAGTCCTAAAATTATAGCACTGGTTTCCACAGGTCTCTCTTGCTTTAAGCAGCACTTAGGCTCCACTAAAGAGGTATATTTTGGGAAAACTATATCTTATTTAAGACATCAGGGGTTACTCTGGATTCATTTACCCAGAGTCAGTATAGCATGGAGGTTAATAATCAGATTTAGGAGTCAGACTACTTGTATTCAAAACATGTCTCTGCCTTTTGCCAGGTGCAACTTTAGGCAAGTTACTTAACCTCTCAAAGCTTCAATTTCCCCACCTTTAAAGTTTGAGCCGCTGTAGTATGTGGGCAAATGGATACAATTAAAACAGTACCAGGGATGTAGTAAACACTCAGTAAGTTAGCTATTTGTCAAAGGGATTTAATTATTATTATTTTTTGGTATGAGAAAAATACTTAGCTAGGTTTGTTTCCATCTCCTTAATCTGCTTATTGAACATTATAGAGATGTTTAAGACATACAGCTGGGTATTATCAATTGTAGTTCATTTGTGACAATCTTATCAAATATGAGAATGGAAAGTTGAGTCAGAGTGAAATATCTAGGTGTTCACACCTAGGATTCAATAGGAGCGTACTTGTGTGGGGGTGGAAGGTAGGAGGGAGGTGAGAAATATTTCACATATTGAGTTAACTCCCTTCTAAACACATTTATTGCTTTGGTAAGCACTGTTTCACCTTAGTTTTGGTGCACTTGGAATTTCTGGAAGCAGCAAAGAAGATGACCCACGTGGATAGTATCCTTAGCTGTGTGATCACAGAATCGTAACTGTGCCACATATCCCTCAGTTACAGAACAGCTGAGAGCCTGACCTGGTCACTCTGCATGTAATGTAACGTGGCTGGACAGTAAAGCATCTTTTTGAAGTTACCAACATCCTTAGCCCAATCACGTGTAGAGAAGCAGGTCTGTGGCCAAAGGAAGGCAGAATAGGAGTCTCCCTCACCCCACTTTTTAAAAACAAACTTGGCCTCGTTAAAGAGAAAGAAAGGCACCAAAGACTTTATTTCATTCATAGTTTATCACGAATGACAAGAGTTTTAAAATATTTTGTCATCCTCCTTTACACTGTGCTTGTTAAGGACAGAAATCATGACTCCTAATAGTCATCAGATATGCTAAGTACCAGGCACCTAGGACAGTGCTCTGTCTCGACAGACTAAACATTAATAAAATTGAAAATAATCTACTGAGGGGCACCTGGGTGGCTCAGTGGGTTAAGCCTCTGCCTTCGGCTCCGGTCATGATCCCCGGGTCCTGGGATCGAGCCCCACATCGGGCTCTCTGCTCAGCAGGGAGCCTGCTTCCCCCTCTCTCTCTGCCTGCCTCTCTGCCTACTTGTGATCTCTCTCTATTAAATAAATAAAAATCTTTAAAAAAAAAGAAAATAATCTACTGGAATTTAAAGAATCTCACCTGCTATTTTTTTTTAATCATTAATAGTCACTCCTAGTTTTGGAAAAAAAAAGTTTTAAAAAAATATTCCTTCTAAATGTCACTCATTTGGATTGACAAATTTACTTCCAGTTGGGCAGAGATGACTAATGATGTTGTAGAAAAGAAAATCAAGAGAAGTAATGAATGTTCCAATCTTACAATTCACACTTATTATTTTTTTTAAAGATTTTTATTTATTTAATTGACAGAGAGAGACACAGCAAGAGAGGGAACACAAGCAGGGGCAGTGGGAGAGGGAGAAGCAGGCTTCCTGAGGAGCAGGAAGCCCGATGTGGGGCTCGATGCCAGGACTCTGGGATCATGACCTGAGCCAAAGGCAGGTGCTTAACGACTGAGCCACCCAGGTGCCCCCACACTTATTTTTGAGGAGCAGTTGAAGCTAGGTACTTGCTAGGTCCTAAGGATACAAAATCAGGTAGAACAAGGCTCCAATTCTCCTTTATATACATCATTAGGGTCATATGTTGTCCATGGTTTTATATGTGCACATGTGTGTTTAAATAATAATAATTACTTCTCCTTTTCTACAAGCTGTTTTTTATTTTTTAATTATTATTATTATTATTATTTTTTGGAGAGAGAGAGTGGGGAGGGGCAGAGGGAGAAGGAGAGAGAGCATCTGAAGCAGACTCCCTGCTGAGCGTGGAGCCAGATACGACCCTGAGATCATGACCTGAGCTGAAACCAAGAGTCCAACACTTAACCAATAGAGCCTCCCAGGTGTCCCCAAGCTGTTTAAGAGTTAGTCATATTTTATACCTCCATGACATCATGCAGGAGAGAGGAGAACTGAGTCACACAGATAAGGTCCTTTCTGGAGAGTAGATGAGAGGAATCCCTAGCTAGCGGATGGCACCGCTGGCCCTCCTGAGGGGGCATATTTAGCCTGATTCTTGCCCTGTGATAGGGGTAAGAATCTCAGGCTGAGAGAAAGCTGCACGCTTGTATATCTTCACAGAAGCACCACATTCTCTGCCCTTGGAATTCCTTACGTGCCTCTTCTACTTGTTTGTGGACTTAAGTGAAGGAAGGAGTGAAGGAAGGTGGGTCCCAAATCCAAATCTACAAATGAAAATTTCTAAAGAGAAAAAGTCCAGAAGCAACAATTCGAGGAACTGATTTTGTTGTTTGTTTTTAAACTTCGAGTTTTATAGCTTGCCTCATAACTTTTAGGTCACATTTGTGTTGCCTCTACATAATTTCTGTTGGCTGCTAATTTCCTGTGTGAAAAAGGAAGGATGGTGATACACACAGTTAATTGTAAGGATTTTTGAGGCCAGCCAAAGGATAGCAAGTAGTTTTCGGTGATAATTACTGAGAATTCTTCGGGATTACTTGTTTCCTTTCCATGTTTCAAATGTATTACGACCACAATACTGACTTTCACAACAGCAATTTAGGTGATGAATTTGGACAATCACCCATGTTAGGATTTGAAATAGAAAATGACATACACATTTTTAATAAAAGCACATTTTAAATCCAACATAATTTTTTTTCCTGCTTTGAAGCACAAGAAGTATAATGACTAAAATAATGGATCACTGGGACGCCTGGGTGGCTCAGTTGGTTAAGTGGCTGCCTTCAGCTCAGGTCATGATCCCAGCATCCTGAGATCGAGTCCCACATCGGGCTCCTTGCTTGGCGGGGAGCCTGCTTCTCCCTCTGCCTCTGCCTGTCTCTCTGTCTGCCTGTGCTTGTTCGCTCTCTCTCCCTCTGACAAATAAATAAATTAAAAAAATAAAATAAAATAATGGATCAAACAAACAAATTAATTTAGGTTCACAGCTAACCACTGTGCAGTTGTCACTATCATCAAATTTTTCTGAAAGCTTCTGGTTCAAATTTTCCTTTTAGGGTGCTTAATTCTTTAGTCAGTTATGGATCAGTGGGTTGGGCCATGGCAGATGTATTGGTGAACCCATACGTGTCTTAAGAAAAAAAATGGAAAAAAAAGTTTTAAAATTGGTTTAGTTGTTTCTATAACTTATATTATTACTTAAAAATCAGCCCAAAACAAACATTTGAACGTTTTCAAATTTCATTAACAGCTGATTTCATTTGATTAATAAGAAATAAATTTGATTGAATTATTCATTCGAGTGGCTTATCATTTAGAGACATGGATATTTATCTCCAAGAGATTAAAGTCTTCATTGGAAAAGGAGTTTGTGCAGAAATGATCCTTTATATTAGTGTTCTATGTATAAGAACTATACTGAAACCATGTAATTACATAACAAGCTTTGATAGGCAGAGTATTTATTCACATTTTTAATGGTTTTTATATCATAGCCATTTTAAATCAAATCAATCTGAAATATGATATACATGCTGTTAGGGCAGATATACCTCAAATATTTTTTGACTTTAAATAATTTCTGTGTTTACTGGATTATATCAAGAATCTTTTACAAACTTCACTTTAGTGACATGTACAGATGGCTATGATAGAAACTTCTGGTACAATTTTGCAGTAATAAAATTTCAATGGCAAATTTAACTCAGTTTCATTCTGAGAATGTAATAATTACTGAATGTCCAGCATGTGCCTGACACCATGCTACAAACTGGAGTTACAGGGACGTATATGACAAACATGGTCTATAATCTCTCTGGGTTTCCAGTAGAATGTGCTAAAAATCTACTAAGTGTGGAGTTAATGCAACACAAATTGAGATGTTCATAAACACTGAGAGTTAAATTTATGCAAATTATATGTAAACTTTTCTGAGGAAACAAAAATATATTAGATCAATAAATCTTATTTATTTATTTACTTACTTATTTAGATTTCATTTTAAAGTAATCTCCACACCCAACATGGGGCTCGAACTCACCAACCCAAGATCAAGAGTCATGTGCTCTACCAAATGAGCCAGCCAGGTGCCCAGCTAATGCTCGTTTGAAGGCTGAAAGTTATCTAATGATAAGAGAGCTTACTCTCTGTGTTCCTTTACCAAAGTGGGTAATAACAGTCCTGTAATAACAGGACAAGGATCAATAACATTGCCCTACTGACTACCAAAAAAATTGATATGCGTTAAATAACATATTTATTATGACTATCATGTTAAATAATGTATTTATTATTACTATCATGTAGTGAGTTGGCATTCACTAATTATGAATAAATGATGATTCACATTTTAGTCATTTTCACTGTTATTTACCACTGGTGACAGAAAGCAACCTCTCCTTCCTAATTCCCCCCAAGTGAGGATTAACCAGCTATTGACTACCTATCAGTAGATACTACAAGAATGCATAGAATGCAGTGCCTAAAACCACTAAAAAATAGACAGTGGCTTGCAATGAATGTCTTTAAATTAATAGGCTGATTTTTACCCAAAGCACAGGCTACCTGATATTTTAGGAAGAGCAGGGAAAGAACACTGCCAACATAAAGCAATAGTTACCAATAACTTGGCTGACTTTTGTTCCAAATAGAATTGTGAAGAACAGTGCAGCTGAAATGGGCTGCACAGCAAGTCTCTGCTTGATTCGAAACAGCCCTCTTTGCCCTCAGATTTCTTGCCAGAAAACTGAAGAGACTCTCCAAGGTTCAGCCAAGCACCCATCTTACCATCTCCTGTCTCAGAATTTGGAAACAAAACCTGTTTATCCTGCTTATTAAATTCACTTCCTCAACACATCAGCAATGATAATGGAGACAAGTGTAAACAAAGCTGACATCCCTGGCTAGGAGCAATGGAACGAACTCTCTTCCAGGACATGAGGCAACACATACTCTAGTAATCATACACTGTACCCAGGTATGAATGTGCCTGAGACTTACTGCACTGACATATCACCATGTGGGAGTTGCCCTACATATCAGAAAGTGTTAGTGTGCCAAACACATTAGCTCCATTTCTTCTGAGATGCAACTGGTGACTACTGAAGTGAGACAGCAGGCAAATCAAGAATTTGCAACGTATATCCCACACTTCTAATCATTCACAGTTTCTTCAAATGGGCAGAATTTACAAGTGTATCACACATATATAGAACCCATTACGTAGGTCTGAAGGACTCCATCTCTATTCTTTGACTCACCCCATATTTGGTAAATGAGCAAACCAATTATCCAGTGTCATGCCCAAATTACATAAGGAACCAGGACCAGGAAAACTCAGATCTTTTGGAGTTCTACCCACATTGTTTCTATAACACTTTTCTGCCTTTACAGCAATATGTACATAGACAGCTAAAACTATGGTTGAAAATTTATGTCTGCACTGTCTTTTTTCATTCCACGTGAAAGTCATTATTGTCAGAAGAACTACTCAAGTCTTTCACTGCTTCTTTTCCCGCCACCACAGATCCATTTTCACCTTCGGCTACAACAATCATTGGAGGCTTTCTCCACAGGGACTTTCTTCCATGCCAGTGCCAACACCTGACACTGAAAAGGAAGAAAAAAGGCTTTTTGGAGGCACAATTTTAGCACCTCTTAAGCAAACTTTGGCATGAGAACAAAGTTGATTCTGTTTTAATAAATTTATTGCACATTTTACTTAACAGTATATTTTGTAAACACATTTAATATGGGAATTATTCACATTACAAAAAGTAAAAATCTTAAGTGATAACAATAAAGAAGAAACTTGTTGTAGAAAAAGCCTAATGTCCAAAGGGTTCAGCTTCTGTGCACTTAAACATAAATTGAGTTATTTTATATATTATCAGTGTGGGGTTGCCTTTATAATAGAGAATGATGATGATGATGGTTATTTTGGAAGAATCAGAAAAAACCAAACAATAGCCAGGAATTCTTTTCATGGGGTGGTGGCTGGCTGGCTCAAGCAGGAGAGCATACAACTCTTGATCTCAGGGTTCTAAGTTTGAGCCCCATGTTGGATGTAGAAATTACTTAAAAAATATAAATTAAATAAAAAAAAAAGAATTCTTTTCATATTAGCTAACAGATAATAACTGGGCTATAAACTGTTTCCATCCTCACAGCATTCACATATACATTAAGGGTTCTTCACTGGTTCCTAACATTCTTTTGATAAAATTTATGACATTCTCTCCAGAAAAAAAAAATGTAAAAAAATTGTATACAAATAACTTCAGGCTGTTCAAAAGAATGTCCTTCACAAAATGTATCCAAGCATTTGGTATGGATATCTGAATGCCCGCAGATGTGAAAGTTAAGAACTCCTATCACCTATAATCCCAGCTTAGATCAAAATGAATTACCAGTTACCATTATTCCCCCACTTTCATTGATGAGGTAAAAAGACTAAGAATGGTTTCTTTGACTTATTTAGTGTCAAAAAATACGTTTTAGTCTCCAAGTCCAGATAAAAACACAAGACTGTGTTCCAGAAACCGTTTCTGAATCAATTATCTGATCGAATTCTCTTGCTTGACTACATTGTGTACCTTTTTAATAATCACCACCAGACATCTATTTATTTTTCAAGACTTAACTATGTATAGGATAATAAGCTATAGCTTTCATTTCATTATCTGACCTTGTTAAAATGATCCTAAGAGACAAGTATCATTATTGTTGTTGTTACTGTTCTTCTTCTTCTTCCCTCCACTTTGCGGAGGAGAAAACTGAGGCCTCGCAATGTTTTTCAGTTGCTGTATAGGAGGGCTAAGATACAAACTCAGGTCTCCCTCACTTGAGAGCCACAGTGCTGAACTATGTATGTTTCAGGCCCTAGTACTAAAGAGGCGATTGGGGAATTTTTACCAAAAATATTTCACATAGCTTGGTTTTGAAGAACGCTTATCTCTTCAAATCACCCTATAACAGCTGATTGAAATTATGCAAGTTTTGAGGTACCAGAAAGAAATGACTCATCCTTGATCAGATATGGCAACGATCTGTTTTGAAGTTGAAAGATACAGTCATAGCCAGAGGAACACAACATTTGGCTGATGGAGAGGTAGGAGTAGAGAAGGGGGTTGGGGGCAGTACACGTGTTTTAATCCTTCCATCTCAAAAAAACAAAAACAAAAACAATACAAACACAAAAAAACAAAAACCACCCCCCCCAAAACCATGTAAAATAAGCCTCTGTTTAAAAACAGAAAATTAGGGGCGCCTGGGTGGCTCAGTGTGTTAAGCCTCTGCCTTTGGCTTGGGTCATGATCTCAGGGTCCTGGGATCGAGCCCCGCATCAGGCTCTCTGCCCAGCAGGGAGCCTGCTTCCTCCCTCTCTCTCTGCCTGCCTCTCTGCCTGCTTCTGATCTCTGTCTGTCAAAAAAAAAAAAAAATAAATAAATAAAATAAAATAAAAACAGAAAATTAGATGACACCACTGACTTAGCTCCTAATAATGCCAGTCACATGGGAGGGTAGCTGTGAACTAGAATCTCTGTTTTTGCATTAGTCTTGGCTAGAGATGGGGCAGCAAAAATGATGCTGGGGATTTGACAAGTTCTGTAAACACATATGTTCAGATAACAATTTACTAGATTTACTTTACATACTTGTATGTTCCCTGGCAAAGACCTTTTGCAATGTGTGGTATCATCATTATTCAATATAAAACACTGCCAATTCTGAAAGATGAGGTTATTTTAATAAATTCCTCAGATCTGGATAATATGAAAATATTTATAATTATTTCCCCTCTTATTATATATAAAAGTATATGTTCTTCATCAACCTATGGAGCTGACTTTGATACTTTTCATGTGTGATACAGTTTCCATTTCATTACAGACAGTGAAGACCAAAATATTCTTAACTCTAAACACTTTTTACAGGCTATCAAGTTGAGAGGATACAGTACAGATCAGATGTTAAAACATAGCATGTAGTCTGCTCAGCAGAAGGATGGTAATTGCTGCTTATTTCCACTGAACAGCATACAAATTATGGAAATACAGTTAAATGTACTAAAGTTCAAAATAATTAAGAACCATGTTTAAAATCTGCTGATGTGTGTCAACAAGAGATTTGGATACCAAATATGCAATTTGGACTAAATACTTGGTAAGACTAGATTGGGAAAACTTCTTGTATCATTTCATCCTCTAGGACCTAAATCCCCAAAAAACCCCTAAGAAACATAAACCTGAACTTCAGTTAATTTTTGAATCTATAAAATTCTTTTAAAATGTTGTCTTACTTGTACTAAGTTTTGTACTTCCTTGGGAGACATAAAGTCGTAGGTATTTAAATCCACCTTTCCAACGGTTAAAATAAGTGCCTACTATGTTACGTCATTGTTCAAATTGAAGATGTATCTTTAAATGAAGATTCTGTTCCTGCTAGGGGTAAAACCAAACTTGAGCAGATAATTTCATTTTAGAAGCACGGTGCAGACAGGGAAACCTAAGCTAATTTTTAAAGTTTTAATAACATTATTTTAAAAAGACAAGTTGAAATTATGAATTGCCTTCACAATCATGATGTAATTTTGTAATAACTGAAATCTTTCATGGGAAAACTGCTTCTTCAGTAACTCACACAGTCAATTACACAGGAAAGCACTGTAATAGGGCTGTCCCCCTGTCGCACCCCCCCACCCCGCCACATTCAAATAGCTCACGTACACGACTTCCTTTTCCATTACCAACTTGTCTGCAGTACCATCTGTAAAAACGAACACATACCTTGTGCTGCCAGTTTCTGCGTTTGCACGTCCATTAGTGGGACTGGCTGCAGCTGCTCACGAAAAAAGCAATGACTGTCTTTGTTTTTATATACATATATTTCCCCTCCAGTATGACCATATCAGCGCAAGGCAATACTTCGTCCTGAGTAGGGAACTGCTCTTAATAACCTGACTCGGACCAGGTTCTCCGTGTGATCTGGAGTTTGTTAATCACACTGTATCACATACCAAAGCAAGAACTACCTCATCGCATCAAGGACTCTCGAGACAACCCCTCAGTCACTCCTACCAAACGGCACAGTTAAAATCATTTCGTACTGTGACATTCTGTCCATCGAGCAGAGTATCGGGAAACCAATACTGAGGCCTGGCAGCACAGCCTGAGCCCAAAACTCCTGGGGAGTGAGCTTTTATTTCATGAGAGGAGCTTTGAAAATAAAACACAGCAACTCACTTTTCTAAAACTCTATTCTCCTCTGCCTGCTTCATGTTTACATTACTTTTCTGTTAGCATTATTTTTTCCCTAGACAACCACGATTGCACTATTCACAATCTTTGTAGAAGACGCAAATATATTAAAGCAAGAAGTGACCTCAAATTAATTTTTTGAAGTGATCTGCCTCCAAGAAACATTTCTCCCTGTTGTGGAGTAATGTGAATTTAAAAAGAAAGAAAGAAAGAAAATACCATCAAAAAATATTTTAAAAAAGATTCATAGAGAAGCTGAAATTAAAAACACACATAAAAGAAAAGCAGAGATCAAAAAAACAAAAAACAAAAAAACAAAAAACCAAAAAAACCCCAAAACAGTTTAGCTGCTTTCCTGTGCTATTCGACATTTACAAATTTACCCCACATACATCAAAACTACTCTTCTTCATAAGAGGTACTTTGGTATCAGTGTGAACATTAGAATGCCAATTCTGCCTTAGCTTCTCATATATTGACTTGTCTTAAATCATCAAATGGCTCTGCTTTCTCAGCATTTAGGTAGAGGAGGCAGAGTGCTAGCTTCCAATTATTTACAGACGCAAGTCACTTCCAGGGGACTGGGGCTATTAAGGAGTGGGCCCATTTTTTCTTTCAATCTTTGCATTATCAGATATGCAAGTATCAAAATCAGGAGGCAAAATGCACATAGTAGGCATTTAACTAATGATAGCTTAATTGAACTGATCTCTATCAGAAGACAGGATTCTGCAGATTTCAATAAACATTGTGTTAGTGCTGTGAAGTGTGAAAACCTGGCGATTCACAGACATGTACCCCTGGGGATAAAAATACATTATATGTTTATTAAAAAAATACATGTGTGTGCACATACCACACACACACCATGATCAGATTATACCTTAAATGAAGCTTTATTCATGAAATACATTTGACAGTCATCATTACAAAAAATATGACTTAGATTGAAAACAGTTCCACTTTTGTGAAATTCAAAATAAAATTAGTAAGTCATGCACCATATTTAGACTCTATATTATATAACAGGAGGGAAAAGAAATGGACTTTGCTTGAGCTTGTGAGCAATCTGCAAAACTAGTAGAAATAGCATATGTTGATGTGTGTATTTGTGTATGTATACATATCGAAGTGACAGCGCATACATGTACACACACACACGCACGCATACACACACACAAATTCGCGCAGCATTTTATCACTGACATGTAGTAAGATGTTGCTAGTTGCTTTTATTTTCATTAGAACAATTTCATATTTTATAAAGGGCTAAAATACCGGAGATGTTGTTAAAATTAAAGAGAAAAAAATCCCAAGAGTTTCCTGAAGAGTGGGGAAGAAATATAATTAACTGTGTATAAAAGACCAAAAAAGAAATAGAGGAACAGAGTACCTAGGAGAGTGTCTTATATGTCAGCCTAATAATTACTGATTTTGATAGGTGTAAATTAAGACATCGAGAACATGTGATTTGTTTTTATTACTGTGTTAGAGTCCTCTCAATTCACTTACACACTCAATTAACATAAATATAATTATATATGGGAGAATACTGAATGCTATGCTTAACATATATCAGGAATTTAATGAGTGTTAAAGACTTCCTTTCTTTCTTAGTTTCAAAAGATACTGAGTATCAAAAGATATTAGATTTTAGAAAATACTGAATAAATAAGATTTTGGCATGTATATACACGTATATCATTCAATTATCTAGAGTTACATATTTATGCACATATGTATAAAACGTATCCAAAGAAGCTCTTATTTTTTCTGTTTTTGCAACATGAAAAGAGGATGAATAATGATCCTAAAACTCTCCTGCATTTAGGTGACTGTCTTAAAATTTATCACATTAATTATGCATTTGAAAATACTATCTATTCTCTTCCCCTCTCTCCTCTATTCTTTGTCATTTGATTGTGTTCCAAAAGACCTTTAAGGATTTCATTACATAAATAAACCAGTTTGGTGGTGACTTATTTACTGTCATGAGACTCATCAGTCTATTAAAGTTATATGTCTCATCCTAAAACACAAGTGGAAATTTGGGAAAGGAAGCTGTATCCTTTGGAATTTTCTAAAACACAAATGAATGCTAGGTAGGTCAAGTTCCCTTATGAATATTACTCATTCTAGCTAGTTTTCTTCTTTTCATATAGTGCGATCACACAGATTAATACATTATCATAAAATATGATGATGGATATTTAATTCATAGGCTACACAAAGTTGATCCACTTAGATTTATACAGGTCAAGATTTAGAAACCTCTGTACAAAAATTAATTTTGGGTGCTGGCTGTAAATTTATATTCATAAGCAAATATTTGGAATTTGATATCCTCTGTTTTATTAAAACATACACATATATACATATATATGCACACATAATACAGTAACATGTACATGTATACTTAAAATATGTATATGCACATTTACATGCACATTTCCTTTCATAAAAGTGAATTCTAGGTCTTTCAGTTTAAAATTTAAGAAGTTCAGAGGGGGACAATCTTGTATTTTAAAGGGTTTACTTTAAAAACAAAACAAAACAAAACAAAACAAAAAAGTTACACTTCTTTCCCAAATAAGGGGCTATATCTGACTAGAAAGTAAAATATCTGAGGAAAAGTAGATATAAAAAGTGTAATGACAGAATCAATGAATCAATGAAACTAAAGAAACCAGCAGGCAGCATTTCATGCAAAAGGAATAACTTATGTACGATTAAAAAACATTTACAGATATTACATGCTCCAAAAACTGTGTACTCTCTGAAGGTTAAGCAGCTAGATCTGACTTCAACCATCCCTCTTTTTCTATCTACTTTAAAATATTTTATTTCACTCATTGCATGTATGTGTGTGTGTATAAATATATACACACACACACTTAGTGTGTCCATATGTATATTTCCTTGTCAAAATAAAAATGGAAATAGTCATATTCTTTTAAATTCATCCCAAAGGAAGGCAATAATTCAGAAATAAACAGAACAGACTGATTGGTACCAGACTAAAATTCAAAGCAGTTCACATGTTCCCCCCCCAAAGAAAAGTAAAGAGAGACTTATACATAAAAGTCCTAACTTTTAAAGAAGAAAATCACCATTAGCTCAGAGGTTTAGCTAATTAGCTGATCTAATGCTGAGCTTTTATGTTTGTAGGTTTACAAATTTCAGAAAATGACCAAATTATTCCACTTATACCATTAACTTGACCCCTTCCAGAATTTGACCCTAATAGATTTGTTTTATAAGATATGACATCTTGAACAGCTGTGCTATTCTTTCTTGAACTTGACTATTTTTTTTAAGCATGAAAATAGACTGATTTACTAAAACATGAGTATTCTTTGGTAACAGTGGGGGGAGGGAGGCATCAGAAATGGAAAAATAATATGAGTTCCTATCTCAGCGAGTCATTTTGAAACTCAGAGAACACTGAAGTATTACAAACATTTGTGGCCAGTTAGAGAAATGATGTAGAGGGAATTTGAAAATAATCACTATGAATTGAGTTCATTAACATAAGGAGATATGATTATTAAAATGGAGAAGAAATTCATTTAAATGTTCTGATCTTCAAATCCCCTACCACTGAGTGGATGCCATTATGTGCTCATTGGAAATGGCAGGATGTTTCAAGTCTGGTTAGTCAGGCTCTCTCTAAAATTTTACTTTTAAAAACCAAATATAAATAGAGATTAAGTTAGACAATTTCAGGGGAAAAGTTTTCTAAATCTCTTACGGAGCAAATAACTTGCAGGCACATTGGGAATTTTAATCTGTGCTAAAAATACCTCTAGATAGATTCTATTTAATATAGCAACTAAATAAATAGTTTGATGGAACCGGAATACTGGTCTTACTCAGAACCCTCTTGATAAAAAGCCACAATGGATTAATAGATGAATTAGGAAGGGGGAACGGCACGGCATTTAATAATCACGGCTTCTACCCTTACTCAATTCCCTATCAAGTTTAATCTTGCAGAGATACTTAGGCTTAAGTGTTATTTTTGTACCTTGGCTCCAAATGGCATCTTGACTTAAAATTCTGTAAGTACTTTAGACAAATAATAAATTTTGTAGCGCAGTACTAAAAGCACATATGAGGCTATTCTTAATTTCAATTATACTTTTACTATATTAGTGATCTGTTTATCCGATCTCTGCTTCTGATAGGTTGACCATTGTCTAACACAACCCAAGCACACTGTTATTTTTATAAGAAGTGAAGGCATTTGGGGGGGAAAAAATCAGACAACTCTGTTTCCAGTGTCTCAGGGATAATTGTTACCTTTCTCCTTTTCAACTTTAAAAGAAAGCAGTGTCTATTTTGCTCAGGGCAGCTGTTTAAAGCTCCTGCTGTCAGAATCTTTTCAACCTGAATAGATTTAGGATTATTTAAAAATGATTGTTGTGTCACACCAAGTCCTCTATTGCTGTTAATACTTGAGCATCCTAATGTCCATACACAGCACAGCAATTAACCCAGGAGATACGTGTTCACATTCACCTGTGTGTGTGTGTGTGTGTGTGTGTGTATACACACATATATTTTTACATGGGTGATTCTAAATGGTTTATTTTTACCTAAAAAATTTTAGACAAACCTGTGATGGGAAATGTAATACTGGCAGTCCAAGATATAACAACATTTTAAAAATATTTGGTCTTCTACTTCTAGTTCTGAAATTCATATTTCAAAGCAAACTCTGCAGACTATTCACTTACAACAGAGCAACTTCTATAAGCTGATTCACTCTTTTACTTTATTTTACTATGCAATATGCTATTATAATGTCATCCCAGAACATTAGCAGAGAGGTTTTGCTTTAATAGTCAAACATTTATAAAAATTCTTATTTTGAAAATATATTTTTCAGCTCATAGCTTAAACGACTGGATTTGCTTTCATTATTAGATAATTATATAATTTTTAACTTGGCAATGCTGGTATAATTTTCCATTAGAACTGCAATTAAAATTCATTTTCGTCCAAGCCATAAACATTGGTTTCCTTTAGCTTCGTTCTAAGTTGATTTAGATTTTCCTTAGCAACCAATTCACAGCCTTCTCCACCCTTTTACTTCTTTGAATGTTTATTACCTGTTGAAATCTTCTTGGCTTGTAAGAATAGCAGACAGGAAAGGAAAAAACTTACAACCTAAACGCCTGATATTTAATCAATAAAGGAAGGATTTTCTCCCTTAGGAATTCACTGCTTTATAAACTCTGCCTCTTCTCCTCTTTCAGGAACAGAGATAAAACCTCTCTGCTTCCCACGAAATCAAAACCTCAAGTCACTTCGAGACACTGAAGAGCCTAAGAATCATGCTCTTACTTACTTAACGATTACAGGGTATTCATCTGTAATTTTTATTTTTTAAGATTTTTATTTATTTATATATATAGAGATTTTATTTATTTATATAGAGAGATCACAGTGGACAGAGAGGCAGGAAGAGAGAGAGAGAAGGAAGCAGGCTCCCTGCTGAGCAGAGAGCCCGATGCGGGGCTCGATCCCAGGACCCTGAGATCACGACCTGAGCTGAAGGCAGCGGCTTAACCCACTGAGCCACCCAGGTGCCCCATCTGTAATTTTTAAATGCAACTGCTAATCACTTGCTATTATACAAAGATGTCAAGGCCTCTGACTCTAAACTCAGACTTCTTCCCAAGTTTCTCAGAGGTATATATTCATAAAATTCATTACTTTGGTTCTCTCAGTGATAGGAAATCTACTTTTCTAGAGGACAGATCTCATTTCTGAAAGAAAGCAACATTTATTCATAGGAACGCTGACGCTGATGAAGAAGATGGCAGAACCACTTAGGCAGGACCCAAGGGTGGCAACGCATAGGACCAACCAGCATGGCGTGTCGACGGTGACTGACAGGAATCAGGAACAGCACTGGCTGTGCAGGGGCAGAGTCTGGGACCCTCTAGGAGGTCAAGTGCTACCCCTTCCCTGCTGGATGGTATAGCTTCCAGGGATTTGCTCAGGGAGCGGCTGGGGCACCCGGTGGATCTGGGACTCGGGGCTGAAGGCTAGTCAGTCAGGACTGAAGGGGGTTTACCACATTGAGTATTAGTCTCAGCAGTGTCACTTTGAGTAAAAGTTAGATGTAACTAGCAGATTGCTGGCATGATCTCACGGCTCAAAAACTGGTGCTGATCATTATTCTAAAGACTTACAACAATGTTCTCTCCAAAGTCAGCAAAACCTGAATAAATTGGCAGCTTCCTCAGGTGGTGGTTTTGAAAGTCTACACTCAACTTGGTAATAAGTTCTGGTATGTTTATTTATAAACGTCTTATTACTTTAAATTATCACCTCATGTAAGGAAAGTTCAGTGCCTTTGAAGTGTTTATAATTTTGAGGAGAGGTAAGGTAAATATACATGAAGCAATTAAGAGAATGATGCAAGAAAGCAGACATTTCTAAATACTAAGATTTTTATGATTCCTCTGCTTCTAAATGCTACAACAAACAAGAAATGTGAAACACACACACACTCACACACACGTGCATACACCCTCTCACACACGCAGCCAAGGAGCCCATGCAAGAAGGTGGGAGGACTCGAACACACTTTCAATCATTACTTATCACTGTAACTTTAAGTTTCTTTCAGTTGCTCATGGCAGAAAATGCAACCCAAACTAGAGTAATGTGAGAATAAATCTTCTGACTCCTGCCAATGAAAAACCAGGAAACACTGACTTTAGGCACAGATTAACCAAGATTCAAGGGGTATCATGAGAGTGTAACTTCTCACCGTCTGCTATATGTGACCACTGCACTAACTACAGTTCCATCCATACACCTTCTCTCTGCTTGGCAAAATGGCTGTTAGATATCTAGGGCCATACAGTGGATTGAACAGGTGAGGGGGGAACAGTGAGTCCTCTTTCTTGATAGCTCAGTACAATGTCCTCAAGTAGGGCCTTGTTGTCCTAACTGAAGTCAGGCCCCTGTCCTACTATGGTCAGATGGGATATATGATGGAATGCCTGGATTGGTTTATTAGGCCTAGAGTAGTTTCTCTGATGTGAGTTACAAATTACCTCTCATACAAATGTAGATTTTTATTTCGTAGGTCTGAGATGGGACTGGAGATTTAACATTTCTCATAAGCTCCCAGTTTGTGTAACAAAAAAAGGCACACACTTGAGCTCTGACTCTTGGGCAAAATCAGCTTCATCTGAACTAGATATTAAAAAATGAGATTAAAAAAATCAATACATTTCTTCTACCACCACCCATCCCCCACACTCTTCTGTATGTTATCTTTCCAGAAGAGGGATCTTTTAGTAAGTAAAGCATCTGTACTAACAGTACCGCTGATCACATCTGAGTGGGCCAACCATGCCACCTAGTATTTTCTATGGTTTGAATAATCCTTGAAAGAAGCCATCATTATCTACTCTTCTCATGTAACTCTCTTGAAAGAATTGATCCATGTCATTTTCTTTTTTCTACAAAAGCCACACTATGAGGAGGTAGTATAATGATCACTCTGCCACCAAGAGTCTGTTTAGAAGAACGTGGTAAAACCTTATTGTCACAAAAAGCAACGATGTCCCCATGACAGGTGCCATGCAATGGTCAACTCTTTGAGATTCAATCAATCCCATTTCCTTAGTTCACAGTGAATATGCAGGATATGTTTAGAAGGTTCACAATAAAAGCCCTTGTGGCCAGCCCACATGAGAACTCTCCTGAAGGTTTACATGTACTTGAAAGACCAACAGAGCTTTTCACTAGTCACAGTGATGACAAAGGAGGCATCTGATTTTTTTCTGCAAGAATGTTCTTACTATCCTGTGTCAAATATCAGAAAGTATTAAATGGGCCAATAACTGTTTCCATCGGCACCTGTGTCAGAAAAATAAGTTACAGACAAATGTGCCATCTTTATCTTCTAGACATACCGAACATGACATTAACAAGAAGAAAGGTTTACCATCTTTCAAATGAGGTATCTAAACAGATTGATAAAAATATATACCTCTTCTGATCCTATGTCTAGCCCTAGATCATATTTACACTATAAATATTAGTTACTATCAATTTCAACTCTTCTTCACATCCTTAAAGAGGTGGTATAGTCTTTTGTTTGAATTCTCTACATCATGGGGCACGTCTCTAGTTTGGGTTATAACTCAGAGTCAAAGAGAGTATGAGACTACTTTTTTTTTTAAGATTTTATTTATTTATTTGATAGAGGAAGATCACGAGTAGGCAGAAAGGCAAGCCAAGAGAGAGAGGAGGGGAAGCAGGTCCCCTGCTGAGCAGAGAGCCCAATGCAGGGCTCGATCCCAGGACCCTGAGATCATGACCCGAGCCGAAAGCAGAGGCTTAACCCACTGAGCCACCCAGGCGCCCCGAGACTACTTTCCTTCTTGGGCAAAGAAAAGCTATGACTTTCATTTCCCCCTATGAACTGAAAGCATCTTATAACTTAACAAATGAATGTTATTAAGTGTCTCATAAGAGTATTAAGACTAAAATACCAAAACTTGGCATGTTTTTCTATTTCTAAATGAAAGCAGGCCAATGTCATCCAAAAGATGTATAAGTGTCTAAAAAATAAAAAGTACAAGGCCTACTTATTGCCAAAAGCATCTAAATCTAGTGCCAAAAAGTCTTACACGCACAGGATTGCATAAAAACCAAGGCCTGTGCACAATGAACGTGATAATTAGGTGACACGTATCTGTCATCACTTACTTATTCATTAATACTTAATACCACTCATTGAACACCTGCTTGGTGCCCAGTACCATGTTGGATGATTACGGACCTATAGCTGTAGAAGACATGAACCAAGGTCTCAAGTTGCTCACCAACCATCAGAGAAGCCATATAAGCAAAGACCTGGTAAGTACTCTAATAAAGCTATTGATATTTACTAGGTTATGCTTCAGGGGGAAAAAAAAGAGCAAAAAGCTAATCATTCTGAAGGGTCATGAGTAAGATGCACACAGAATGTCTGGTGCTGTGCCAGTCACATAATAGCTGTTCAGTAAATCAGTCTCTTCTTTAAATATTTATATATAAGGGGGGGTGTAAATAACAAATGATATCCTGGTCTCTTTCAGTTCTTGCATTTCCATAATAGTTCATTCTTTTTTTCCAGATGATCTGGCATAATCTCATTGACTTTGAGACTCACATTTCCTCTCTCCCTTCTCCTCCCTTCCTTTCTCTCTCTTCCTCCTTCCATCCCTTCTTTCCCTTTTGTTTCTTTGTTTTTTCATTCATTTCTTTTTCAGACTACTCCAGTTCCAGGCGTTACACACTGGTGATTCTAAGCAAAACTGTGTTTTGTAATAAGACAAATGCTCTGAGAACATCTTACACAGTTACTAAAACATGATCCAATATACAATGATTGGTGACTAATCCAACCTAACGTAACATGTATTCACGATAAAGGCGAACTAATGTTAATTTCATTCAAGATATTTAAGTAGATAGTAAAATGCACTCTAGGTTTGTCTTTTGTTGCTGTTCGAGGGGAGGGAGCCAAATGGTCTCAATCACATATGGAGATAGTGTTCGATGTGTTTCTTTTGCTCAAAGTAGACAGTCAACAAAGTGTCTGAGTGTAGTAGTGTGCATGACGAGTACCTTGCAGCTTCAGTCATGCATTTTCTCTAAACTAGGAATGGGGCTATTCCCCCCTGGGGCACGGAGAAGCCGTCAGTGAGTCTTTCAGGATGGTGGTGTTGTGATTTTCATTTCCTGGCACAGCGTAGTGCTAAATGCAGGAAACTGGGATTTGGGAGATGCACATTCTAGCACGGTTCTACCTGGGATTCTTTTTTCACTGGAACAAAGTTACTTTATCATTCTCCGTTAGTATTTTCACCTATTTTAGAAAAGAAGGGGTAGGATCTCTGCACTACCATTTACAGTAACGCTAACAAGATAAATTAGAACATGTGACATGGATACGAAAGTAAAAATCATGTCACAAAGTCAAGGGAGTTTAAAGAGAATCAAATGGACAGAAACTGAACTTGTTAAAATGGCAAAGACAAACGGAGCAAAGACACGATGGAGTCATTAGTTTTTCAATTGACCTGTAAGTAATTTTCCATACTATCCTCTAGGACAAATGTGGTTAACTGCGTCGTCGTGTTCATCAAGTCTTTACAAAGTTTGTTTTAAAAGTAAATCACTGGTAAAACTGAAATTTATTTTAATAACGAAAAAGTTGTATTTAAAGAGCCCAGTTTTTCCTCATTAGCCACAGGGGACATTTTGTACCCTGTATACGTTACTATTAGCACTTTGCAGCTAACAAGCAACTTTTAAACACTACTCTGCAACAGCTGTAAAATTAAACCTTCCAGTCATTGGTCCCTTCTGCTGAATGTCCAGAATTGCAGTGTTATGACATGTGCGAACATCCACCCTAACTTCCTTTCAACCGAGAAAGCTCAAGATGGTAGAAAACGAAGGAGACCAACAAGAATCCGCTCCCTTACTGTATACAGTGTCTCACTCTCTGATTAGAGCCCAGGGCACACTTGTGGAGAGAGCGACAGCTGCTTTCTGTCTTTTCATTCCCTTCTCCCATTAATGTTATTTCAATTGTGTTATGGGCTGCACTTTAGATCTAAAAAGAAACATTTAGTTTTATTTGAATGCTTAAATGATTAATGACCCTCTAGTGTAGTTGTCTTCTCATAATTGCCATAGAGTAAGCTGCAATTTACTTTTAAAATCCAGACCTCTGAGTACTATCGAGAGCAAACAATAGCCCAGGCATTGGTCACTATGCAGAGAGTTCATTTTTAAAATTGCATCAACTCCCCAGTATTCTATGTGGATCATTTCCTAAATGTTTATGTCGAAGAAAAGTCTAGAAACTTTTACTATGGAAAAACCATGGCACTGACACACCGTTCATTGCAGGAGGGTAGGCGTGCACCTGAGAACTGGAAGATAAAAGGAGAGAGAGGCTCGAATCAATAAGAAGGACTGTCTGGACAGGCCAAGACCTTGTGTTCTTCAAAAGGAGGACCCTTTTGCATTTCATCTGAGAGCGGTGCACAGCTGTCCACCGAAGGGGAAGGAAGTAGTTACGTGCACCTATCATGTAATCAAGAAAAGGTGCCTGTGAGTCGTAACAGGACCATGTGAGTCTTACACTTTCCTGTTTTATACAGCTCACATCCTCATATCCCAGGGCGAGTCAAAACAGCAGTCTACATAAAACATGTAACTCCTAAAAATATAGCGATTTACATTTATATAATGGAAAAAGATGTGCTGTTTGCTTCCCAAGGTTTCAGCAGTAAGCCCAATAATAAATTTGCATTGCTCTCCTAACTTTTTTTATTTTTTGGAAAATGCAAAATGCATTAAAGAATAGATTCTAAGGCATTGCTGTGGCATATATTCAGCGTGACAAAGGATAATGGGCCGTCACAGGATAAAGACGGACATTATCAAACCACGGTGCTTGTGAGTCACCTAGATAATGCTGTCAGTTTGTTGTGTTTTTCTGTGTAAGTCTTCTGGCTAAAATGTTTTCTGACTTTTGTCTTGGCCAATTTTGGGCCACACTGAATGTTAAATAAACTATTATTTAATCAAATACAGGCATATTAGTCTCACTCCTGCTGACAACTTCAATTAGAATATTTTTGCTTTGTTACAAAAAAAAAAAAAAACCCAACAAAAAACCCCCCAAAAAACCTCTCATGATCTTTAAACTGTTAAGGCCTCTGCACAACATCTGGTAACAATTTTTGATATAGCCAACCATCAAACTTGTATCTCCGTGAAGTGGTTTATCCAAGATTTGTTTTAATTAGGCCGCCTTTCTAACTTCACATGGCTTTCAAAAGACAGAATCACTCAGATGTTTTAAGCTGTAAACTTACTGAAAGGTTCAAAGGCTATAATTAGAGATCCACCTAGGTGAACTATTTCTGCTTGTTAGCTAGATAGCCAGGTTAATTCAGTTGCCTCTTTAAAAGAACATGAAACTATTTCTAACTTTAGCACATGAAAAAAATTCGTAAAAGTTGAGAGCTGCTTTTTAACACCCTACTCTTCTTGCTGGTGCTCCACTCAGAAGCATTTGAGTCCAACACTTTCCATAGGGACCCATATTCCAAATGTGCATTTCTCTACATGGGCAGCCCAGTTCAGTTTTAAAGTCTTCCATTTAAATGAAGTGCAAGTTATTAGAGAAACGTATCATTGCAAAGACAAGATCATGAAGAACAGCACAGAACTGAACACTAAGTATAAAAATAAATCAACTTCAGATTCATTTTAATAAAGCATCCTCCCTCCATCAACCATAGCTTCTGGTGAGCCGCCGTTTCAGTAAGAAATTACACTTACCTTGGATGTTCTTTTTTATATATTTGCCTCTGTATAAAGCTTGGAGAGTATAAAAATCTCCACTCATTTATTTGCATCATAGGCACAGATTAAAGGCAAAAGTAATGTGGAAACTTAAACTATTTATTTTATGAGGTAACTATTTAAAAATCCACTGGGAAAATAATGAAAAATGCCCTCATTATCCCTCTTTTTTGGTGAACCAGGCTTCATTCTACCAAAATAGGTCTCCCAGCTCTGCGCGTGTGTGTGCATGTGTGTTTGTGTGTGCATGAATGTGTGTGTGTTGGGGCTGACGGCTGCCCGTGGCTTTTCTCCACTAGTTTTTGATGTTAATACCTTTGAAGCACTAGCACAACTTTATAGCTTTGTATTATTATTAAACTTCTTCATAAATGCAGGGGTTTCTCATTGGTGTTCACAAAGCCTAAGAATGGACCCACAGGATCACTAATATTTTTAATTATTTCTGGATAAAATGGACTGAAAGCAACTGTAGTGAAGTTCACTATTTAGTCTACAAGAGGCAATGCATATGGATATTTGGAAACACTTGGGAGGACTGACTTCAAATGTCATATTTAGATTCACTTGTATTATATAAACAGTCAAATTCTCGGAGTAGATGATACAGTGTAGGCAGCAACAAACATTTCACCCATTGATTTTCTGAAGGAAAAAAAAATACATCTGCTTTTCTATTTTTGCTTACAGAAATATGGGAGAAAAGTATGAATTTTCACCTTGTATTTGAAACTGTAGTACATTTTATACTCAAATATTCTCTAATTCTGTCCATGGCAAGAAAAAAATATATATACATGCAATATATATATAAGGACTCTGAAGGGTTTTATTGTAAATCAGAATTATCTTCCTGGTGAACACAAGGCTCTATCCGAGCAGCAGGTGTGTGTCTTTCATTTGTTTAATATTTGGGTTTTGTTTTGTTTTGTTTTGTGGGGGTAGACCATACAATGTAGTTCAACAGGGAAACAAATTAGTTGCCAACATTTAAAAAGTGGGTGATTTCACATAAAAACCCATCCCCCTCCACCAGGTTTTATTGACATTTGAAAAATTTGGTATCATAGGGTTCATTTTTTCATGGGGTAAGACACAGCTGAGGTGGTTGTGACCACCCCTTCCAGAAGCTGCACTGGCCACTAAACCACGTGACCCCTTGAGCCTTGTCATTTTATACAACCTGCTCAGCTCCCAGAAGCATTTAATTTTGCCATGGTAACTTTTAAGTCCTTTGATATTAATTATCCCAGGCTTTTCCTGTCTGAGCTGTTTTGTAATCTGGAGGTGATTAGAGTCTGCCTGCCTGGGTTCAAATCTTATCTCAATACTAGGTAGCTGTGTGACCTTGGACAGGTTGCTTCAATTCACTTGGATATAAGTTGCTTCGTCTGTATACATATATACTGAAAAAAAAAAAGGATAATAATGATGGGTTGTTTTGAGGAGTAAAGGAGTTAGTTCAGTGCTTGGATAATGGTATTTACTCAATAAATGTTAGTTATTATAACTCCCGTTTGAGACCTCAGTCCTTTCTTCATACTCAAACTCAGCAATCCCACATATCCTATAACTGGCTGCTACCACCAACTGGACAAATATCTAAAATGCACCTTCATGCCTAACATATCCATAAATAAACGCTTTAACTTGGGTATTCTGGGACCTTTCTCAATTATACACCAACAATGTCTTCAATAGAGATCTAAAATATAGATCTCCCATCTCCTTAAATATTTAAAGTTCCCCATCATTTAGAGAACATGACCTACTGCTCTCCTTCTTTCCCCACTTGGTCTAGCTCATCTCTACCCATCTTCCACCAACTTCCTCCATCCTCACTCCTTTCTCCATTTCCATGGGATCAGAGGTTCTTCACTTAGACTTTGTGCCTGTCACTCTCTAAGTCTGCTGGAAACTCTGTTTTCCTATTACCATGGCCAGGGTCTAGCATGGTACCTGCAACAGGGCAGGTACTCCAAAAATTTTTGTTAAATGCATGAACAGATGAAGCATGAACCCACTAATTTAAGCCCTTCTTATCCAACTTTTTTAGTCTAGCTCAAACCAGTTCTTCTATCTTCTCTTCCAAGATCTCTTTCTCTCTTTCATATATTTCTCCCATTTCATTTTGCTGGTAGTTCTCCCATTTTATGGTTTATCTTGTTCTATAGTGTTTGCTAACATTTCTTCCACAAAACCATGAGCTTCTAAGGGGTAGAGAACACACTTGGGGGGGGGGGCATTTTCCAAAATGTTTTGCAAATCATCAGTGCTCAATTATTCAAGTAAATAATGTTTCATCATTTCAAAAACTCAACAACCATTTAAGGAAAATTTTCATTTATCCACAACTGGTTTCTTCCATTCCTTATGACTTGGTAGGCTCCACTGTCCTGAATTTGGCACCAGCTTTGATGATTTTCTCCACCACAGCCAAACTTCCTAGGATCGGTGTTTTCTTTCACTAGAGATGGCTCCCTGGATTCCCATTTTCGCTTTCCAATCCACCAAGAATACCATTTCTAGATTGAATTTCTGAAGAAAACCTTAACTGCTTCCTTGTTCATAACTTCCATCTTTTCATTACACAGTGGGTAAACTCCAAAATCCTTTGTTCCACATTCTTAATGCTCTTTACAATCTCAATTCCTCAATTAACATCCTTTACTCTTCCTTGAACCCTCCAAACTAGTTTCTTCCAACTTTCCTCAAATAGACGTTGTACAATAAAACAGGTGGATTTGACACACACACACACACACACACCAGGACTTGTACATTTCCAGCGCAGTGCATTTTCACATACTCTTCATTCTCTTCCCCTTAACCTTCTGAAACCTGTGTAACCTTCAGAGATCAGCTCAAGATTCCAGACTTTATGAAGCTTTAAAAGCTAAATCTGGTTTCTTTTTCTTTTCTTCTTTCTTTCTTTTTTTTTGGGGGGGGGGGAGAGAGTGAGCAAATGAGGGAGGGGCAGAAGCAGAGGGACAGAGAATCTTAAGCAGTCACCATGCCTGCTAAGGGGCTCGATCTCACATCCTGATCATGACCTATGCCAAAATCAAGAGAGAAGCCCAGTGGACTGAGCCACCCAGGTGCCCCAGTAAATTTGGTTTCTAACACTTCTTTTAGGGAAGCTCCAGGTAATTTTCTTTATTTCTCTCATACTGTCAAGCCTACCTCTTCAGCTAGATGAATATTTTATTCTCTCCTATTTACCCTTTTCTGCAACATCCCTCAAACCACCCTACAGTGAGCTCCAATGAACTAGTTACCTACTATACTCTACAACAGGTACCTTCAATCATATTCCTCCTTAAGTTAGTCCAGATTTGTGGGAGCTAAATTGCATCAAAATTCCTGCTTCATTTAAGGAAACAAAAAGAGACAATGAGGAAATCAAGTGTTTGTTTCTGTATTCAATTGTGACTTCTGGAAGGCAGGAAATCATGACTTTCAATTGCTCAGCAAAACTTAGTTCAGTAAAGAATTGAGAAAAATTAAATGCTCAATTTATAAACTGAAGAGGAGGCTACCAATTTAACCTAAAGACAATTTTCTTTCAAAAAACTGATTTAACAAAAAGCTAAAAACTTGTAAGGAGAGATGGATTTACCAGAGGAAAATTACTAAAATACTACATTATTATTGTACTGCCACTACAAATTTTAAGAAATTTATCTATAAATATCAATCCATAATGGTCTTAATATAAAATGCAACATATCATTAACCACAGTCTCACTCTTGGGTATATTTCTAAAAGGATGGATAAGTATAATATGCATATATGTTTATCATGATGGCTTTTCCATTAAGGAAATACAATTTTCCTCTATAAGTTTTCTTTTCTTTCCAACAGTGATTTCTTTTAAATTCCGAAGTTGGGGAAAAGTACTATAAAATGACCATTTGGCTTGCCCACATTGGATTTTGTGTTAGGTTGGATACAGGGATGATGAGGGTTGCAGTTTGACTTTGCAGCCAAATCGTTTTTTTGTTTTGTTTTGTTTTGTTTGTTTTTTTAAATAGACCTCACACAAAATCAAGGATGTGTATCGTGGGAATGTTCAAAACACTCAGGTAAATGTTTGCAAGCTATCTGAGAATCATCATTTACATAAAAAGCAATGTGCCATGTATACATTAGTAGCGTGTGTTTATTACTCTTGTGCTTCCCCCACAAGAAAGGACTTTGTTTCCTATCAGGACCAAAACCACGGCTACTTCCCCTAATCTCATGCTTTTCACCTGCACCAGCTGCTTCCAATTAACCGATTCCACCTGCAGGACCCCCTCAAGTTGTGCTGAGATTGGTTCCTGTTTCAAAAACAACCAGGAGAGTGACCTGGGCCTGACACAGAAGGCTGCTTCAGTTAGGAATGAGAATCTTGCATCAATTTAGTTTCCTGCTTGTTTTTTCTCCTCTGCAGTCGTTGGTTCCAACTCCGGGCTTGGTTTCTGACCACTTGCTTTTCAGTCCCTGAAATGGGATGGGTGCATCCACCCTCCCAATTTCAGTCCTTGTCTGCTCTGGCCACGGCTGTTCTAGAATGCCTTGAGTGCTAGAACGGACTTAACAGATGATGGACATGAGCCTAGAAAGGTTATGGGGATGACCAAGCGTCATTCTGGCAAAGACGGATTTATAGACTGGACCTCATGGGATGGCCATTTTATATAGTTCCACCTAATGGAATTAAGTTTCTGAGGTTTCCAAGTCAGGCTTCCTTCTGTCAAACCCAGATGTCTTTCTATACTCCAACTCCTCTAGTTTCCCCACTTGCTTTCAATGCTTAGCCATGCTCTGATATTCAGGATGGCAAATCTCTTGATCTAGCATAGTGTTTCTCAAAGTGTCGTCCACATACCACTAGCATCAGATTCATCTGGGAGTACTTCTTTAAAAATATGCGTGTTTTTTTTGTTTGATATTTTTTTTTTGTCCCACACAAACCCCCCTGAATCAGAATCATTAGTTATGAGGTCCATGCACCTATATTTTGAACAAGGCTCCCTAGTGATTGTTAGCTCGGGTTTGGTTCACCTCTGGTCTTTTAACTCCAGTTAGTCTATGACCCTCTGGATTGTGCTATAAGTCCTTTATCAAACCTACTTACTACACTTTCGCCTCTCACTTGCTCCCAAGTATCTACATCTTACAATCATTGCAACATAAGACAAAATGGAATTTCCCTGCTTCGCTACTGGATCATTTGAAGGTAATGGAATTCCATGTGTAGGAAAATCATTCAGATTTTCTACCTACATGTTGTTCTTGGTTTATTTGATTTTTTTCTATTGAATCTATAAAACAAACACTTCTAAAAAATGAATGTTTCCTTTATGCCTTTAAGTTCACAGGCTTGTGAACTTTTCTATGAAAGACAAAAGTAATGAAAATTATAATAAAATATAATAAAGTATGCTAAAAGTAGTAAAACATTATGATTATGCCCACTTGTAACATCAGTACAAACAATTACCAATCAAACCTAGTCTGGATTCCTACTGGATTAAACCAGTCTTTTTAAACTTTATTGAAATTTTAAATAATGCCAGATTTCTTTTGGGGGGGGGTTAAACTTACAATTTTACTTTAGAAATAATGTGATATTCTTAGAATGCCATATTTTATATACCTCAGAAGAAATGTCAGGAGAACTATTCAAAAAATATTCAGCAGGTCTAAAAAAATACTAATATTTTAACTGTTAACTTTGGTGATTAAATACTTGGAACAAATAAAACTTATGTTCAATGTCACCTACTATGAAATCACTGTGTAGAGATCTGAGTTCATTCGTTTACTTTCATAACTGCTGTCAGAGTTAAAATGTATTAAACCTTTGAAAACAGAAACTAAAATGTTTCAACTTTCTAAATCACATAAAAGAGAATACATTTTATGCTTGCTTTGCAAGCCTCTGATGTCTTTTCCTTTCAAGTACACTAAATTACTGACTTGCCATGATGACTAACATAAAAGGACCAAGCAAAATACTGTTCACTAACCGAAGAAGATATATAGGCTCGTTATAATAAAGTGCAATTAATTTTCATTTAGGTAAACTAAACAACAACAATACTAGTGAGAAGGGCCTTAGCCATGCTCCAAATCTTCATTTCAAAAGAGTCCAAATAGAAAGCAGGTTCACAGAATTACATTAGTGTATTTTATTCTTCTTCTACCAACCACATCGCTCGTATTGTCTTAGACATTTTCTTATTCTTGTGATGTTTGAGACATGACAAAATTAGAGAAGAGGAATCTGATAAAGATAAAGCATGGCACAAAAGCTATATAGATAATTGCCTTCACAAATCTAGTGCAGTTTTCATCTCTCCTAATTAGCCTCATTACCATACTTTAAGACAGACTAGCAGTCACTCAAGACCCTGTTCTTTTCTGTGAGAACAAGTGCTGACAGCCAAATGGACAACATATGGAAAAGTACCCTCTTTCCAGCCATTCTTCCGTGTACTAGGCCGCTGGCAGAAAATGTAGGACAGAGAAAGTTTCCTAAAATCCATCCTCTAATAGGCGTCTCTGCATCAGAGGTAGAACAATGTACCTTAAATACCTCTCCTTACCCCCAACTTGTCACAATTTGGGGCGTTTAGTTCCTATATCCTCCGTGTTTTCGAACAGGAATGCTACCCATTTCTCTAAGTATATAAAGTGCGTTAGCACACCAACTCCGCTAGACAACTTGATTTTTTGGACCTGTTCATCATTAAACAACTATCATGAAACTCTCAATTTCAGATACCTCATGGTAGTTTCTGCCCTTGACATTACTGTGGTATCTCCTTCGACTCCTTAGACTCTCAATCCAAGAACTCCACTGATAGCCCTTTGAAAGTGAGTTTGAAATATTAATTAAAAATAGTCAAGTCATTCTTGAGTACAACATAACTGTCAATATTGACTCACTTGCTAGAGGGAAAATATTATGGAATCTACTAAAAAAAGATAATATTTGGCGACAGGCTGAATATTTTTCAGGTTTCTGGAAACCTCACGGCAAACCTTCTACCAGGGTTTTTCTAACTAAATCACTTTTTATAAAACACATTTTGGATAAGATTTTAAAGGTATACTCAACTTATTATGATATGGAAAAAGGTCATTATTTGATCACATCAGTCACAATATTTATAGGATTAATTTTCCTCATTTTATGAGGAATCATAGTTAAATCAGAATGTTTCAGGTCATTTTAACGTAAACAATTTAACTCTTAAGTACTCCTTACAGATCCTTTCCGGGCCCATTTGTTTATATAATCACAGGTATCTTTTTTTTTTTTCCCCTGATGACTTTCCCAGTTCTTTAAAGAAGATTTTTGCTAGATTTAATTTTGCTTTTGCATTGCAAAACCTATGATGCAATCTTAATGGCAACAAAATCAGGGAAATGGATTTTCTGCACTTTGCAGTTTGGGGAAACTAACAGTCCATTCAGCGTGACTGAAAAATACCCTGAAGGCCAATATTTACTAAGCATGGCACACACACAGGAGCCTTGTTAAAAATCCACAACAAATCTCTCATTGCAAACAAATCCAAAGGCTTCAGAGCTTCTGCAACTGTCTGAGTAATGTTGATTCTGACAGCAGAAAGCTGCTTTCTTACCAATCCAGCAGCTAGCTAGAGGTCTGCTGGCCCCACACCAAGATTTCACGATTTCTTGTCTGTATTCCTGGCTACATACTCCTCTTGTAACAATACCAGAGATGAAGAGCCTCATATTAAGGTGAGGTTTTCTTATCTGCCTACTTAATATTCAAAGTAAATGGGTAAACACCAACTAGCCGTTTAACTTCATCATGCCAATAAAGGCCTACATAATTAATGCCAGGCTTTCCATCAGACGATTGGAAGAAAAATAATGGTCAAGGCAGCATTCCCAATAACAAGAAATACTTTGAGCTTCATACATAACCCTTTAAAAGGCATGCTGCCTTCACGTAGAGATGCCACGGTAATGTGCGATTTAAAACACAGACACACACACACACACACACACGTGCGCGTGCACACATGCACAAATACTTGGGAGAGGAAAAAAAGTGAGGAAATTTCTTGCGTGAACAAAAAGAGTATCCAGAAATGCGCTGCACTAGGGGCGGGCATAGCATTTGCTGAGCGACTAGGCTGTGTGCAAAGCAGAATTCTGAGACGCAGGAAGCCAAAGTTTTCTTCCAGAAATCTGATTATAAATTTAGTGAGTTATTTCTGAAATCTACTTCTTGCTCCCACCTATCCTGCCTGGGAAACATCTGTTCTGATGGTGATGTGAAGCTAGAAACTGAATTCCAAACCCAATGTGATTAGACGATTAGTATTCAGAATCCTACATCGCAGGAGCCGCTGAATGGCACAGGCCTCGCAATCCATCTTAAATGCTTTCTGAACATGCTTTTCATTCTTCACGCTATTTAACTTCCAAATGCCTTACATTCCATTTCCAAAAATTAGATAATACAATTAGGCGCCTATGATTTGGGGAGGACCACTTAAAATCACTAGGTAATGCTCTTTAAAAAATAACTTTGAGCCCTGAACTTGAAGTAACAGTACACATGTTTCTCTTTTGTACCTTTCCGTTTTATATGTTTAGGACCTTGCAGCCTGGGAAGATCGGTGTCAGGAACTTCTTTCTTCTCCAGAGTTATGAACTGTAACTCATGTGTCACCCATGCATCCCCAAACACCAATTACACATAAAAAAACAGAGCAGGGAAAAGTGGTTGCACACACATGTGCCTCCTTCTTACTTCCCCCTCAATAAAAACAAATTAACAGCAGAGCCTTGGGACAGATTTTTAGTGTTCACAACTTACAAAAATTTCATAGATCCATAACACATCCTTTTGGGAACACAGCAAGTTATATGTGTTCAAGACCATTATGAAAATCCACAAAACAGCAAAGATCGCAATCAGAATCCTGATGGCACACTACTGATGACATTTCTCCTATTACCCCAAAGTGCACAAAAGGGAGCTGTGAGCAAGCCATTGGTGGCTATCAGCAACCAACAAATTCCTCTCCAGCCTACTCTTTTTCACATATTTACTTTAAATTTTATTTACAAGTTCTCCGTGATGCTATAATTTTGCAAAGGAGTTAAAAACTGCACGTTAATGTTAATTGGTCGGTGTGCAGTGCTCTATTTAGGTCAATGATACTCCACAGGTAAACCTCTGGCATGCTGTTATCTCAGAGTGATCCTAACTACTTCTGAAAAGCAGAAAATCCAAATTTGATTACACTTACATGTACTCTCATTCACTACTTGTTTCTCATTCATTCTAAAATCATTCTTTTTTGAAAAAAAACAGCGCACTCTACGTACCAGATGTCATGGTAGGTGCATCATTTTGCATTTTAAGTGACTCACAGGGATAAAAGCAGGAAAAGTGACCTATCTCGGGCACTGATACCACATGTCAAACAAGAATGGGGCTGATGAACACATGAAAGAAACAGACAGCAAAAAATGCAACCACTTTCGCCAGTAAACACTAGATCATTTAAGGGAAGTCCCTCCAGAGTTAGTGCTTCCTGATTGATGTAATCCTAACCACAGCCTGTGGTCCCAAAATTGCCAATCAATCATGTATACATTACAGGAAAAATTGGGTTAACATGTCTTCATACTGGTGCTTCAATGATGTTCTGTTCAACCCTGGCACCAGATACCCTTTGCAAAAACCCAGCCTGGTAGTGTATCGTTCGTTTGTTTTCACCTCACCATTTTGTTATGATGTATAGGCAACGAGCCTCCTGTGGCCTTCCTAATCTGAAAATGAGCCAAGAGAAAGAACGTGCTCAGAAGTGTTGAAAGAAAGGCCCATTCTGTGCCCAGGGAACTGCATCTAATACAGGAAATGAACACAAGTTCGCTGTAAGCTGTCCAGCTTCTGGATCAGCTGTTCCCCGCTCAGAACCCTTCTCCCTCTCCACCCCCACGCCCGCAAACCAAGAGCTAAAAGCCAATACTAAAGTTTTGAAACGCGTGTTTTCTTCCTCTTCTCCCGTGTTCTCTCAAAGCTGTGTAAATCTAACTTGAATGGTAAGCGGCTTTATTTTAACAAGTGTGAGTTATCAGAGTTCGCATATCAAATTAAACCCAATGAGTTCTGGACTTGTTTTAAATTTCAAGCCAGAGGCCCTAACTCCCTGCATTTCACTTGGCGGCTCGCCAGACTTCGTAATAAAGTGCTAAGCAGAAGACAGGAAATACTAGAGAAGTCGAACAATGTTATGACAATGTTTATAACTTTTACAGTCAGGCCTGACTGCACATCTGCACAACATCAGACTCTGGTCAGACCCGCGGAGAGGAAACCATTCCTTAGTTGGCAGCCTTTTGCTCCAGCCAGATGTTATCACTTTACTGGTATCTTTTCACCAAACAAAAAAAATATATATTCTATATTCTATAATTACATTTCTGAGAAGGAAATGAGGGAGGGGATCTCCTGTTTGGAAGAAACGGTACCTCAGATGAATTCTGTCCCATAATTGATTTATTCTGATAGATCTGAGACAGCTCGCAGACAATGGCATCTTTCCCTTTGATGTGATAACGCGCAAACTGCTTTTTTTTTTTTTTTTTTTTTTTTTTTGGGTAGAAGAGGAAGAAGAAAGCCTTGTTTGATGCCCCGCACTGAAATACAAAGGAACTCCCAAGTATCATGGCCTTGGCATGCTGGGATAAGACTCAGATGCCTGTGAAATTAGGCAGTCACCTGACAAGTATTTATATAAATGAGATGGTATTAGTGGCGTTTCCTCAAGCACAGATGTAACATAAGAATTTATCATTTTCGTTGAAACTGAGGAAACGAATGTCTCTTTTACTTGAATCATTTCAAGAGCCTGACATATAAAATGTCGCATCACCATTAATAATGCTCTAGATAGATCAGTATGGGAATAGATTTTCAACACACCTAGGCTCAGGGAAAGCCAAACCAAACCAGAAAAAGCTCAGCGGTTATTCGGGAAAACAGCATCGGCAAGAATATATCTTCACGTGTCCTTCATCTTCAATCCCTAAAACTAAAGTTGGAGACATGGCCACACACCAATTCGGTATTCACTGGCAAATCAGTGAATCAACAAAATCAACCAGACAGAAATCCCCTCCATGATTTCAGATCTGTTTCTTGATTTTACCAATAGAAAGAATTATCTACATTTGCGTGAGTGTATGGGTGAGAGTGGGTGTATTTGTGTGTGCGTGTGCGCGCACGTATGTGTGTGGATACCTCAATGCACCTGTCCTACACCTGCCATCAAACACTTCATCACATGTCTCAGATAAATGTGAAAGCCAGTTCAAAATGTGAAACACATTGTTGGCTTAGCAGTCCGGGGAAAAAGCCACATCAACTTTATCAAAGATAACTATGGGAGACACGTTACAATGACCACAGTTTTCAAAACCCCTGCAAAGAGCCATGGAGCTGCTGCAGTGTCAATGCGGAGTCTGCCTATTTCTAAATGACTCAAACTATAAACAGGCCATTGACTTGGATGAATTTGATGAGATAATACCTATGAACTGCTGTTTGCACTGGGATAATTGTTATCATGGTATATGCACGTGGCCCTACCCACGTGAACACACTTGAGCCCGTGGATGGGAAAATGCTTGCAAGGGATTTTATTCCCTTGGCCATTCAATCTGAGTTAAGCTGAAATTGGGTATGCAATCCGATGGTTCCCAGACTCTTGTTTAGGGCTGGTATTGCCTTGGTTACTTGTAAAAAGTAAATTCCCAGGCTTCATCTCTATGGTCAGGGATTCTATGACAGTAAGCTGAAATCTCTAGGATATTGGAGACTGCTTGCCTACTGCTAACCCTCCCCATCCCCCCACATTTTACACTGGCCTGAGATGTACCACGCAGCATGTCTGTTGAGCTGAGCAGTGATGGCTATTCAAGATTTTGAACATGGCACTGGGGACAGCCATTCAAATTGGCTGGCCTGTTTCAGATAGTTTTCTAGTAATGTTTTAAATTATTCCTCTTGTACTACTGTACTTCTATGTTATGAGTGTTTGTCTTTTAAGTTTTTCAAGTTTTTTGGCTTTTATGCAAAGTAAGCTCCACTGTGTATAAGTTGTTTTGACATATTTAATTCCACAAGAGATTTCTAACCACCAATTCTTTCATCAGCATTCACACTACTGCAATGATAGAATGCTCTAACTTAATATTTTTCTCAGAGCCCAAGATACTGATGGTTGAGTAATCTCAATCTGATGTAGTCAACAGTGACATTATCACTGTACTTTGATGGACTGAATTCTTTGTAAATCCTCTAGCACTCCTCATTAATGAACTCTATGGGTTAAAGCTTGCTGAGTTCAATTTTATTTTGTCATGTTCATTAAATTCATAGAATTATCTTGAAATACAGAACCTTTCCAAAAAAGAAGTCTATGTAACAGAGTGTAAGAAAAGATCTTGCCCTCTAGAAACTGTTACAATGCGTGAAACCTTTATAACACAAACACTTCACCTTAAAACTCTGCATACTTGGAAAACATTTTCCCATTCCCCCAGCTTTTCATTATTGTCCATTACTAAATTATTGGTAGAGATGGGCGGCCTCTGTAGGCTTTAGGTTTCCAGATAGTAGGTGGATTTTGTTTTTCTTTTTGAAGAATCCTTATAATGTCTTGATCAAATTAAATGTCATCATTTGTTCCAAGTTCTTCTGTGTATTTCAGGGGCTCAAAAATTCATCCCTAGCTTGAATGATGCAAAGGTCTGTTGGTATTTTCACATTACTTTTCCTGTATTCCAAAGCATTTAATATTCTTCATAGTTGTTCTTACTGCCCAGCTCTACAAGAGTCTAATTTAATAGACACAAACTGCAACAAAGGCAGAAGAAATTTAAGTGACTATCAAAGATCAGGCTGTAGCAATGACCACATCAGGGATTCCTTCCACACGAGATGTGCTCCTCTGTAAGACATTTTGTCCAGGTAACCTGAGAGGTTATGATTCAGCAAAAGAAGGTTCATATTTTAATATTTAATATATCTAGCACATATTACCTAATAATGGAAGCTATTATTTATGAGTGCACACTAATTTTTTAGATTATACACATTATTGCTATGGTTTTCAAACTTGTTATATTAGTGAAAGCATTTTCTCAAAACCTGAATGAGTGCTCAACATCTCTGTGTCTCTAATTAGTACACGTGAAGCTGCTAGGGGAGAAGGTCTGACAGAATTCTCAGGGCTCCACTGGGCTCATGCAATTAAGACGGTTTGGGGTATCCTTGCTGAACACCAATGCATTATTAACAAACTTAAACAGGGGAAATTGAACTCATTTTCAAGATTCTGAAACAGAGCTGAGAGACTAAATAATACATCTAGTAAGCTTCAAAAATATACTTTTTCCTCTTTTTTTTCCTCCAAGGCCAGAATTCTTTTTTGTATGCCATACGATTTCTTTTTGAAAGAGAAAAATACTTTCTTTCACAGTTTGTAATAGATGGGTGATGTATTTTTATAAGCAGTGGCAAATTTTTCTAGATTAAAAATTAGGCGATCTATGATGAACCTGTGTAAACATTCCTATTTTATTCTAGTGGACCTGAAATTATATGCTTTAATTTCTCAAGATGTCCCTCCATTACTTTGGAATTTTTAGCCCCTTTCTTTCTTGATGATTCAGGTTTGATATTGCTTTTTGTTCCCAAATTCTTACGCTGACCTGCAACTTGAATTGTATTCTAAATATGTAATTAATCTACAGGATATCATTAACTTTAAAATAGTCATTTATTTATAAAATATTTATTTATTTATTGTAGAGAAAGTATCTGTGAGCATGGGGGAGGTGGGAGGGGGAGAGGGAAAGGGAGAGAGAGAATCTTCAGCAGACTCCCCACTAAGCAAGAAGCGTTATGTGGGGCTCAATTCCATGTTGCTGAGATCATGACCTGAGCCGAAATCAAGAGAGAGATGCTCAACTGACTGAGCCACCCAGGCATCCCATTATTTTATTTGAACTCATGACCATAAGACTAAGACATGGGCTGAGATCAAGAGTCTGATGCTTACCTGAGCCATCCAGGTGCCCACTATTTTACTTATTTTTAAGCAAACTCTATATCTAACATGGGGCTCAAACCCCAAGATCAAGAGTCACATGTGAGCCAGCCGGGCACCCCAGATACTGTTAACTTTTCAAAATGCATTATTTTTTTTTATTTAAATATTTTTTTTAATTTCTTTTCAGCGTAACAGAATTCATAGTTTTACATCACACCCAGTGCTCCATGCAATGTGTGCCCTCCATAATACCCACCACCAGGCTCCCCCAACCTCCCACCCCCCCCCGCCCCTTCAAAACCCTCAGGTTATTTTTCAGAGTCCATAGTTTCTCATGGTTCAAAATGCATTCTTTACATTAAAAACTTACAAGATTCTAATAAATGATAGTCGGGGATTAAGAAACAGAATCAAATATTTTAGAAATGAATTTAACATCTTGTCCAAACCACTCATTTTGGCTAAGGCCATCTTTTTTTTTTTTTTTAAGATTTTATTTATTTATTTGACAGACAGAGATTACAAGTAGGCAAGAGAGGCAGGCAGGGAAAGAGAGGAGGAAGCAGGCTCTCCGCAGAGCAGAGAGCCCAATGTGGGGCTCGATCCCAGGACCCTGGGATCATAACCTGAGCGGAAGACAGAGGCTTTAACCCACTGAGCCACCCAGGCGTCCCTGGCTAAGGTCATCTTAAGATTTATACATTGAAAAATTGTCTGGAGTATTTTGCACTATATTTAGCAACAAGCAAATCATAAAGAAATAATAAAATACATGGCTCCTCTATTTTATTTCCCAAGAAAACTCAAAGGCACAACATAGGCACACTTCTTCTTTCTTTGATATAATAAAATACTCATCAATTTAGATCATTTGGGTCTAAATTTATGTTTGCTATGAAAATGACTTAGCAAAACCTTAATTATAAAATACATGGGAATACATTATTTTCAAGAAATGTTCTATTCAAATCAATGCAACCCAGCATCTACTAGTGAGCAAACTTATTTGCTCATTTAACAAGTGCTTACTAAGGGGTCTATGAGTTGTCCTATGAGCTGGGGACAGAACAGGAAACAATGAAGACAAAAATTTCTTGCTTTCCTTCTGGTGTGGGAGAAAAGCGAACCATTCAAATACTGTGGAGAAAAAACAGAAATGCACAGCACTGTTGTGCTAAAAGAGAGAGGGCACAGTGTGTACCTAAACAGTATTACGGCAAGGAAAAGGAAGTGGTTAATTTAGACTGATTAGATAAAGTACAGTAGTTTTGCTTTACAAGGTAGAGAACTTAGGTTAATTCAAACGAACTAAAATATAGTTGTCTTTACGTTAAAGGTTAGATTAAAAAAAAGCACACACCAAAAAAAAACAAAAAACAAAACTAGAATAGCAGTGAGGCTGGCCCAGACTCAACATGTATAAGGATGGGAATGGTGAGCAGTGTTCTAGACTGTCCAACAGAAGACTTTGGTGATTGCCTAAATGGGAAGGACCATGAATTGGCACCTGTGGGAGGAGGTGGGTGAAGAGTGTTGAATGGCTCAGTAAGACAGCTGGTGTTAGGGCACCTGGTGGCTCAGTCGCTTGAGCATCAGACTCCTGAATTCGGCTCAGGTTATGATCTCAAGGTTGTGAGACTGAGTCCTGCGCTGGGCTCTGTGCTGGGCATAGAGCCTGCTTCAGATTCTCTCTTTGTTCCCCAATCCCGGCTCACTTGTGTGCTCTCTCTCTCTTTAAAAACAAACAAACAAACAAACAAACAAACAAACAAACGAAGAGAGAGAGAACTGGTGTTGACTGCTTCAAGGAAGGAGAATTAATTGTTCTGAGCTGTATAAAGTAATCCTGTTTGTGTGTTAGGCATTTACATTTGTGGGAAGTATGGGCTATGAATTAGAGAAGTAAAAACTGCAGCCCCTTTAGGAAGTCCATGGGGTTCTGATGAGTAAGCAAAGACCAGGAGACAACTGAAAGGAGGGGTTAAAATGCAAGAGAAATTTGACACCACATGAGATCACATGACTTCCAGTTCCTTTTCAACCCTGATGCTGCTCAGTGACTGGATATGAGGAAATGGAAGAGGCACAGTCACAGACAACGTTCCCTGGGGATATGATTTGGTAGCTAACAGAATGGCTTGCAGAAGGTTGTGCTCTTAGATTGTTTATAGTGTTCCAAAAATAGAGGCACTAGCAAAGCTCGGAAGACTTTGTTTTGTAAATGGTATATGGCATACTTGAATCTAGAGCTCTCCTAAATGAGTATTTAGTCTTATTTAAAGGAGAGTGAAGTCTTCTTAATATACAGACATATGCTAATCATATCACTAATAACTATTTGCAGTGACCAGCTGAACCAAATGGGCAAAATCCAAGCCCAGTACCCAGTTGCTGCTGGTCATTCAGGGCACCTCTGTGGGTCTCATCTGTAAGCAGACAGTGTTGGATACATCATAATGATGGTTCCTTCATTCCCAATGGCTATGTTTCTAGTCAATAACAATGCTGCTATACGTCAAATCAAATTTTAACAATATATTTATAGAAAATTAATTAGATGTGACTAAAAACATGAGTAATTACTTATTTACTGCACATTTACTGAAGTAGTACCTGGTAGGACATCCAACACCTAATACAGAACCCAGAACTTAGCACTCACAGAGCTGTTTTGAAAGAGCAGGGTATTGATAAATTATGGTAGACCTCTTTAGTTCTTCTTTAAATTAAAATTATTCACAGAGAACTGAAAACTTTCACCATCAAAAAATCCTTCCAAAATTATGATTAAATTCTATTTTTAAAATACAGTATAAGCCAAGACCATTAAATTAATTGCCAAGTCTAGTTTTTTAAAACATGGAATTGTTAATGCGGGCTTATACCTTTCCAATGCATATACCAATTCAAGCTAACTGTTCAAAATAAAACCTAGTATCAATGTTATCCAATGAGTAGTTAAAATTAACTTGTAATTTACAATCAACAGGCAAATAGTTAATAGGCTAAGATCCTAAAAAACTCTTAAATACCCATCCCTTGCCTTGTTTACATTCTAACTTACAGAAATTTTTCTTCATGGTAAAAAAATAAAAACTTTAGAGCAATGGAAGGTAAAACACCAACATATTTGAATTGTGAAAAGGGAAAAAAACCCTCGAACACTCTAAGAAGAGTTAGATATATTCCACAAAAACCTGAAGAGCTTTAACAGTCACTGTGAATGAAAGCAATTAATTAGTTGTTACTGGTCCTCCAAATGGATTTAAATTCATTTCAACTATTGGTCAGAGTAAGCGCTTTCTCATTAAAGTTACTGATTCACAGCTTTAAAATTAATTTTTTTTCGCAAGCCTTCTAAGTTTTAAATTTTACCTTTTCTTTTTTTAAACCAATTCATATTTGATGATAGTTTGCAATGCACTCTATTTCCCAAAGTTCCGACTGGTGATATTTCTAAGATAGCTCCCCATTCACCTAGGGTTTGAGCCACTCTTCCAACAGGATCAAGATCAACAACCCTGGAATCACACCGGGGTGAGCAAATTGTATAGTTTTTTACCCATAATAATGGCTTTTGTAGAATGACAAAGTTAAACGAAAACCAAGTGAGATGATAAAACTATGATCCCCAAAGACTATTAGACCATTGATTTAGTGATCTTTTAAGTGAAACTGCCTGCCTGAATTTTTGAATTGTGAACAGGTGCTCAGGTGTGCAGAATTCTCATTGATTTTAATGGAGTTACACTATGAAATCCCTATACACGACTTTGATTGTTTCCCGTATGTAGAGCATAATCAAATTCAGACCACTGAAGTTGTCCACATGTCTCTGAAGCTAGGATTTTGTCAGCATATTGAATTGTACAAATGGATAACCATGTCTTTTCTGTAGATCAGCTGAGTTAAGTATAAATTGTGCAAAAAGGTGGTCAATCACATACAGAAGTTCAAAAAATGGTACATATATAATATAAAGTATTATATAATAAAAAATAAATATAACATTTATATTTTGATAATACACCAGTGATTTCTTTTCAAGGACATTAGCTACCCAGTAATAGATTTTTTTAATTATTAGAAAGATATGAGCAGGGAGGGACTTCTGTATCCTTTGTTTCCTGAAATATCTCCAGTACCTACAATAGTGACCCACTCCTAGCAGGCAGCTAATAAATATCTGATAAATGAATGAACTGCTAATAACCCATCCCTAAATATAATCATCTGCTCAGTTAAAATTATAATCAGACTGCTGATTAAGAAAATAATTTTATTTTTCTGAAATATTACTATCTTATCTAGTATATAAAATCAACACATACACATACACACATGCATACATCACAGAAGATTCAAAACATGACTGTCTTATTGAAAGTTCATTGAAAAGCCCATCATATGGTTAAGTTATCTGAAACTTAACTTCAAGTTCTTCTGAACTTAAAGCCAAAAATCAGATATTTTTACTTTAGAACCCTAGAGTTTATAAAACTCTTACATTATAGATAAATATTTTCTCTTTATTTTTTCATATAATAAAATGCCCTGAAATTATACTTCCTAGAGCAAGGACATTATTTTATTTTGTTTACTTTATTTTTCAAGAACACTATTTTGGAACAGAATTTTGCTAAAAGATTGCAGAAACATCACATTAGTGGTAGGCTCATTAAAGGAACCAGTCATGTGATCTAGAAACTAGTTTGTTTTCTTTTTCCTTAGAGTCAAGCCTTATCACCAAGCCTTACAACCAGCACCATGATATTCATTTCTATAAGTTTCAAAACTGCTTTTATTCAGAGAATGATCTAAGAAACAGTTTGGATAATTAATCTTTCCATCACCTCTCCATCTACCCTCTGAACCCTTTGTAGGATACATTCATCCAAGCAACAACAAACCATTTATTGATCACCTATTATGTTCTTAGCCCTGGGATTATACATATGAATAAGAGACAATATCTGATACGAATATGTTTATTTTGTGGTTGAAGCCAAAGTACGTAACAAGCATTTTAGAAATAGCCAAATAAGTATCACAACAGGTGTATCTACAATACAGTAGTATTAGCATAGTGGTTAACAACATAGCGGTTAATAGTTTTGTCTGAGAGGTTCACTGAAGGTTTCACAGTCTCACAGACGTGAGAGTGATAAAGGCTGAACAAGTAGTGTTGGCTGAACTCACTGCATGTTGTAAAATGCAACGAAAAATCTGGGAATTCTAGTTACTACTAGATCATTCAAATACTATTTATGATGAACTCCCAATGTTCCCGGTAATGTGCTAAATGCTTTATGTGTATTAGGATAGATGGTACATATGTACATGCATCCATATGTAGATAGGTGATAGATCAATGCAGATAGACCATCAGTTACATATTCTGTTAAGGCAATTAATAGTTCGTATTATAATTATTTGTTTACATAGATGCCTTCCCTCTACAGACCATGAATCCCTTGTGGACACTCTTATTCAGCTGTGTGTCCCCAGAAATAGCTAAGGTTCCTTCCCCATGGTAGACATTCCATAAAGATTTCTTGAACTAATGAACACCTGAACCAACAATCTTTGTAGCGTCTCTCAAGTCAATTAATATTTCTACACCTCAGATTTTTTTCAATCTAGTTGGTCTCTAAGGTCTTTTGAGTTAGAAAACACTATAAACTTTTCCCTCTAAGTTCCATATTTGCTGATTTCTATAAACCTCAGCTATAGGAGTAAGAAAGAGAATATGGCTGTTTCAGGATCCAGTTAAAAGCTGCCTGCACATCCTTTATTCTTGAACCCATCCATTCCAGGGACACAAAATGTTCGTTAATTGCCTGTAGGTTGAGATCTATTTTATGTTCCCCAATTTTTTTAAATTAGTAATTATTTTGAACACACAAATATAAAAATAACATAATAAAAGCACAATCTAACAGATTCTAACCTTAAAGCAAACAATCGATGCACACCACAAATGAACCAAAGTCTCTATCGATGGAGAAGGAGCTTCCGGTTTTCCTGTTTCCAGTACTTTTCTTCTTTCTCTTCTCCGAGAGGTAACTACTATCCTAAATTGAGTGTGTTATCTTTTCTATGCCAAAAGGGCAAAGCTCACAGCCAGAAGTGGATGAAATTCACAATGAGGGTTTTCTGGAGAGACATGATCTAACCCTCGAAGTCTCAACAATGCCCTGGGTCATCACTACTGATCCCCAAGGAACAAGACAGTTGCCAACCAACTCCGGTGCACACAGAGGATGGCCAAAAGATCCCTGAAGAAAATCAAGCAAATGCTTGGGTAGAAAAACCATTGTGACCACTCACTGCCCCTTCATGTGAGGCCTTCAACCTATAGCCTGAGAATTTATAGTGTAGCAAGAAGCTGAATAACACAGTGGTCATTAGCTGGGGCCTGCAGCCATTGTTCTTGGCTTGTGACCTTGAGCAAGTTACTTAACCTCTCCCTACTTCAGTCATGTAGTCTATAGAGTGGAGGTGATAACTGTGTCTACCTCATAGAATTGTTCAGATTAAGTGAATTACTGCATGTAGGAGGCTTTCAAGAGTATCTGGCAGAGGGCACCTGTGTGGGTCTGTCAGTTAAACGTCTGCCTTCAGCTCAGGTGATGATCCCAGGGTCCTGGGATGGAGCCCAATCAGGCTCCCTGCTTGGTGGAAAGTCTGCTTCTCCTTCTGCTCCTTCCCCCACTTGTGTGTGCTCTCTCCCTCTCTCTCGCAAAAATAAATTTAAAAATTCTTAAATAAAAAAAAAAGAGTATCTGGCACATAGTGAGTGTGCAATAAATGTTTAAAGTTATTACATTCTATGTCCACAAACAAAATTTTACAAAGGGATGTGCTATTTCCTCTCCACCATCTCCAGAAATCTGTCAGTGACAGGCACCGCCTCAGAAAAGTCACGCACTTCTGGAAAGCACACGAGTCACCAGAACTCCATGTTCTATAGTCACCTTACAGTGTGGATAATAAAACACAAAAGGCCAGGCAACCTTGCTTCTCATCTTTGTTCATTTATTTGATGCCCTTCTTGAGCAGCACCTACTAAACACCAGTCCGTGCAGTATGCCCTAGGGATGGAGGGCGATGAAATCAGAGGGGACACTGCCAGCTATCACACATTAAGCACAGAACTGCACCAAGATTTGACTAAAGGTAGGATCCTTCATTGGCTGTCACAAAATGTTTACCCTAGGGGCTCCTGGGTGGCTCAGTGGGTTAAAGCCTCTGCCTTCAGCTCAGGTCATGGTCTCAGGGTCTTGGGATCGAGCCCCGCATCGGGCTCTCTGCTCAGCGGGGAGCCTGCTTCCTCCTCTCTCCCTGCCTGCCTCTCTGCCTACTTGTGATCTCTGTCTGTAAAATAAATAAATAAAATATTAAAAAAAAATGTTTACCCTCTCTGAGCTTCAACTTTGTCATGCATAAAATAAGAGCAGTAACACTTGCTCTCTCTCTCCTTCATGTTGCTGTGAACTTAAGTAAAACCATTTCTATAACCCCCCTTTGTGAAAGCAGAGACACGATCTGAATAAAAGTGTTCATGATATTGACACCCTTTGGCTTGGTTGCTGAGATCTGTTCCCTTAGGAAACATTCTCATGTCTCTCCAGGCAGGGAATGAACCGTGGGAGCCTTGTGTCATGAAGCTTAGGTAGAAACCTATGTGACAACCACGACACCCCACGTGTGGACTGACTGTAGGTGCCTAAACACAATGGTAGGATATAAAAATTAAATGTAGTATAACATTTGAAAACTGAAGAAAAGAGATGTTCATTCTCTTCTGATAAGGTTAATGATTTGATCTTCGGAGGAAGATCGAAATAAAGTACTGTCTTTTGCCACCTTCCTCATAAAATTCTGTCTAAATTCCTAGACACAATGATGACAGAACTTATGTTAATACTCCTAACCTGGAAGGTCAGCTTTTGGTACCTCATGGAGGGGTGCAAGGGAGACCGGGCAGCTGCTGACAACACTCAGTGTGAAACCAAATATCCTTCTCCAGGCTGGCAAACCCAGAAACCCTCACTTTAAAAACTACCTGCTCTGCTAAAAAAAGAGCAGGCAATTGAAAGGGTTCCACTGATTTCCAGTGCTCAATTATTCAAAACAATTTAATTTTAAGATAATTTTAAATTTAAAAATAATCTAATAAATTGATATTGTAAAGAAGGGACTATTCACCAGCCTGAATATTGAATCTCAGTTTTCTTTATTTCAGGAGTAGTCTCCCTTACTAGAAATGTCATGTTACTGACAGTTTACTAGGTACATGTTTTAGATTTTGTTCCAAAGCTAATATTTTAATAAAATATATAACATAACAAATATAACATTGAAATAAATTATATCCATCTTTCTATAAATTGGTTTACAGTTTGATTTTATGTACCTCTCTCTCCAATTTGGCGTTTTAAATATTTAAATTGCTTTCACATGCTCAATACTTTGTCTCTTCTATGTAGTTAGCCTTGACAGCTGTTTATTATAAAAGGCAAAATAACCAAATAGATGTCCTGATACATATTTTTTGTACTTCGGCGTCAGCAAAGACATTAATTTTCAATTAACAAAACAGTAAAATCCTAGTAATAGAGCATAGAATTTCCTACTTTTAAGTAAACTTCTTGTGGTTGGTTTTTTTTTTCATTTTATCACATTATCTTATCCGAATCAATTTAACTATAGTGGTATTATTTTCTGGTTTTGGGTCCATACACAATGCTAGGATACTGGGTCAAGTGTTTTGTAACCAACTTATCCTTGATTGTTCCTAGATAAAATTTAGCAGAAAAATTCAAAAATTATAATGATGGATTTACATCAGAGCTGCAGTATAATTGCACACAAACTATTAGGAACCCATTTGAACTCTGATAGAGTGGTTCATTATTTGTGGTTGTCTGACAAGAGCACAATATTCTCAGCAATATTTTATATGATATAAAAGGTTAGGTCTGAAAAATTAGCATCACAAATGTCACATTTACTTCCAGCAGGAAATGTGCAACAATATGTGACAATACTGAATAAAATGTTGAAACATGTTTTCCTTTTGTTTTACTTTACTCATTTTTGTAATACAACACTGGTTACTGGAAAATGCCTTACAGCTTTATTCAAAACACATGTTCAAAGATTTGAATGAAAAAACTTTGACTCTCTCTGGAACATCTAACCGATATATCATTTGTGAGCTTTAAATTTTTTCTTACTGTCAGGAACACTTTTATGTCTTTAAGATTTATTTAAACTAGTTTATTATATAATGAAGCTTGTCAGATCATAGGAACAAAGTCAAACAAGATGTGCTATATCAAAGTATAACATTTAACATATAGATTTAAGTATACATATCAAGTACAATGCAATCAGGCAAAGTTTAATCTGAAAATGCAAATGTTTCAGATTATTAAAGCCACATCTGTCCTTTGAAGCACAATTTAGACTGTTTATCAAAAAGCTATGTGTAATTATTCTCTCCTACCCTAGACTTTGTAACAACAGATTTCTTTTCTTAAGAACTTTTTAATTTCACTTTAGAGTTGGGGTTTTAAAGACTTAACCACCAAAGAATATAAGATCACAAATGGAAAATTAAAAATCTTTACAATGTGTCCTATTGTAATTGCAATGTTTTGTTGTTGGTAAATTGGGATAATGTTTCAAAAGGCATTTCTCCAGGGTTTAAGAAAAATTCTAAATGCTTTTGGAAATCAATTCAATGTCATTCTAGCTTCAAAATGTGTGCATAAACACATTATTAAAATTTTTCAACATACAGTTTTATAATACATTTGGCTTTCTGTGCCTTGGCCAGCAGAAACCATCAAAAGCAGCAGTTTAGCTGGTAAAAAGTGACTCCGAAGCCTTAGGAGAAAGTAGGACAGAGCTTTGGGTTCTAAGTCCCTGAAGTTCTAAAATCTTAAATTTATGTATGTAAAAAAGAGGCTCTGTTGTATTCTCTAATATACATTCACTGAATGTGTGTGTGTGTGTGTGTGTGTGTGTGTATAAAATAGAAAAGATACATAAACCATCCTCGGTACTATTATTACATCTGAACGTCTGGGAATGCAATGACTTGTTGCAGCATTATCCTAGAACAGACCTAGTTTCTGCACGAAGCTATGATCCATTATGGCACACATAAGAACTGAAAATGACATAGAAGCTTTGGGTGTTCATTTACAAAACTGACTTAAGGATGAGAGCTCGTTTTTATCTTAGATTATAAAGGCTCACATGTATGACAGTCTTGTTATAAAAAAGTAATGGTTTATAAAATTAATTGGAGTCTCTGATACCTATTCCAGCAGAGTTAAAAAATTAAATATGTATCTTTAAGTCTGTGAGCACCGCACTCGGGAGCAGAGATCCGCTGCTTGTGACTCTAGATCACTGAGGCGATTTCTCCACGCATAGCTAGTTGCAATCACAGCACAAACTCTGCTTATGCAAAACCTAGAACTCAAAGACTGCTGGAACCGGAAACTCTGTACCTTGGCTCCTCAGTATCTTGGGTTTAATTTATAAGTTATAATCTGGCTTCCGTCACCAACAGGGACGGAGGGAAAGTGGCAGCTTACAGGAGCTTCTGTTTCACCTCTTACGTTGTTAATTACTAGTACCTCCGTAACTCCACAGGCAGAGCAAACAATCGCTAGACAACTGTGCTGATGCTCTTTTTAAGAAAACAGGGTCAGGAGTTAGCTTGAAAGGTTAAAGGGAACACGTGATTCTGTAATAGCGTAAACTCTGTCACAATCTATCTGGAAAAGAAGACTGTTGACAAATGAAATATAGAGGAGTGCCTTATATTTCCTTTCTCTAAATGATTGTGAGACTGACAATTTTTCTGAAACCTGAAGGTGAAGTCTTCGAAATCATGAAGGGCTGCTAATGAAACACAATCTAGTTTCAACATGAGAAACAGTTAGTATGGGGAAGAGCTGAAGTCCTAGGGAAACAAATGAAATCATAAAACCCTTTTAGACGGATACTGGCTAAGGTCTAGAGCTGCTACAGGTAAAACGGGGTGGTGGGGGGGCAGGCCTAAAGAGAGGTGGCAGAGGGCTGAATTAACCTACATCTCAGTAGTGACTGCTCTTTTCACTTCCCTTCTATTTTACAAATGCCCAGAGGCATTTCTGCAGTGGAACATCTTGCAAATTCTAAAAATAAAGTAATAAAGTTTGATTCCTCAACTTTCACAATATTTTGACAGATTCTTCCAACTTTAATTTCCTTTTTGTAATGGTAGTATGATTTGCATTATGTTACATTGCTTCACTTTACCATAAAAAAGTTCATCTCTAGAGAACTGCTCTGAAATTATGCACCACTTTAATAGACCTCCCCTCAGAACTGAATAAAAATCATTTTCTCGTTGTAATCTTATATCGTCATGGTGAGTTGGATCTCACTGTAGACCTGTACTTGAAGCCAGGTTTGAATTTTCTTGAAGAAATTTAGTCCCATAACAGGTTCTTATCCCCCCCGCCCCCCACCGAAAGTCATTTACATAAAGGAAATGACCAGAACTGATTTACTTAAAATTTGGAGAAGTTACAAAAACAGAAAAATCCTATTCAATGTGTTACTGGATTCCCTCATACAGAGAGAGAGAGTGTCCTTTGGTGGGGGACGGGTGAGAGTCTTAAAAAAAGCAGCTCTGGCATGTGGAAGACCAAGTGGCAAGCACAACAATTATGGTGAAATGTGCTCTGTGACAAAAACTGCTCCCGAAACACCACCTTGCTAGGAAATCAGCAGAGTAGAGGTAGTACTGGAGAAACCCCTCGAAAGAAGGCATCTGGCCTTTTATGAAACCAAAACCAAAACACACAAAACAATATTCCTAATGTGCCTTTTATCCACAAATAAAGCGCATTTATTCTGACCGTTTTTGTGATGTGAACTGAGAGATGTGTATCAGAGAGTAGGAGACACTGAAGCGGGGGTGGGGAGGGTGAGGCTGGAGCACTGAAAATTATGTTAACAGACCCGAAAGGGAAAGGGAATGTGATCCTGGCAGGCTATAAAGTCACTCAGGGAAATAAGACCCATGTTCAACAGGGTAAGAAAGCAGTCTGTAACATCACCTGGAACATCACATTTCTTTTTTTTTTTTTTTTAAGATTTTATTTATTTGACAGAGAGAAATCACAAGCAGGCAGAGAGGCAGGCAGAGAGAGAGAGGAGGAAGCAGGCTCCCCGCCAAGCAGAAAGCCCGATTCTAGGATCCTGAGATCATGACCTGAGCCAAAGGCAGAGGCTTAACCCACTGAGCCACCCAGGCGCCCTGGAACATCACATTTCTTATCACTACTCTTACCTCACTAGGTACCTAAGCCCATGCTTCCAGCACCCCTACACCTTCTCTGTTACCTAAGCAAGAAGCGTAATCACTTCTCCCAAGGCTCATCATCGACCAAACTGATTCCTCTGATGGAAGGGAGATCTCTGCTACCTTGGGGGCACTGGACATGGGAGCCAAGCACAGCCCCACTGTACAACGTGAATGAGAATTATTGAGCTGTCCTCCTCTATGCCTGACACTTTCTAGAGCTTTCTTGCCTATGAAAATTCCCCACGAAGATGCCACGATGACTGGCTAGAGCATGCTTCACTGATGAGAAGTGACAAACCAGAGCACTATTTTTGTTGCTGAATTTTAATTTCCAAAATACTAATGCCACAGTAATTTGTGTAACTGTAACTCATCATGAGCCCTATATATTTTTTTCAGTTCATGTTTTTAAATAGTCAAGTTTCAATTATCTTCAAAGGATCAGATGCCCTGCAGTTTATTTCTGACAAATCATCCATTTTATTGTTTCTGACGTTGTTACCAGCTCTGCTTAATTAAACGTTTATTTACATAAAGGGGATATTTCCTTAATCCAACCCAGGATTTTAGGAGGGAGAAATGCTTTAGGAATAAAAACAATTTCCCTTGCACATATGAACAAGCAAATAGTACTTCTGCATGAATGCTGACTCCCAGAATGAAGTAGAAGTGGTGATAAAACTGATTAGAAGGATAGGGTAGAAAAAGGAGGCAGCATTTCCAGCCTTTCGTGAGATATCTCCTAACCGCGTGTGACTGTGTCTGAGTTATGGAGAATTTTCAGATTAGAGATACTCTCTGATGAACGATAAAACAGCTCTGACAAAGACAAACAGAAAGGTTTTGGAAAAGTTTCACCCAGCTTAACAGCACAAAGAAATGGAAGAGTGGCCCAGAGTAGCTACCTTGCTAGCCCATCGTTTTGAAAAGCAGTAGAATGCATATATGCAGATTTGAAAAAGGGATATATAGAGTCCATTAGTTGTTTGCTTCGAAGTCATCAGACTTTAGTTAACACACACACACACACACACACACACACACACGTGCGTGCACGCTGCACCAAACAAAACTCCCAATTGACAAGATGAAACAGTGTGAGTAGCTCAAGATTCTTATTCACAGTTGCATAACAGGCTCCTTGATCTGCAATATGCTTGGCAGTAACAGCAAGAACAGATATTGTGCAAGTAACAAATTAACTAGAACGTCATTAACCAGTGCTAAGAAGACAGTGCCTGGTGTTGTCTTCAGTAAATTGGCTATTTGAGGAAAAATTTTTTTCCTAGCTATGCCTTTGCCCATAATGCCCCAATGAATATAGCCACAATCACATTATCACTTCTCTTCCAAAGAATATCAATCGGTTATACTCGGTTTAAAAAAAAAATCAACCACTACACCACATCAATGCTACCCACTGGCTAGAGACCTAGTTCAGTTCCTTTGAAAGCTTCTGGAAAAATAAATTTCTCAATTAATTTCACAAAAGGCTATTACTGAAACCAGACTGAATACTTGCATGTCCAACCTGGTAGATGCTCTGGTCATTGAGAGGGTGACTATCTCCTCTACGACTGGGAGACAAGGACAGGACTTTAAAAGATGCCATCTCTTTATTCTTTGTTTTCCTAGCCACAAGGAATACTAACTTCAAGAACTTTTTAAGGACTTCTCATTTATGCATTCTCCTTTTTCTTTTTCTAGTAGCATTATTAGGGTTTCTACTTGAAGAGTGGAAGGTATTATGGGTCACCCATTTTATTAATCACACTTGCTTCAATGTCCTCGCCAGGATTTGACGAAGATGTTGAAATGAGAAATCATACCATGCAACAATTAAAGAAATTCTATGTAAGATCTGATCACTAGCCAACTTTGAAAACATGGAATTGGTTACTTATTTTTGTATTGCATTTATTTAAACATTTTAATGCATGCTTTTGCATATTAAGAATATAACTACACATGTTGGCATACAATTGTGTAAAAGAGCTTGTTTAACTATAGTTTTATCTATGAATGTTATATATCTAATACGGCAGAATAACAAGTACTTGTGTGTTACTCTAATCAGATATTTCTTTAGTTTTTTTAAAAAAATACATGTTTTATTTTGTCTGGTTAATGTAATTTTACCAAAAGCCAGTCATTTAAAATATTTTGACATTAGCCATTGAAATGGAAGACTCTTTTTATTAATTGTAATGATGGCAGTATATATTATTAAGACACAAAAGGTAAACAAATGTAACTAAAAGCGTAATGGGCAGCTACCAAGTACAAGTAAATAGCTAACATATCTATGGCTCAGATTCTCTAGGCCAAAGATGAGAAAATGCCTTGGGTTTTATTACCCTGCATTCTGGGGAAGTTCCTTTCATTTTGTATTTTAGATGATTTCACAGATATTAAAGATTCCATTAGATGAAGTTGATCTTCAGCCAGTTTCTAAATTTTCAGAATTTATTTCCGGACATAGAGTCTTTGCTTTAAAATATGGGCAGCAGTTGTCTCCATAACATAATGCTCTGCTCCCATGATCAACACCAAGATCCCATAAAGATGTGGCTGACTTGCGCCAAGGCCAGAATGCACTAGTGTATTTGTTTGCAGAGCATGAGGCAACTTCACTGGAAGTCAGGTCAGTCAAATGTTTCAACACATATCTGTCTAATCCTCAGGGCTCTGGAGCATGCACTATACACGATTTCCCCCTTAGTTACCGTGGATCTTTCCTTCCCTGCTTCTTCAGATACTTAGAAGAGATAGGTGGGGGGAAGGGAAGCAAAGCATCCTTAATTAAAGCATTCAAAATGATACCTGACCTTTCACTTGTGTTGACCAAATGGTTTATGTTTTTTTCAATCACGGCCATCTATCATCCTTAATTAGCATCTACCCAATAAAACAGCTCACTTCTGAAGTATATTAATTACTGTTTTACGACTTTGGTTCCTATTATCTTAGCTGTACAGCAACAACTATAAAAAGCGTGGCATTTCCCGGCACAAAGGGGCAGTATATGTTACGTGTGATTCATGTAAGTTACATTAATATTTAGAAGAGTGGTCTGGAATAAGCTGCATGTTCTAACTCATCCCCTAAGGAGTTGTTTCAATTTTCAGCACTAGAAATAAGTCTTTCTGGGAGAGACAAGGGAGCAAAACTTTCTGCTCTGGGAATTTCAAAATCATTCAAGTTATGAGTGGCAAATCCAAACAATAAAGGACGATGCTAGGTTTAGAAGAAATATTCTATTCTATAAATTTCATAACCACAGTATGTAGGGGAATTCCCTTTTGTATATTTGTGTATAACACAGAGAACTGAGTCATTTTACTGTTAGTTTATAGGTAAATGACTTAATTATTTTCATGATTTGGCCATGTCCTGTAAATGACAGAATTTTTTTGCAATATTTACTGAAAATTATTCACCAAGGATTGTTATGAATTTAATATTATAAGATGTTACTGAAAACCATAAAAAATTCTGGTGCCTTAGGGAAATGAATATAAAATGAAAGGAAGAAAGAGAGAGAGAAAGAAAAGAAAAGAGAAAAGAGAAAAGAAGGAAGAATCAGTTGGAAAATTATTACTAAAACTTGTCAGAACTCACAAAATCTATGAAAGGAAGAAATTCTCTTAGAGCCTCTGGTTTATTTCCATCACTATACAATCATAATGATAGAATGGACCTCAGCCCTGTTTTGGGACTTTGTTTAGGACCATAAATAAATCCACTGACCCATGAGAACTTACTCTGGGATGGGCAGATGGAAGGAAAGGATGAAGAGAGGATTTTCTAGAGGAAGGAAATTCACAGCACTTTGCAGAAGCTATTCCTAGCGAGTGCTACTATAATAAAACTAGCTTGTGCACTTCTCTCACGTTGCAATTTAAACATCTCTTGCCCCATCATCAGTGAGCAGAGAGAACGGTTCTTTACTGTCTTCTTTGAGTCGTGAAAAGTATCTTTATTTAGGATGTCCATTAGTGGGCAGAAGGAATACATGGTGCCAATGGCACTTGAAATTAATCAGCATCCAGATTTCACTTATCAAAATATTAAGAGATATAAAATTACACCTGTAATTTATATAGAGTTGAGGCAAATTTTCAATTTCAAGCAAAGAAAACTTAAGCAAAATAAAATAGGGGATAAGAGTATTTTTAAAACCATGCATGTGGATGTAGTATTTTATAAGAAAGACTAGAGACAGAAATTCCATTTGCCCATAGGTTGTAAATGTAGCAGACCATCATGGTGCAGGCTTCTCTAGTCACCAAGGAAAAAAAATAATGGCTCTCCAGATTCAAAAGGAAATTAAAATTAAGTGTAGAATGAACTTGCTTTCTTCCTGAACTAAAAGAGGGAAAGCTAAAGACAATAATGTTTTACTGCCCAACTTTTTAAACTCTAAGTGCATAAAACAGAGGATTAAGTGAAAAATCAGGTTCATAAAAAATGCATAAATGGTATTTAAAAGGCTGCCATAACAAAAGCATAATTTTATTAACTTTTCTTGTCATAAAACACAAATTTAGTCATGTACTGGTTATAAAGTCAGTGTACTTTGAATAAACTTCTAGGGACAATGGCAAGTTACTTTAGATTTTTTGTTTTGTTTTGTTTTGTTTTTTGTTTCTGTTCACTATAAAGAAAATACACACACACACATGCCTCCACACACCTTCACATTTTCTTTCCTGGTGAAACTCAGATCATTTTGCTTTTACAATTAATTGGTGCCAATTTGAAATTCTTCTCAGAAGCTATCATAACTGCGTAAGCACCTTTACTATACTGCACACAAAAGCATTATGAAAAGAAAGCAGTTCAGTCATAATTAATGACACAGTATTAGAATAACTGTAATTTTTTAAAAAAGCAAATATGCTTCCAAATTTCTGTTATTCCCAGCTTACATGTAGTCACGGTCATACTACAGTGATGTTATCTCAATAATTCTCATTTATTACTGATATTACTAATAAATAATGCACTCTGAAAATATTCCCTGTAATATCTCCTCTGTTAGTTACTATTAAAAAGTAGCCCCTTTCTCACTCTTATCTGGAAGGAGTTTTTACATGTACCCTTTTCCCCACTTTACCCTCTAGGATATGCTGTAGTTTATAGTTTCAGGAACTTGAAGCATAGAGTTTTAACAAAAGAAAAAAAGAAAGGAAAAAGGAAAATGATACAAGTTTGTAGATTTTAAATTACAAAATATGCTTTACCACAAAGGAATATATGTTCAGAAAATACGGGGAAAAATATTTTCATTTGTTTAAGCATAAGGAAATATGCATAAGCTGTTGAACCTGATTCATAAGCAACTACAAAACAATTGTTGGCAATCCTGAACTCAAATTGGAACTAGTAATTACCACAATAAAATTTCAGAGAAATTTTCTCTGAAAATTTCCCTAGGAAGCATGGCAGGCTCCCACTACTGAAGTTTGGCCAACTAATCAACCTTCTATTCAACATATAGCCCATGGTTCCTCTTTTGCCTCAGAGCATCTATTTCTGAAGAAAATCATATTGTAACAAACAAGTAATTCTAATTAAAAATGCTAGGAAGAGCTAGGTCAGAAATTTCGTTTCTGCCTCACCAGCAAACAGCAGTCCCTGGTTTATATATACTTTGCAATTCTAGGTCTTCAATATTTGCACAAAATTAAGAATTTTCATAAATGTTTGAGTTTCCAAAGGACCAACACGATCAAGCAAAAGAGAGAATGAGAAAAATATTGGGAGCTGCAGCTAATACAATGATGCCCCTGATTTCCACCCTAAGTTTTAACAAGGAATGAAGAACATTATCCTCTACTTCTGAAAATGCCTCAAAAGAAAGTTCAAAAACCACTTACCATCCTTACATGTTTACTTTTTTCTGTAGCTAATATTGTAAATAAAATAATTCCTTCACATGCTTGCATTTTTCAAAAACACAATTATAGCCATTATAAAGAAATCATGTCATTATATAACTTTAAAATCTACAGTCCCTGTTAGAGACATAGTAATAAGTTGGGGTTACTAGAATAATTTCCTTAGTATCTATAGCCTATCATAGCTTTAAAAAGTTAAAACAACAACAACAACAACAACAACAACGAAAACCCCCAAAACCAAAAAACAACATTTGAGTGGATTATGAGAGAATTGTGACACAGAAATACCAGGATTTTACAATTTCCAGACATGGTATTGGGGGAATAAATGTTTAAGAAAGCATAAAACTTTGAAGATTGATAGTTATTATATATACTATTATATCTCTAACATTATATTTATAACATAACAATATCTATTGTACATATATATGTGTGTATATGAAGAAAAAAAGAACTAAGGAGTGTAATTTCTGATTCTAAACTTAGAGATGTGCCATCAGGTAACCAATAGCCTATGGAAATATTCAAAAGGCTATGGACCAAGAGAAGTGTTCCTTTATAACTTGCAGCAGGTCCCAGGTGTCTAGAAGTGCTACTGTAGCTTCAGTTTCTAGGGGGCAGTTCTGCAACCTTCTCTGAACTATTATCCTGATACTTCTTCACAACTGATTAGAAACTCTAATAGAAGACTGAGTTCCACCACAGGCAGGAATTTCTAATGTCAAATAGATTCAGTGTTGTAGATATATTAATGCATCTCCAGCTTAGACCCCAAATTTTGGAATCAGGTCATATCTTTTGAATGTAAAATATTCACTGACAGATCCTAAGGTTGAGAGTTACACAGTAGTAAGTTCCAGTAGAACATGGTATCCTTAGTCTCTTCATCTATATAGCAAATACTCAACAGGCAATAAGACCTTACTATACAGGCTATTTCTTCAGTGTACTTTTTTTTCTCATTTAATACCCTCTCATGTCAATAAATATAAAGGGTCTACATTGTCCTCTTTCATGTGTTATTTGCATAGTTATCCATGGCATAATCCATACTATCCAATGCTTCAATTGCTTCTAATCTTCCTCCTTCCCTCCTTTCTTTCCTCCTGTCTCCTTTCCTTTCTCTAACGTGAATAATACATGATGAGCATCCAAATGTTTTCTCTTTTGACTAAGTTAACTAGAATTCTTGCTGTATTTCTAGCAAGGTATGATGATTTAAAATTCTACTATGTATTGTAGTCAAAAAGATACCCCAAAAGATACACCAATTTGTATCATTAAAGTAATCCCTAGCCCATACCCACGCAATCTGGTAGAAAAACAGAATTTCAGGGGTGCTTGGGTGGCTCAGTCAGTTAAGCGTCTGCCTTCAGCTCGGGTCATAATCTAAGCCCCACATTGGGTTCTGCTCAGTGGAGAGCCTGCTTCTTCCTCTCCCCAAGCCCGTTCGTGCTCTCTCTCGCTATCTCACTCTCTTGCAAATAAATAAAATCTTAAAAAAAAAAGGCAGAATTCCATTTTTATTCAAATGTATACTCTTTTTATCAATAATGAGGCTAAACCTCACTTAATATGCTTATTGGTCAGCTGTATTTCTTCTTTTCCTGAACTCGACTCAGTCTTAGTGCCATATACCCACTGTTGAGGAAACATGTTTTAAACACATTATAAATATAATCATAAAGACTAAAAATATTAGACTAGGAATACTACCTGCCTTTTTACATGGTTGGCTTTACAGGTCTGTGTATGTGGAGCAGTTAAGAGAGTCCACATGAACCCAGAGGCTGTGTTACAAAATTCTACTTTAAAAACATCATTCAGCTAGCTTCTAAGAAATTATTTTTGAACATGTACTACAGAGTGTATAGGTACTACAAGGTACTTGTGTTTAGGGGGATAAAAAAATAAAGTAGGGACAATTTCCTCACTTGGGTTTATCTTTTCAAGTTACCTAGAAAGGCATTTCTAAAAAACTGGCACTTTATATAGTTAACAGATTTAGTACTTAAAATAATAAATACTTATCCATTCAGCAAATACTAGTTGAACACTTACCTGAGACTAAAGGAAAATTAAATGTTGATCTTGCATAACTTACAGTCTGGTGTATGAGGCTCAACAGGACAAACTGAAGTCTAATTCACATGAGAAAATATTGTGAGTTAAAGATTCCTTTGCATTGGAAAGACTCCGTAGGGGGAACTGTACCTGGCCTGCAGCTGACTGATACACACCACCTACAAGGGTCTGTCTGGTGAAAAAAATAAAATAAAAATCAAGAAACAAAATCTATTCCTTATGAAATGTTTATCATCGAATTCTAAATATGGAGATGCTTAGTGTTACAGAACCCCACAAAACCCAAGACTTCTGCCAATTTCTTAAAGAATTTGATCTTTTGTAAACATTTATACCTAAATACACCCCTCTTATATGCATTTTTCTATATTTGATGACATCACAAATCATCAATAGCTAAGATATATCTATATCTATATCTATCTATGTATCTATCTCAGTGGGATAAACGGGATGGCAAAGAAAGCTTCCATATTAACAAGGGGTAAACATATCACAAATTTTTTTTTAAAGATTTTATTTATTTATTGAGAGAGAGAGAGTGTGTGTGCCTGAGTAGGGGGAGAAGCAGAGGGAGAGGAAGAAGCAGACCCCTGCTGAGTAGGGAGCCGGACTTGGGGCTCAATCCCGGGACCCTGAGATCATAACCTGAGCCCAAGGCAGACACTTAACCAACTGAGTCATCCAAGCAGCCCATACAGATGTTGTTTTTAATAAACGACTGGAACCAGGAAAGTAAGCACTGAAAGCATGACACAATCTCTGAATACATTTCTTAGAAAATTCACCTCCAAACACTTTACCACAGCAGCAGAAAGCCCTTAGGGTAGTGCTGGATCTGGAAAGGACCAGATAACTTCAAAGACCAGCTAACACAGAGAGAGTGATGGTTTTTCGCTGCCCCATGAAGCAAAAGCTCTTAGAAACATCCAAGAGAGATGGAAAAGGGCAGAGTTCGCAGTTTTATTTGTATTTCTATAACTTGGACTGCATACCATTTGCTTCAATTTGCTTTATGTATATGATGTAGTTTAAAGGTGCTCAGGGAATTTTCATTTTTTCAGCCTAAAGATGATCTTGGAAATCAGACAGACCATCATAAGCACCAATCCCTATTCCATTTAGCAGCATGTGATATTAGGAAATTTACTTTTCCTCTCTGAGCTGCTTTGCTTAATCTATAGCTTTTAAGAGAAAGATTAAATGCAATACTATACAAAACACTTAGTAAAGTACCTGGAGTGAAGGAAACCCTCAATAAGCAGTAGCTATTATTATCAAGAAGTATCCATACAAATAAAGAGCTCAACATTAAAATGGCTATCAGGACATCTATAGCTTTTATAGAGTTTATAGGGGAAAATGTCAGTTTATAGATTATGCTCTGAATAGGAAGGATGAATACTTAAGGAATAGGAAAACTGATGCCTTCTTAGGTGTGTTGAGTTTTCTCAACTCTTGAGTTTAGGTGTGATTTTGTTTTCTCCTTCCATTTAATGTTACCACAGATAGCATTGTCTGATGCAGGAACATTGCACCAAACTAAGAAACTATCTTAATGTGTAACCTCTCACTGTAAGACGAATGCACGTAAAGGACGGATATATTATGGGAAACAATTTTTACACACGTATCTACTTATTAAATCCCTTTCACTAATAAGTTTTGAAATAGAAGTCTTCTTTGAAAAGATGGGATTATGCTTGAATGTGAAGGAACCACTTGGAAGTGCTACTCTAGTGTAATTAGTTAACAGGACTGGCTGTTGTGTTATTTTTCCATGCTAATGATTTGATTCAATATGAAGGTGAAAATTATGTGCATGCCAGACATAAGACAGTAAAATTATTAAAACTGGCTAGAGAAAAGGCTTACTTCAAAATATTTAAAAATATTTTAGATTATAATTAAATGTTAAATGCTATGCTTCTTTTTTACCTTTATAAAGAAAAGTACTAGGTCAGGTTTAACACTTGCATTGTGTTGATATTTCTCTAGTTACCAATCCCCCTATTCCAAGTACGAAGGGATGGAACCGATTCAGAAAAAGGTGACTGGCAAATAAGATGTATCCATATTTGCCCTGTTTGCTCATTTTTAGATCAGAAAGTTCAAGTATGGGGCACCTGGGTGGCTCAGTGGGTTAAGCCTCTGCCTTCCGCTCAGGTCATGATCCCAGGGTCCTGGGATCGAGCCCGCATTGGGCTCTCTGCTCAGCAGGGAGCCTGCTTCCACCCCTCTCTCTCTGCCTGCCTCTCTGCCTACTTGTGATCTCAATCTCTGTGTCAAAAAAAATAAATAAAAATCTTAAAAAAAAATAGAAAGTTCAAGTTTATAAATAGTTCTTTAAAAGGCTGGCTGCCACTTAGAATTAATGAAACTAAGAAGCAAAATGTGTGACCTAGCCAAGGTGATTTATCCAACAAATGGAGTTTAAATTTCACTTGGTCTCAAAACTTTTGTGGTGTTATCAAATGGAACTCCTATTGCTACTTACCAATCCCTCATTTTACCCCAAACAATCCTTTGATCTTAACCAATCTCACCATTTGACCACAACTCCAATACCGAGTAATCGTATTACTTAACCGTCCTCAAAACAATCACAAGAGTTAAGAATATGCTGGAAGTGAAGTGATAGTTTCATAACTCAGACACTAGAGAGCCTCATCTAACTGGACCAGAGCATCAAAAACTAGGGCATAAAAACTATGAGGAGAACTCTATTCATTCCAAAATCTGAGCAACTATGTTTATTGTTTAAAGAAACTCCTGTGTGCTTGTCCCAAATACAGAGGGTAACTCTTTGCAGAGCAGAGACTGACAATGTTTAGGACTGCTTTCAGGAACCCAGTGGAAACCTGGACCAGTGTATCTGCTGAGAAAGTGGTCTTTATTTCCGCCACCCTGAGTTTTTTTCTGAAATGTTTCAGGATGGCGCAAATATCAAACTTCTGGCTTGCGGCTTCAATGAAGAGAATTCTCCTTCAGATAAGGTGCTGCAGGAGGCACTGTGATGAGTCTAGAGATCAAAGACACTCCGTGTAAAATCTCAGTACAATTAGGAAGAAAGTTTAATGATACAAATAAATAGAAGAGAGGGCAGGATAGGATAGTGCTTTCATATGTCTCATAAAGTACTAAGAAAGTACAGAGAAGGAAAAGAATTCTTTTTTTTTTAAAAATTTTATTTATTTATTTGACAGAGATCACAAGTAGGCAGAAAGGCAGGCAGAGAGAGAGGGGGAAGCAGGTTCCCCACTGAGTCGAGAGGCCTATGCGGGGCTCGATCCAAGGACCTTGGGACCATGTCCCGAGCCGAAGGCAGAGGCTTTAACCCACTGAGTCACCCAGGTGCCCCAAGGAAAAGAATTCTTAAGGTAAAGACTGGGTATAAACCAGGGGTTCAGTGTTGCCTGGGTGGCTCAGTCAGTAAAGCGACCGAGTCTTGATTTCAGCTCAGGTCATGATTTCAGGGTCCTGGGATCAAGCCCAGGGTCAAGCTCACAGCTCAGCAGGGAATCTGCTTCTGTCCTCTTCCTCTGCTCCTTCCCCTGCTCACTCACACGCGCGCACACACACACACGTGTGCTCTCTCTCTCTCAGATAAAGAAAGAAAGAAAGAAAGAAAGAAAGAAAGAAAGATTAAAATCAGGGGTTCAGTCAGAACTGCAAACTGATATATATCACTGGACCATTCCTCAAATCAGGACATTGTTTGAATAAGAGCTTTCCATCAAAACTAACCATTCCACTGGTATAAAAAACAAATGATTTCAAATGAGGGTAAATATATGTACATTGAGAAATTCACAACCCTAGTTTGCCACATTTTGGTTATGCATAAGACAAAGCCTAGTCTACATACAAAAATCGATTCCACTGAATCATAAATGAACACGCATGCAGGTCAATTGTGACTTCACAAGATCTTATAGTAATAAATAATGAATTAATTTTTGTACTTTACAAAGCATTTTTCTTCCTTCACTTACTAAGAATATTTAAAATATTTAGTGCAAGAAACTATGCATTAAAATCATGAGAGACAGCTCCATATCCTCTTGCAAACATCACAATACTAAGAGAACACAGTCCTCTCTCAACTTACAAGTCAAAACTGAATAAACATGGACCTTTTAGTATTTCTTAAACACCAACAAAGTTGGGATACATCAATTTAATAGTAGAAGGAAGTCCCTAAGGCAAGGTAACGCCTTTGAATTCTTTTTGGCTCCTTTCATCAAAGATCAAATCTAGAAAGAGTAAGAAAACAGCTTCAGTTGACCATCAACATGAATCCAGCAGCAAAGGAAATAAGAACAGAACTTCAATAGCCAGGATCCATATCCTGCAGGCATTTTAGATAAAAGAACTCCACCTTAGTTGCAACCAAAATGAGTGGAAAACCAAGGGAAAACCCAGAGAGATTAATATAATTATTTCCATGTGATCGATAGAACTTGCTATTATATAACTCACTATCTTTGGTAATATGCAGTTGTAATTTGGCATTTTCATGTTAACATTATTTAAGTGCCTTGCATTCTACATGTATATACATTGTTCTTTCATACAAGTTGGTCTTGCCCTCTTTGTGGGCAAAGGCTATGTCTCATTTAGCCTTACGTACCTGTCATAGGTCCTACCACAGAACAAACACTGTTAATAATGAATAAACAAGTAAGAAGAACACTATCAAAATAGACATGTGATCATGACTATAGAAGATGATATAGTCATGACCATATATCATGGTGATATGTAGTCATGACTATATCATGACTATAACAAATCCAGTAAGTATTGGTGATTAGAATGTCCTAGATATTCTGAGGTCCTTATTTATCCTTTTTATTCAATTCTAAGTATCTCATGATAAAGCAATGATGATCTTTATTTTATAGATAATATTTAAGCTCAGAGAGGTTAAATAACTTGCATAAGCTCACACAGTTAGTAAGCAGAGGAGTTAATATTTAAATTCTGGCCTGATTCCCAAACCTTTGTAGATACACACTGTAGGCATTGGTAAAAAGGCACTACCTACCTTTTTCTAAAATTTTACATCTAAAGGCACAGATACATGCCAGGTTGCAAATTTCATACATATAACTTAGGACAGCAAAGAAATTATACTATAATCAGCTCACAGCAGTCTTTAAAATGAGAGACTGATGTGAGAGGCATCTAAGTGAAATGAACTGGGTTTCTTCTAGACAAGAACAACTGAAAACAAGAGAGGATTTTTCCTGGTTTCAAACACATATTTTGCTTTGTAAAATAGCCTTTAATCACTGTAATACTGTAATTCTGGAAAAAAATTAAAAATGGGATGGGATCATCGTAAATCAAATGTTTCAGAATTAGTGAAAGCATTTTTCTCATTAAAATAAACCAACATCAGTGTATCTCAAACAAGACAATTTCTCAACTAGAAAATCTAAGCACTCCTTGCATCTTTAACATGAATATAGGAGAGTCATATTACGATACCATGTTTATTTTAGGCCTGCGCTAATGAAAATATCTGGCATTGTAACTAGTGTTAAACATCTAATATTTAATATTTAAAGATTCAACAGAAGTTAAGTCGATATTTTATATAGATTTTAGTCTTGTAACCATACCCCGAGAGAAGCAAGTCAAATGCACATACTCAGTGAATCATGAAGAGGCACATGGTGAGTAGCAGGAATGAAAAAGAAGGACTGAGCCATGACACGTTTGAAGGCAGACTGGGTACAACTGTCCTCCTCATCACTCTGCTACATCTTTACATCTACCTTAGACTGTGATGAAATCTTCATCCATTCAAAGGACCAGTGTTCACCGGGTCTTAAGTAATGGGTGCGGCTGTAGGCACAAGAGAGACAGAGAGAAAGAGAGAAAGAGAGACAGAGACAGAGAGAGTGAGCAGAGAGCAAGGCAAATGCCATGCCTTTCAGAAGCTTCTCTTTGGGGGAAAGCAGAAAGTAAACGTATTCACAGATAACGTAATTTCGGAAAGCACCAAGTTTGCATTACGGATCTCAAAGCCCAGTGTTGTTGAATAAGTGAGGCAGAGAGTTGAGGAGAGACCCGTAAGAAGGAAAAAGGGAAAGGAGAGTCAAGTACAGTTCTGAACTTTTTTTGCGAGAGAGACTGAAGTAAAGGTAGTTATCGATGAAAGAAATTGGGAATCTGAAAATAAACCAGATATAAACTTCTCTGTGCCTGTTTCCTCATGACAAAATGGGCATAATAATAGTAACTGCCTCCTAGGGTTGTCAGAATAAATAAGCTAATATATGCACGGTGCTTAGCATGGAGATAGCAATCACCATGCAAGCACAAGCTACTAGCTTTATTATTCGCTCTGTTTTAGAATTCACTAATGACGACTATCCATACCACATTCTTAATCATTGGGAAAGATACAGTGCAAAGGAAACAACATTATTTCATTAATGCACTAAATAAAATACAAATTAATTTCCGTGATTCACCCAGGCATACCTGCTTAAGAAAATATGCATGTATAAGTAAGATACACTTACTAACTTTTCAGTTCTTATTACTTATTATCTTCAGTTCACATCGGTGATGATTTTTCTATGAGAGGAGAATAAAATTTGAGCCATACTTCACTTTGGAAATTACACAAATTATTTTAATTTTTTCTATACTTTATGTACTCAGAGATCATGGTGATTTCATTCATCATTCTCTCAACAACTATTTTAAGGATACTATTAGACATATAATAACAATGTGGGAAACATAATGGTGCAACATACCACCCTTTCCTATCATAACCCCTACAGTACTTTAATTATATGTCTAATTTTTTAAATTTCCAAGATAGACCATAAATTACCTAGTCCACTGTAAGAGTGGGTTAGCATAAGTACAGCCATCTTAGCTTGGGCAGCCATCTCAGGCCCAAGGGCTGAACTTTCCCCTACTTTACTTTAGTTCCAGAGACCCCCACCCTGCTTTAGTTCCAAGAAAGTACCCCACCCTGCAACACCCCAGCACCGGCTAATCAGCTTAAACCACCAGGGCGGCTAGGCGGTTGCACCACGGGGACCATATGTTGAAAAGAGCTTATCTTACTAAACCACCAGGGGGGCGCAAGCCAAAAGTATGTAGGGTCTCTGAAGTGATGGAAAATTACTGTGAATTGGATGTTTAAAAAAAAAAAATGCTATATAAACCCTTGGCTTTGAGTGCTCGGGATCCTCCTAGAAACCTGCTGCGTCGGGCAGATACTCGGACCCCAGCTAGCTGGAAATAAACCTCGTTGTGTGACTTGCATTATCGAGAGTGTTCTCTGTCTAACGGAGGAGTGGTCGACTCCGTACCCTAACATCCACAAGCTCAGACCCCTTTTTACTGCTATATCCCCAGGGCCAGATGCAAAGCTGGGGGCACAGGCAATAGTCCGGGTTCCAATAAATTTTCTGAATGGCTGAATGTCTCTCATTCATAATTAAACAAAGGTCGCAAATCGTGAGGTGATAATGTTAAATCTAAAGTCAAGAAATGTGGATTTTTTTTCACAGTTTACACTTGATTGCATGTGTTTTCTGATATTTCTTAAACATCAGAAATAATGGTTCTCAACACAGATGGAGCAGGTGAGTTTTCATATTTTACCAAAAAACAGCATGGACTAAAAAGAGAAATATGCCCTACCCCAAAAGAAATCTTTATAATCCAAGTACAGCCATGGGTTTGATATGAATGACTGTTGCTGTCAAAGAGCTTGGAAATTATTTCTTCAGGATAAATCTAATGAAGAACAAACCAGCTTATGTACCCTGAAATTTGCAAATGCACATCTCAGTTTCAGTATTCATGAGAACCTGCTCTACTGTTCTCAGTTTCTACAACTTTCTAATTACTCATACATCGAGAAAATCTGGTTCACCGTCATAAATGTGCTCAAAATATAAATGGTGAAAATGACATACACAACGAGGGAGACTTTCTAATGGCTAATTTCAGTTCCTGGTGACATCAGCAACCAAGGGCACTCTTTAGCCCTCTCTCCATGCTAAGGGGCAGCTCACTTCATTCTCAGCAGCAAGTGGACATCAATTTCCTAGTCTGTGCTATGATGCCTACGCGCTTCACTGGGGCTGGCCGGCCAAGTGATGATCAATTCTCATCTTTTTTTTTTCCTCACAAAAAATAATAAAAGTTGTAATAGCTGCCATGAATCAACATTTAAATAGAAACAAATAAAAGAACTTTATCTCAATAGAAACAGAGAAGGGAAGTTTGAGCAAAGGGAAGTAAGGAGCAGAGAACTGAAAGCTCTTTCCAAAAGTTAAAATGTAGCCAGTAGCTACAGTTTCTTTCCTCCTTCCAGGACTAGGAATAAAACACAGAACTAAAGAAATTCACTGGTAGCCATTCCTACAGAGGATTACAGAGTATGATTTTCTCAACTTAAAAAATATATATATATTTTTTATTCCCTTTGTGTATGTGTGCAGGAGGGTCATGGTGATCCACCCGTTATGTTCAGTTTTAGTAAACCAACCAGTGAACCGGCCATTTTTAAAGAGCGCCTCTTGAATCTTTCAGAAACTAAAATTCTCCTTCTCATCTGAGATGACTTTCGAGAATTGGAACCCAAAAGCAGAAAATAAGATATATAATGACAAAGGAGACACTGCGTAATTGAAGATTAATCAGCTCATAAGTAGTTGAGGCTTATTAAAATCGAGAATAGGGCACGTATGTTTCAATACTTAAAAACTGTTCTCATAAAAAAATTACATACTCTTTTTGGTAGGTCATAACTACTTCTACATTTTTTTTTTTTAATAGTGACAACATCCTGTCCTCTTAAAGTGTAACTCTGATGATTTCACACTTCCACCCTATCCTAATGACACCCTTTGTCTACTGAAAAACAACTGTACGACTTGGTTTGGCCTTCCTAGTCTCCACAGTCGGCCCTCCTTCTCTAAACTCAGATCCATACCCGGTCTCAAGTGAATTACATGGTTCATACATTTCCATTTAGAAACAGATGAGATAGATTGGGTACTAATAAAATGTTAGCATTTTTCATCACAGTGCGTGGGAACACATTTTCTTATTTCATTTCTGTGTGGTCACATTGCTCAGTTATTCCCATCATGCAAACCAAAACGAAAATGCTGGTTGAATTGTAGTCCCGAGAAGCAGCAATCTTATAAGGGAAAACAAATTAAAGTTTTTCTCCCCTCTGCTTTTTAGCAAAGATCCAAAATTCTTTCTGTGGCATTTAATCTTTTCTAATTAAAAAGTTTTATAGCATACCACTGTCTGACAGAATTTGGTTCAACAATCACATATTTCTTGGTTTACTAATAAAGAATTGCATTTTTAAAACATTAATTAAAAGACATACATTTTGTTTTCATTTATTTGTATCAAAAGATCATGAATTATGATGCTCTAAGGACACACCACATTCCAATTTCGAGAAAAGTGTGGCTTTTGGCAGGAAGAAAAAAGGTGCCTATCACATTTTGAGAGGACGTTATCAGAAATATACGTTATTAGAATCCCTATTAGCAAGAATTCCACTTTCTCAGAACACATTCAAACTGCATTTTAAAAACATTTTCAAACAAGTGTATAATATTTTACCATTCTTTTGTATCTCTAGCAATATTCAAGTGTGTTTCTTGATCCTTCCTAAACTTATTTTTATAAATAAGCCACTTCCTATACCGCACATCAAAATAAATGGTGCTGTGTCCCTCCATTCTCTGCTACAGGAAAAAAGTTACCGGTCTTCCAATTTCCTCTTCTTACCTAAACATAAGTGTAGAAGAGGACAAAAATGAAATAATGTCTCTGGAATGTGACTGACGGCTCTATCTATATTTCATTCCATTTTCTTTTGTCTTCTTATTTTTATAAAGGTCTCGGGGCAAGGCCTATGCAGAGGTTCTGTCGAACAAACTTTATATCTTACCAGGACAAGAAGATTTCACAGGGGCAACACCCAGTTTTACAGGGGAATCTCAAATGTCTCAATCCTCATAAAATCTGGAAATTATAATGAGTAGTAAGTCTGTAAAATAACATTTTGCATCAGTATTTCCTTAAGGTGAGGATAATTTACGATAATTTATTTTAAGACAACAGGGAGGTATGTAGTTAATTATGCCATTTACTCAAAATATTTTCAATTACAACCTACACATTAAAATCCATACAAAACCAAATATATACCTCGTCATGCATGCAATACATGTTTCTGCATGCAAAAATAATTTTTTTCTTAATAGAGCCAATCAATAACATTCTGAAAATCTGGAATTCCAGGATCTAAATGCATATTTCCACTAGAAGAGGCTGTAAGTTTAATACAATAAGCAGAATATGTAAGCCTTTCATTTAGTGTCCTTCTTGAGTCAAATGACTTCCTTTCTGCCAATATCCCTGTTTGTCTCTTACTACTGTTGCCAACAGTCACAGGTTCATCTGCCCAAATAATTTCATTGCCCCAACCCACAGAATTAACCTCATGGAATCTGAAGCTGTGGTTATCTTCTTAAGAATCTTTCCTTTAAGCTCATAGCAAGGACCATAAATATGTTTTTCTAGAATCTGGAGCGTTGGCTTATTATTTTGTAAACTGGAAGGCAGGCTATTCCTCTATTCAGATTAAATCCAGCACAGACTATATCTCTTTGAATATAAAATTGACAGGATCTTTTGTACTTACAATAACCTAATTCTACCATTATCTAAGCACACAGTATAAAAAAACAACAACAGGGGTGCCTGGGTGTCTCAGCTGGTTTAGCATCTGACCCCTGACTTGATTTTGGCTCAGGTCATGATCTCAGGGCTGTGAGATCGAGACCCGCGTCAGGCTCCATGCTGGCATTAGAGCCTGCTTAAGATTCTCTCTGCCCTTCTCCCTCTGCTCCCCATCTCCTTCTCTTAAAAAACAACAAAAACACTGGAACATGTATTCTGACTTCTGGCTTTTCAGAAAAAAAAATTCTCAATATTTTACTCAGGATGTCAGTTTAGGGTAACAATTCTCGTTTCCCCTCCTGAAGTGCTGGCTGGGAGATGAGCAGAGACCCCGACGTGTACTGTGTAAGAATTAGACTTTGCCCAAGATGCAAAGTCCGGTGCAACTATTTCTGGTGCAACTATTACCACTATCCTCTTTGATAGAGACCTTTGTCTTTCCCTTTTCAAGAAAGACAGAGATGAATTGCCAGATTTTACCTCCAAAGAAGTGAGTTATTTGCATTTATTTACATGTATTTAGAATCTAAGATATTCCATTGGAAAGAGAGTATGCACAGCCTAGTGGCATATTACATTAGTACTCATTTCATTTTGAAGTACTACGGACTTGCTTTGTGCTTTAGTTTTGGCTTGAACAAAATAGTCACTAACAGAGAGGAATATCAGAAGGCCCAATGATGCCACCTTCCCAGCTGAAGAGAACCCAGTAGCAATGAGGCCATCAGAATCACTGTATAATGACAAATATCATTATCAAAGACAAGTTAACTACCTGCTGTAGGTTTAGCAAGGAAGAATAAAGAGAAACACAAACTAAATAATTAATTCAGATTTTTAGGATTAATGAAATTTGTGGAATGTAGATATCCTTGGGGTATATTTTTTGGGATGTTTCTTTCATAAATAAAATATACCTAGGAGGGCCTGAGGATTATTAAGGGTTGAGGGTCTTTTAATTTCAAACCAGTTCTCACTTGGCTTCTAATCCATATATTTAAAATTCTGAAGAAACTACTGAGATGAGAAAAAAAAAATTGGGGGGAGGAAGGTTAGGTCAGTCAGGAAATACTTCAGGGATTATGGATCTTAAAGAAAATATTGACCTTAGGTAGAAAAGGAGAGACAAGGGTGCTCTCAGTCAGAGACCCTGCTAAGCAAAGTTTCAGAGGTGAGAATGTTCATGAAATATGTTTGGAGGGTATCCAGAACACTAAGTAGATCCTTTTTTCATGCCTAAGTTGGGAAGGCAGATAAATCTGCCATCAGTACGTGACTTTCATTGGGAGACTATCTCAATATTTGGTGAGAAACCGGAGCCGCTTTGGCTTTCTGAATAGAACAACTCTATTTATTAAACGCCAAGCACCACGCATCGTCATGTTTACCACCTTTATTTCATTCAATCCACAAAACTCTATGGAGAAGGTGCTACCATCATTCTGTTTTATAGATGAGGAAACTGAGCTTTAGACGAGATAATTAAGTGGCCCAAAGTCACATGATGTGCAAGAGGTGGAAATGCGATTGAAGCTAGATCTCATTGGAAAGTAATGAACAAAACCATGTTGTGGGGGTGGGTGGTGGAATGGAACAAAAGTGTTTTTGATGGATAGGAGGGGTGAGATATTAAAAATAAAAGGCTGGTTAAGACTACAAGCTCTCTTTGAAGTGCAGAACATCATATTTGGCTTTTAGCCTGCACTTAAATATCTGCTGCCCAGGCTATTAGCAGAAGTCTAGGACTGATAACATTTTGTCACATTCCCTTTGAACCTCACAGGTTTTCACCCACATCACCATAATAAACCACTAGCCTTTAACTTTCACAGATTCTTTTCCAGTTTTAAAAAATTAAAGCCTAGGGGCGCCTGGGTGGCTCAGTGGGTTAAAGCCTTTGCCTTAGGCTCAGGTCATGAGCCCAGGGTCCTGGGATCAAGCCCCATATCAGGCTCTCTGCTCAGCAGGGAGCCTGCTTCCTCCTCTCTCTCTGCCTGCCTCTCTGCCTACTTGTGATCTCTGTCCAATAAATAAATAAAATATTTTTTTTAAAAATTAAAGCCTACCACATGTCACATACGGTATATAGCCCACCTTTAAGACATACTGGCAGCTTGAATCTCTATAAAGAATTTTTAAATTCTTTTTAATTTAATTTAATTCTAATTTTAAACCTCTGATATAATACCATCACCAATTTATACTGTTAGAAGACATGCTGGTACAGATCTTTCAACAATCTGAACATCTGAAATTTTATTTTTCTCTATTTAAACAAAATGTAATTTTCAAAGACATGCTATCATCGGGTACATATTACAAAGGTAATTAAAGATTTAAGCAAACATATGCATTAGTTTCATAGTGTGCTGTAACAGAGGATTATTTGATTTTAGTGGAAAATACTGATTGATAAGGGAAACGTTAAATATTTCTGTAGCCAAAATGTATTTCACGTATCTTTCACAAGATTCTGTCACAGCTCTGAAAAAATATATTCCATCATTTCATTAACAAAGCTTGAACTCATGCTGGGGCATCTCATTCTCAAGCACTAGATTTAACAATGGGACTGTGAACTCCAGTGGCCATGGCAACAGTAGCTAATTCTTCTTTCCAATCATGGTGGCAATTCTCTCCCATGGCTTGAATCAGTTACAAAACAAAATACTCTCAAAGACCTTTCTGAGCCAATAGCCTTGCAGCTAATCTGCTAATAGGAAATAATCTGCAGCTAATACACACATACCAGGGCAGCCGTGTGTTTTCTTAATACTTTGTTTCGTGGGCCTCCTTCCAAAGAAAGCACAGTAAAGAATAAAAAAACAGACATTCATTAAAAATAGTATTATACTACCTGGCCACTATTAATGCCTAGAACTTGCTGCAACTTGCATTGCAGGAGTTTGTTAAAGAGCAAGTGGAGAGAAGGCGATGCAGCAACAAAGAGAATGAAAGCAAATTGTTTATGCCAAGAGGGTAAGAGCCGAGTTAAGAGAAGGCGTATTTAAAACAACTGATTTTTAGCAAACATTTACAGTTAACAAATTATTTTTTTTCTATCTCTACTTGCTACTATTTGTAAAATCTGTCACTGGATGCACTCCAGCAACAAATATCTCAACTGTCTTGGAAAGCCTTTTTTTTTGGGTCCTCACTGTGGAATAATGGAAATGGCTTAGCATTGAAGTTAGTTTTTCACCTCAAAGGTCAAAGTTTAACCTCTGGAGCAACTATAATGACCTAAAATCATTCTAATTACAGAGAAGAAGAAACAGTCTTCCCCAAACCCTGTTAAAACTGATGAATCAGCTTCCAAAACTCAATACTGCCTTCTGTTCAGAAGAAGATGGGGATGTTTTTTTGCTTGAAAGAAAAGCCATGAATAATCATAAAGAAAAATGAAATACCTTTTCTACCCACTCGCAGTGGAACTTCCCCCCGCTCCAGGTTGGGGTAGCTGGACACGGCAGTGTACATGAGTCCGGGTTCCAGACCCTGAATTCTACCTGGCTCAAAGGGATGTGATGACTTCAGCCTTTCTGCTGCAACTCTTCATTTGGGAAGAAGTATGGATTCCCATTAGTCCCTCTCGCCGTGCTCCCCCACATTTTATAAAAAGGAAGCAAGATGAAATAAACAGAAGTAGAGGAGGAATGAAATCGTTAAAGTTAAAGGAATCACAACACCAAAGGGTATCTCCTTCATCCTCTTTAAATCCGTTTTATAATTCTGGTTGCTATGACAACATGATGCAACTCTATATTACCATGACAATCTGACACAACTTTCAAAAAACAGTAAGCACTGTTTTATTCTGTTGTTCAATTGCTCCCAAGGAAACATGCTGTTATTTACTTCTGTGATGAAACCTGTACTAAGTCATATAGATCTTATGTCGGAAAATGAAAAGCCAAAACATGGCAGGCAATGGGGGAGAAAAAAATATAGGTCTAAATTAACCATTTATTAAACGGGACATTTTTTGCCTGTTCCCAAAGAATTTGAAATTGCAGTGTTCTTCATTTGAAGAGTGGAAACGACTTCTTGACACAATCAGGTGATGGTTCACACGAAATAGGTTCGGTTTAGGTTCCCAGCTACAAAACAGGTTTCGCCATCACTTGTGCAATATGAAATGAAAGTCTATCTATGAGCTACAGGGAAGCCAGAGGACCAAGTTCAACCCAAGGAATGGAATATACAGAGCTAACCACACTGTTCAAACAAAACTCTATTTAAAGAGTTCAAAGTTTTACTTGAATGGAGCATGGTGCTTCTTGAATTATTAGGTATCTTCCAAAAGGGAGTCTTTGGAGCCCTTTAGTCCCTTTCCTGGATGATTACTTCCAATTGTCACTTTACAGTGAAATCAATGATCTGACGCCCCCATCGACTCCTCCCACTGCTTCTCAGCTCATATAATAAGTTAACAGCTATATTTGTTGAGCAACTACAACATGTCAAATCCTGTTCCTGAAAATCCTTGCAATAATTATGCAAAAATAGGTGCTAGACCTACTGGACAGAAAATAAAATCGCCACTTAGAAAGTCTACGGAACTCTCAATAGGACTCAGGTATTAATTGGCAGAACCACGATTTGAGCCCCACTCTTCGGTCTCCAAAGCCCAAGCTCTTTCCAACCAGTGGACCGCCTGCCTTTTGAAACAAAGAACATCTTCCAGTCCTTGTATTATGACAATAAATAGCAACATCTGTAAATATAACAAGCAGTTGTTAAATATAAAAAAAATACAACGTACATCTGGATAAGCTTTCTTTCATTTGAAAATGGGTAATATTTTATTACATCAGTGTAGATACTAAAAGGCAGAAAAACAAATCATTCTAGGGAGAAAAAAAGTGAAGACTTTAAGTGTGATTAATATCCTATAACAAGTTTGTCTGTTTATAAAAGATGCAAGCACTTTGTTTTTTTATCCTGAAATATAATGGCTATCATTTATTACTAAATAGCTGGGGGAGGGAAAAAAATCTAGTAAATTAAACACTGCCATCAGAAACTTTACTTGTCATTTCAACTCTTATGAAAAACAAGGTAGAGAGAATCTCTCAATATTGTGAAGAAAGGATAATGCCAACTTCACAACCAAAAGAAACCCAACAAACCCACTGCATTCTGAATTTTTCAGTGGCTCATAGTAAACACAGTGAAGTTTCAATAAACATTTGTTGCAACAACAGTTTCCTACAATTTTATCTTGATTTTAGATCTAGTTTTTAATATATATTTTATGTGTATATAGGAATGCATTTTTAGTCTTATATACATCTCTTACCCGACATTTTGCTGCTTAAGTTTCTGATGCTAACTTATCAAGCTTCAGTCTCAAAAATATCTTTTAACTAGTATTTTCATGTATCCAAAGCAAGGGGAAAAAACTGATGACATAACATTCAAAATGAAGGTAAAAAAATATGGGCATCAAATATCTTTTTCACTTTGCTCTCATGGAATATTTCTCTGAGAACACAGCAGTCTAATTCAGTTCTTGTTTGTGCCATAGAAAACATCCATTCTCTCCCTCCCTTACTCATCATATTTGCTACTTATATCAAGTCTAGAGATGTTGGGTGGCTCCAGTGTCCTCAAGTTCTAATTTTTCTGAACAACAGAGGAAATGACACAGAAGCAAGAGAGAGACTGTGATTAAGGGAAAGGGATAATTCTACCAGTACTGCTTCAGGAAAAAACCATGGGGCCAAGGAACAATTCTCCAATTTCAACTGCTCAGTTTCAAAGAAGAGCAGACCATCTCTGCTTGCTCAACTGTTAATATTATATATGACACAAAAATATCAGAGGTTAAAATTACGTGACATGAATAATAAACCTTGTAAAGGGCATCTACTGTAAACTAAAATTTTGATTGTGGGCATATGACTACATGCATTCTTGTGATGGTAAAATACCTGAATGTACATTAACTCAATATTTATTGAGTGTTTTTGAAGCCAGAGGTACCAAAAACCAAGCTGTCAAGGAAGTATGAGCCTGAATGAGCTCTATCAGTATCTGTGCATATTCTATATACAAAACTCTATAGGAAATATATCGATGTTTAAGATCCTGCCTACAAGGAGTTTATAATCTAGGAAGTGGAAGATTTATAAAATTTTATTTATAATAAATATGAGTCTGCTGAATACATTGAGAGATACAAATATTCTTAGTATACAGATAAGAGAGAGAGAAGAAAATACTATTAAATGTATTCATTTCATCTTTTTCAGTTAATTTAATGACCTTAATCCAAACAGGAACAAAAACATTCAAAGAAAAGAACTTACATTATCGGTGATATCTTAGCATAAAAAAGTGCTCCATAAAATGGAGGATTTTTTAATTCACTGTATCCCTAGTGTCTTCTACAATAATTGTCAGATACTAATGAATGAGTTTGTTGAATATCTAACAGTGGAATTAAGAATTCATGACCCTAGGCATATTTCCACCCCCTGAGTCTATGTTACACTGAAATACTTTAAAACCAGCATTTAAGAGATACAGACAAAGGTTGGTAGATGAAAATTATCAAGTGAATATGATTTACCTGATGTTTTCTCTGCTCTTTTGAAAGCTAAGACTACTGTTTGTGAAGATAATTGATCTGAAGATTGAAAGTTTTATTGGCTCTCTAGTCCTATTCTCTTGTAGAAATAATCTTTTTTTTAAAAGATCTATTTATTTTGAGAGAGAGAGAATAAAGAATGCAGGGGGAGGGGGAGAGGAAAAAGAAGAGGAAGAAAATCTGAAGGGACTCCCTAGTGAGCATGGAGCCCCTTGTGGGGCTCCATCTCATGACCCTGAGGTCCTGACCAGAGCCGAAATAAAGAGTCAAACACTGAAACCAACTGAGGCTCCCAGGTGACCCTCTTGTAAAAAAATAACCCTGAAGTTCAAAACCATGGATAAGATGCTCTCACCTAAATTAAGACAAATATCCAAAGGATAATAGAAAGCTTCTCAGTCAAAATGGATGGAAGGAAACCCATACATAAAGATCATACTTTTATTAATAATAAAACTCACCATGTCCTTGTTCAGATGGTCTTTTCTCTTCCTTTAAAATTTACAAGTCCTCAGTGAACTAGGGGCATCAAAAAACAAGGTCACAGAAGAGGGACAGGGAAGGTCATCTAACAACACTGGCAAGCCAGAAATATTAGATGTTAAGTAAGAACACTGTAAGAGACAGACAAAACAACTCAAAAAACATAGCAGACAGATGTGACTTAGGAAGAGCAATGGGCACTGCTATGTTACGTACCAATGGTCAGTAAAGCCAGAGAAGAAACCACAGCTGATTCACAGACTTCCACTAGGCACAGTTTACCAAATACTTTAGGAGTAGCTCCGTAAAAAAGTTTTCTGGCTTTCTTCCCACCCCCCTTTTTTCAGTTTTAAGCTTGAAGAATAATTTCAGAATTTGGAAAATTCACTTATATAGAACATGATAAGCTAGGAAAACATGATATAATGTAGCAGGAGCCATGACTAGATATTTGAATCCTGTAGGTGTGGGATTTAATGTATTTATAACAGAAGGTTCATGTTACAGAAAATAAGGAAAATTGAACCTTGCTGAAAACACTAAAGGAACTTCATGACATGTATTTCTTTGAGGAAACGCCAGGGTTGACGGAACCATGATTCATTATAACACACTTCTTGTCACTAAAGAAAACACACAGAGCCCCAGACAGAAATGACCTAATCCTGGTTGTTTACTAGAGCTGTAATAAGGGAATCTCTTTCTATTGCAAGTAGTTCCCACCTGGGAGGTGTGGAAGACTTCAGAATAGATTCCCTACACTGGAAATGTTTATTCACCTTTTTAATATACTTACTACGGTATTAAATGAAGTCTTTTGAAAAAATGAGCTACCTTTAAATCCAAAGAAAAGTTTTCAGAAATCATGTAATATTTTTTGCATTTATTAACAGTCTTATGCCTTAAGCAGAACTTGTGATTTGACTATTAGTCTTCCCATTTTTATTTACTAGAACAATAAAGGAAGGGACAGGTGAAGAGCTACTTTTGACACAATGGTTATGTAGCTTCAGAGACAAAAGACTCCTTGGTTATTTCCAAAACTGTGAAATTATGTTGATAAATGACAAAGGGCAATTGAGTCACAGGCTAATTTAACTACCAATAAAATTCTTCTTGCTTCTTTATAGTGTTTTAAGATTACACTGAGCGAAAGTCTTGAGGATGTGTAAGGTGCCATGTTAATGATAGCGGTGTACTACTGACGAATCAATATGCCCCAAACAAAGCACTTTCTGGTTGTTTTCATAATGAGACTCAAACGTTAAGACTGACCAGGGCCAAAAGATGTCTTGTGTAGTAACACCAGGTTCCTCTTTCCTTCCTTTTCCCGTCCTTTGTGCATCCTACCCTCAAGAGGACACATGATTTCAAAGCCATTGAAGGCAAAATGTTCTGGTTTTGAAAAAAATCTAACAAAGATTTTCAAATGGAGATCTTTTACAGATCAGGCTTTGCTTCTAAACAACAACAGAGTTAAAAGCAATCTAAGAAGAAGCCCTAATCAAAACCACAAGTTCGGGGTGTCTCCTGAAACACACAGTTTTCTTTAGTAATGGAGTCAGCCTGTCTGAAGTGTTTCCATACCATTTCTGGGGGCAGAAGAAATGCCGCTTTACTGCTCTTGGGGGTTAAACAAATTTTAACAAACACAGATTAGGAGAAATTATTGAATTCATCTGCTGTGTCTGAGCAGTATAATTGATTAGATGGTATAAAGATATTTTCGTACAACTGGATGGAATACAGGGAGCTAGGAGATAACGTGAAGCTGTTTGTGACACTGGGTTATAACATGAAGTGCTCTGGGGAAATGCTGATTTCTTAAATTACCTACACAAGTTCAATGTCATCCTTCTGTTGTTACCAGACAGGGTACAATTCGGAGTAATTAGATTTGCCCCAGCTATCCACATCTACTATTACAAAAGCAACTAACTAACTGCGTGACATGTTAAAATACATCCTCGCTGAATTCTGCAAGAATCTTCATGCTGAGTAATTGTACCTTCAAACAGTTTCTAAAGACATGGGAACAGTATTTTTTTTAAAATGCCACTGCCAGTTTATCATTCGATGTATGGAAAAACACAGATTAGGGTGTCAGTCATTCAGTTGAACTGACGTACAACCACATGATGAACTGGGGTTTAATGCCAACATAGGCCAGTCGTGGCATGTGATCTTGACAGTGACAGAGAATCCCAAATTTCAACCATATGAACCCGACATGCTAGGAACGTGTGTATAGGTCTGGTTATGAGGTAATTTCTTTCACTGTTCTTTCTCATGGAGCTGGGGGACTGGGGCTAGGGAAGAGGCTAAATGAGCCTGATTACTAATAACTCCTAATTCTCTCTTCTCTCTCTCCTCCCTTGGCTTCAGCCAATACCCACCAGTCTCTTCAGGTTCTCATCAAAGTTGTGGCACTACTGCTCTACAGAAATATTATTATATAATCCCAAACCATATTTTCCTCAGAGTCCCTTTCTTTTTACTTGATGTGTCTTCAGTCTATTCCTACATGGGTCTATCTATTCATTCACTAAACACACAGTTGAAAGCCCATGTTCCAGTGTTGTATTAGGTGGAAGAGATACTAAAAGGAAGAAAGAGGACTGTGGCCTCACGTCTACACCGGCTAGTGGCGAGATTGACATGCAAACAGAAAGATGAGATGGTATAATTGCTGTAACCTAGGAATCCACTAACAACAAGAGAAGCTTTGAACCCTGACAAAGCTCATCTGTGCCAAACGTCTCAACTAATATTTAAATATCCCTAATTTCCAAAACAAAAATATTTCCTGGAGCTACATTCTCACCTGCTGACAGTTTTAAAGGGTGAATCTAAACATGGGAAATTCAAAGAGTCCCTCAAAAACAAATCATATCATTAAGAGCCATATGACCACCCCCCCCCCCAAACCCTGTTACTTCTTAGTTCTCTATCTTTCTAAATGGTACAACTTTTCATGCTGTCAGCCAGGGCCAAAATAGGAAGTCATCCCCCCCCCCCACACACACACAATGCAGCAAACAAGGCAAAGCGAATCTTTACCAACTTAACATCTAAAAATCCTCTGAACTACTGCTCTTCTGTAAATCTTTATCTCTGCCCTAGTCCAGCACTTGGCTCGATTTCTTCCTGGTTTCCTCCTATCTGGAGGCTGGAATGCTGCCCATTTCAGGCCTCCTTCCTCCCCACCAGCAGAATAAGTTCCCCAAACACAGATCTCATCTTGTCCTTCCCCTGCTTACAATGTTTGGTGATTCACTCTCAGGCAAAGGTTTTCACATCTACCTTCTCAGCGTTATCGAGCCAACACTGACTGAACTACGCGGGAAACGGGTTCTCCTCCACAGAGTAAAAGTGACTAAGCATCTGGACGAACACAGGCCCACCCTCAGGACACGCTGTAGATCTGAGCGGTTTTTTTTTTCTTGATTAGAACAGAATACAGTCACAAGATCAGGGTAAGATCAGGGAAGTCATGACACTCTTCTCTGAGGTATGGTTTCAGTTTTCTAAAAGCACAGTGATCAAAATTGGAGAAAGTCGACAGAGAACAGAATCCAACAGCTTAAAGCGGATGAGAACACCCTGGAGACCTGGGCACTAATAAGAGCTTTAACTTCAAAAACTAGAATAATGAAAGGCTTATTACCTCCAATTATCAACTCCCTTCCCCTTATCTCTTTGATGCAGGATCCAGGCAAAACACAAGGGATATGAAAAGAGAAGCCCAGGTACAGAAATGTGGACATTTACAAGGCTTTGGGTGTCAAAGCACCTGAAATCTCTGAGACCACAGCTTATACAGCACCTACGCAAACGGCAAAAGCTGCAGTCAAATGCTCTACCACTGAGCTATACCCCTTCAAACGGCAAAATCTGGAGCTAAATAAAACATCCAGAAACAAGGCACTGAACTTGGCCCACAGTAGATGCTCAACAAACACGTGCCATGTGAATTGTCTGAATGCTGAACAGGGAACTAGGGACACCAAGAAGCAGTGAGTGAAACTGTTAAAAACAGTAGGTCAATTAATCATGTTTACAGTATTTATAAACACACGTACACATATACACATTTTTAAAAATAGCATCCCATTTATTTCATATTTTATTAGTAAATGTATATTCACCCTTATTCATGGTGAAGGTTTTTTTTTAAGATAATTTACTTTCACAATAAGCCTTCAATATAAATACCCAGAAATAATCTGAATTCCTTACTATATAATTTAATGCTAAATCCCTGCCTAATAGTATTTCTCCTTGTGTATAAAATAATCTAAGAATGACACCTAAGATAACACACAGATGCAGGTGAATTATTAGATAATTCAGCCTCACTGTAAAAAAAAACTGCCATCAAGTTAAAAATAAAAATAAGATAACAACAGCCAACAGAAAAAGTTTAAATCTAATCCTGGATCTGGATAAGGCCCTCTTGATTGATGATCTACACTTTAAGAAAAAGCTCCTTTCAGAATTATTAAAAAGCAACTGATAAATACTGGAATAAATCAAATATCCTGAAATGGAGTAAAAACCTCCAAACTAAAATATATAATAAAATTCAGTTTTATTTAATAAATCAGAGGCCTGGGCCAGGTTTCTTGACGATCCCTCAGCTCTAGAAAAATTATAATTCATATTGACAACACGAAGAGGTAAAAAATAACTTTGAAAGGGGTAAAATGTCTTTATTTATTATTAATGATGCAAACCTACCCACAATACATATTCCGTCATCATCTTGATTAATTTTGGAGTTATTTCTGGTTTGATGAAAAAGAATGAACACTTCTTTCTTAACATGGTAATGTAATTTGTACCACCAACTTACTACTGCAACGAAAACCATGTTTTCCCCTATTTGGTATTATCATGAGGGTGGACAAAATTTACTCACCCTTATTACCGTAGACAACAATTTGCATATTTTTTAAGGGCCTGTGTAAAATATGCAAGTGAGTTTTTCATCCAACTTTTCCTGAGCAAAATCTATATACTCCTTACCCAACCTGCTTTGGTGCTGTGTTTCCTATCTCAGGCAGGATAACTTCCTTGCATCCTTCCTATCATCTCTCAAATCCTTCTCACTGCTGACTAGTTACCAATCCTGGAGTTCAACTCCACTATAATGCTCCTTCTTCGGGTTATTAAATCTCACCTACACTATTCAAAAATAGATATATTTAGTCTGTTTTGGGCCTGTCTTTTTGGGAAGAAGTGGTTACCAGGCCAAATATATTCCCAGGGCAAGCAGAATGAGAATGAGGCACAAGGGCCAAGAAGCTCTGGAGTGTTCTGGGGACTACCGAAACAAAGACTGTTCACATTTTGTTTCCTTGAATCAACTGCTAAATGATACATGAGGACAACCAGGCCGCCAATAGGATTCTTATTGCCCCCCCAAATAAAGTTCAGACTATTTCAGAGTGTTCAGGACCTCCCTATCATTAGCTCTTAACTTTTTATTAATGTCATTTACCACTCTCATGTTCAAAACCGAAGGCACCCAACTGAGAACCATCCCTTTTCCCATGATTAAACATATTTCTTAAAAAAAAAAAAAAAAAGTGGCTGAATGGGAAGCTTCAATAATCTTGTTAAGGGAAATAATTTTCTTAGCATAAGTCAGGCCATGATGTGATGAGTGATACTGAGAGCACTGAGTCATTTTCCATGAAATTATTATGTTAGGCATATTTATTTCCAAAATCCCCCAAAGACTGTTGCTTTTGAAATGCACAAACACCTACCTTAAGAATTCTGTAACTAACTAGTTAATATATATTAAAATTATACCTTATAATAAAGTTGAAATAAGTAAAAATGAGAGCTTCTTTAGGTTTAAGAGAACTTCTGGCTAGGAAACTCTCACAGGGGGTTTTCTTCTAAAGATACAGCAGCTGTATGGGACACGTTGACTGGCATTTCTGTAAAGCTCCAGACACATGCCATTGTACCCATGTAGGAAGCCCCATCATTTGTTATTCTGGTAAAACTATGTCTTATCATATCAAACGTGCCTCTGTAAAGGCAAGAATGCTTTTTCAGGGTATGTGTAGAATGCTCCTAAGGTTACTGTCATTATCAATTTACATTTATGGATGGTTTCAGTGAAAGAATTATGCTCAATTAACCAATGTACAAAGAAGACAATAAAGAAGTGTCTTATGAAATATAAAACTGTCCACACCATGTATGAAATATAACGAAAACCATGTTTAGGCATGGTTGCTGTTAACATGGTTTCACTTATGGTGTAGACAGGACGGTAAATTATCACACATTCCAATAACAGGACTTGGCCTTACTTTGAAATCATGGTGGTAATATTTTTAATATGCAAGAATTCTTACCTGAGGCCAGTTGTATGAAACAGGAAAACACATGTGCGCTGGAATTGTTTTAATGTGTGAGACAACCACACACTTTGCCCTTTTTTGGAAATTTCAATTGCATGTGACGTCTTGATAGTGTATCTTCTATGATAAGTGTTGTGTACGATTGTGTTATCCGATGGTCTGAAATTAAAAAGCCTTTGTCCTGCCCATTTCTACCTATATGCACAAATACTCTTCCTTAAAACGTTCTCCTAATCCTTTTATTTTTTACAAGGAACAAATAATCGAGCTACTTGGCAGAGGGATGCATTTGGTTCCAGTATCTTTAGACATGATTCTTGCAAAGTAATCTTGTAAAGCATTTGGCAAAAACATGAGCACTTTTGCTTACCAAAGTTAGATCTTAAGCTTACGGAGGCAATTTGAAAGATTTTGAAAAACTAGGACTTACTGACGGAATGCTTGTTTAGACTTAAAAGCTTCCTGATTTAAAAAAAAGAAAGAAAAAGCATGCATAAGTGTTTGAAAATGCTTTGCTCCCAAAATTATATTCCTTCATTAGGAAACTTATATAGAGGTGGAAGTGAGTAAATTTCAAAACTTTAATGCCTCTCAAAATCTGTCAACATTAATCTACAACCTAAAAATGCATTGTAGAAAATAAAATATTTGCTTCACTGTTATTTTTTCAGAGTCAAAATAGTTCTGGGTTTTCAAGGAAAACAGTTTATCTTAACTACAAAGATTTATAGGATGCCACTCACAGTTCTCTAAAATATTACTGGTAAATTATTCAAAAGAAAATACAAAAGAAACAATGCCATAAATGATGTTAATGACCTAAAGTGACGTGCAGGTAAAAAATCAGAAGATCCTGAGTGACCTTTCCCTAAAGAAACACATTTTTAGTTATAATTTACAAATTTGTTTGGAAAAAAAAATTAAGGAAGATGACTTTCCCTATACTCATTATCAAGAGGCCCAGCAAATGAAGCTCCGTGCTGACAAAACAGAATATAGTTTATAATTTATTATCAGACATAATTAAGAATTATCCCTAGAACTGATTTCATGATTTAAATTTCTCTATCATAAGTAGAAATCAAATAGTCTTAACGGAATTCTTATCTTACAAAATTATAAAAAGATATATTTATGGAACTGTCTAGTTCTTGTTCCTATTAAATTGTCTGGCCCATTATATTTAAAGCATTTAGAGAGGCTTTGTTCAAATAACTCATTTAATTGGAGGAAAAATTAAATACTGGTTTAAATACTTACCTAAATAAGATTACCTTCAAAGTCAATGAGTCTCTATCTTTAAAACTGTTTGAAAGCAATAATTAGCGTTTAAAGCTACATTTCGACAATTATAGCTCTCTCTTTTCTTCAAATATCTACTATCAATACAACACAGGTAAGTTTCATTTGTACCCAGAAATTAAGGAGACACACTCGTAAACTGTTTACAGTCAACATCTGTCCTGTTTTAAATCTCACAATTTTTTTTTTCTTCACGATTACACACAGCGCAAAAATGCAATGGTATCTGGTCGATCTCTGTTCTTAACAATTGTAAAGTGTGAGGAGGAAAAAAGGGAGGTCGATAGTCTAATTCAGTTTTCAAAAATACTGAAAAAAGACGGATTCAGGTTAAAAATAAAGATGGCTTAGTTTTATCTCCCTTACAGTAAGTAGCAGAAACATGAGCTGAAAACCCCGTGGAAGCTGTACTCATTTCTATTCACAAAGAACTGTTCTACTGTCTGTCTGCAAATAAATCTCCTCAGTAAATAGCTCCAAGGTTGAGCTAAAGAATATTGTATGGATCAAAGAATTCATGTCTTCCTGTGTAAAGTGAACAGGCCGCAAGCCCACTTGTTTGTCTAAAACAATTAGAGGTAGTATGAAAAGGAGGGGGTTGGGACAAATAAGTTACAGCTGATTTTACTCTGCAAAATATTTAAGGGGGGTTTCAAATTAATAACCACCCAGGCCCCCAAACAGCCTAATCTTTGTCAATTGGTGCCAAATTATGCAAGGTGCTGCCAATTCTGGTTGTCTAACAAATCAAGACCAGTGTATGTTACTTCTCGGCTGAAGTCTGATTGATTCTGGTCATTATATGGGCTGATCTCATTTTCACACATGGAATCAATATGAGAGCCAGATGTTCATTTACAGAGAAGCATTGAAACGACTCATCTACACGCAACTTTATCCCAGACCACAGAGCCCCACAGACCCATCGCCTCTTCTCACCCATACAAGGCTTCACACAGCACAAAACCTATAAAACATTCTGCTAATATTACTGTCAGCTGAATGACTTTTACAGTACTATATAAAGTTGACAGATAATACATGCCAGTCCTAATTTGAGATAGACCTTTTCTTTTGGGACCTCAACCACTGAACAAGCAAACAGATTGAGAAGTAACATTTATTACAACACATAAATCATTTTCTTACAACTACTATAGGTCTGGCCCGAGGGTGAGGCCTCTGTGTAGCCTGTGAATCGTAATGCACTGCTTAAGTTACTAAACTGTACTGTCATTCCGCTATTGGTGTGCCGGCAAGAGTTCGTCTAGCTTTTTTTTTTTTTTGGTCTAGCTTTTTTGTAAGAAAGTTCTCATCACAACAACTTTTTTACTTTCTTCCATGAAAAAAATGCTAATAATCTGTCTTCTTGAAATAAAAAAGCAAAACATTCTCCTGAATAGCAATGACCACTTTAACATACTTATTTAAGTCCGATAGATAGGCTCTGTATTTCATTTCACACCCTAATTACTGTGTGGTTCAATGTAAGTAACAAACCCAAGTTTTCTACGAAGATACCCAAAGAATTTACTGTTTTAAAGACAAGACAGGAAGTACCATAGATCACACATGTGATGGGATCAACACAGATGATGTGGACTTTTAGAGAAAAAATGATGTCATATTCAATATTAAAGATGGTAGGATATTAACAGGGAAAGATCATACCCCATTGAAAGAATTCCTCCAATTTGTAGAGCTGATGGAAATCAAAGTTCTTCATACCTACTGACGAATACCCGTTTAATACTATCTTGAGCTGATGAATCCAACATGTGCTCCATGGACATAGTAAATTTCTCTACCACTTTTTCTATAATACTGTTTGCAAAATGCATGGGTGACCTAACATGGTGAGACTGTATCTCATATCCAGATGCTTTGCTGTGACTCCTCAACCATCTTTGCCTCAGTGGGCTCTTCTAGTTGCCTTTAGTCTGCTCAGTACTGCTTGAGGATAATCGAAAGTATGTCTATTTTTCATCAGGCAACAACCATTAAATTTGGCTGCATTTCCTGCTAAATCTTGTTGAACGGCACAAGAAACAGAAGCTAGAAAAACCTTTCCTTGTAGCCCAGCTTATGGTTTCTGAAACCTAGACCTTTCTAGATTTGTAGCTCACTACTGCAGAAACTCTGAGGCCAGAGTCATTTGGAAGTGAGTCCAAATGCTCTCCAAATCAGGATCTACTTTCCTGGAAGTATTCAGGACCGCTGCATGTTCCAGCATACCCTGGAAGGACTGACCACTTGGGTCATTTCTAAAAAAAATTTGAATTGTGAGTTTCGGTCTGTGCCACATTTGGGGCTTTGCCTTTCCTTCTCCTGAACTAAACAAAAACATTGGCCAGGGGTACCTAGGTGGCTCAGTGGGTTAAACCTCTGCCTTCGGCTCAGGTCATGGTCTCAGGGTCCTGGGATCGAGCCCTGCATTGGGCTCTCTGCTCAGCTGGGAGCCTGCTTCCTCCTCTCTCTCTGCCTGCCTCTCTGCCTAATTGTGATCTCTCTCTGTCTGTTAAATAAATAAATAAAATCTTAAAACAAAACAAAACATTGGCCAATCAAATACTCTCATTCATATCTTAAAATTCGTCTCAGGGACTCCTTATGGTGAGTTACAATCTATGTGTGTGAAGAACTAGTAATAATTGGTTTTGGTCCATTTTTTGCTGTATGACAATATCCAAGAAAAGTAATGATGAATGAATCCAGAAGATGTTTTCCCTAAGGCCAAACTCTCATCATGTCTTTAAAGAAGTAGACAAGTTCCTAATAGAAGAGGGTCTGTTCCAGTAAGAAAGCATATGATAAACCAATCAATGCCAGAAATCACGATAGGCTTCCATTTATTCACTGAGTTATCACTTATGAAGCACCTGTTGGGTGCCAGGCATGAAGTTAAGGCTGAGGATATAGAGACACATAAGACGTAAATCCTTCCCATCGAGGAATTCGCTGTCTAGCATGGGGAAGGGCAGTAAACACAACAGGGACCTTGCAGTGTTCATGGCAAATAGCATGTAAAACATCTTAGTTTCGGCCAAATATTAGACCTGATAAACCCAATTCCATTTTCATTAGTATTATTAATTTTATATCACTATAATGCGGTAAAAATTTTCCCTTCAAGACCAATGAAAGTTCTTGTCATTTTACAAAGAAGAAAAAAAGTAATCAAAACAGAGTTTTCACCAGGGGAGTTCAGAAGAAGTTGGTTCATTTCCAAAAGAAGTGAGTTACAGAAAACAAAAAAAGGGACCTGTTTACATCCTGGTGAGTCAAACTCAACCTAAAGGTACTTCTTGTTCCTGGCATGCTCTCTTATTCAATATACAATGCCTCATAGAGCTGTGGGAATCTCTCTCATCCATGCGACAGTGTTCCCTTTCTCTTCAATGCTATGGCCGCCACTCTGCTTTCATCAGTAATACCTGCCATTCAGACAGATTTCCAGGGTCCTGCTCCCCTCTCCTGAGAGTATAGAGAAGTTAATCTGCATGAAACATTACCATCCTTTGCAAACATCAATGGCTTTGCCCTAATAAAGTTCAATTAATTTAGCCCAGTTAGATCTGGGCTTCTGTGTCTTTAACCCTATTTCTTTTCGGTAAAGATCTCCTGGATTCAAAGGAGACTCTGTGCCTCTTCCTCCAGTATCCACCCTGGACCCAATCTATCCCACTTATCTTAGTCTTGGCCACCCTTCAAAGCTTGGTTTGGTCACACTCCCTCACACATATCTGGAAACAATCCTCATTGTGCCATTCCTCTTCCTTTTCCCCTACAGACAAACATTGGACGTATATAAAATATACACCAAACATGGCCTGTAATAGGTTTATCCTTTATGAAGCATTTTTAAGTGGCCAAAGAGGAACCTTTTAAGAGTTCTTAAAACTGTGCAGTTGCAGACACTGAACTGATTGATCATTCGTACCAGAGCTCAGGTCATCCCTCTATAACTCAGGCTTCACTCCAAAAACTATTAATCTGTTCTTCCTAAGCCATAAATTTTGAACTAGCTATTAATGCAACTCAGTTCTTTTGAACTTTGTCTCTTAGGCCCTAAAAAAAATGTTAAACTTTTGATGATGAAACTTCCTCAACTGTCAATTTCTTATTAGAAGAGATTTTCATTAAGATTGAACATCTTTTGCGTTGAGTCCCACTTTGACTTTGACCTTGGCTTTCTCTATGAATTTCACATCTTGAAAGTAAGTCCCTTCTTTTACCTCTTACACAGCTCAACAAGTCAATTCAGAATTCAACACAGATGTCACGATGCTTTATTTATAAATATTACATAATTCCTTCTGCCATATTGAAGCATTTAGAGGAAAGCTATCTATCCTTTATCTCCATTTTGAATGTCAAGGTTATCAGAATTAGTTCCAGAAACAAATGTTAGAAAGTCCCATTCAATTGAAGAAATAAATGTAAAGGATTTTAAGAATGCGGTAAAGCAATATTGCCTCACTGATGTCTACACCTGTCTTAAGGACTAAATGTTAGTCTTAGAGTAGTTTGTTTTACCTTTTTTTTTTTTTTCCTTTAAAGTTGTCCTTCATTAAACTGTTTGGTCTTTCTTTTAGGGCACTTACGTCAGAGTGTATGCATGTCAAGAGTTTAAAAAGCACACTTCCTGCCAAATCTGAAATTCTTGTCTTTCTGGTGGAAGAAAGAAGCCACAGACATGTACCAGGAAAAACAAGGACTTTTGTCTCTTTTAATGTGAATTAACTGCTAGAATAAAATTTATTAGATGTCTATAAATTTTCTACTTATTAACATTCTGTTCTACTAGATACTATCCAAATTAAACATATATTGCTACTTGAAAATCTTTTTCTCTGGAGAGAACTAAAATATAATGCATGTATTTGACCTTTTTTTTTTTTTTTAAAAGATTTTATTTTTATTTATTTACTTGAGAGAAAGAGAGAGAGAGAGAAAGAGAGAGAGAGAGGGTCAGAGGGAGAAGCAGACTCCCCACTGAGCAGGGAGCTTGATGTGGGACTCGATCCCAGGACTCCAGGATCATGACCTGGTCAGAAGGCAGTTGCTTTACCAACTGAGCCACCCAGGTGCCCTGTATTTGACCTTTACGTGGCAGCATGTCTTCCTTCCATTTTATTCAGGTCCCTGAAAAAATGGCCACCTCCCGCTGCCGAGCATCATCTACATCGTCTGTTCTCTTCCCAGCACTGCCTACTCTGAGCCCAAAGATTCCATCATCCGTTCTTTCCCTTCCCACTCTCCCACCTATAAATGATCTCTGTTTGCAGTAAAATACCACGTGTTCTCATGTTGGAAGTGAGATTTTTGGTTTCAATGGCCCTAAATCCTCATGACAGAGATGGGACCCAACAAAACCCCTATATACTCTGTGTTTCCCTAAGGGGCGACTGACCCTTTTGTTTACATGAAGAAAGGGAGAGTTCAAGGCTCTAACAGCGGATTTTTTCAGCTTCCTAAGATATTCAGCCATGTTCAATGTGACTGCAACAAATCTAACTTCCATACTGAATCTAAACCACACTTAGCAGTTAAATCACAAGACGTATTTAATTAATAGGTTACAATACATGTGACATCAAAAAGATAGATTAAGACAAAGGCTTTTACATATAAACTACCTTTGGTGTGAGGACAAGCACATTTTAAAATTTTAAAATGATATATCACATACAAAATTTAACATATCAAACATACAGCTCAACAAAAGTCTGCCCTTATAAAAAGTACGACATCAAGTCATTGCCATTTCTAAAAAATGAAAAGTTACCTTCATTCTCAAAGGTAGCAAGATTTGTGTCCCTCACTAAAAGTGTGTACGGATTTCCACTTAAAATGTTCTATTTCAGGGGTTTATAAAAGCTATAAAAATTCTCTCCAAGCTGAAACTTGGCAAATGAGAACTCAGCATGAGGACATTTTTTTTTTAAGCCTAAATTTAAAAACAGTATGTTCATGTACTTTTTTAAGCATAAGAAGAAAAAAGGAGAGAATTTTTGAGGTTTTAGTTGCCTTTTTTAAAAATCTGCATTCCTCAGGAACTAGTTTGCTTTTAAAAATGGAAATTTGCAGACTATAAATTCAAATTTGGCCACGTTTCTTTGAGAATTTGATATAAATTAAAATAATCTAAAGTGGACCCTATCATGAAGGGAAGAAATTCATTGTTCTCAGAAGACTGTTTCCAGAAATAACTGTATCGCCCTTCCCTCTAGTATGGATATGAAAGATGGATGTACCACTTTTTTTTTTTCCCTGAGCTAAAGAAGCTATTTTTTTCTGAGTGAAAAAGTTCAATGAATCACCATGATATTTTTGGTTAGAGAATACTATATTTTCTATCTCTGCCTTCACCAAAAAATTATATATATACTTATAGTTTAATTATATACATATACATCTATGTATACATTACCTACCATAGTTTCAGATTTTGGTAAAAATTTAGCTCCCTTGAATTTTATGCGTATATATTAAATTTCATAAATACATGCATGGTGGGGCACCTGGGTGGCTCAGAGGGTTAAGGCCTCTGACTTTGGCTCGGGTTGTGATCCCGGGGTCCTGGGATCGAGCCCCGCATCGGGCTCTCTGCTCAGTGGGGAGCCTGCTTTCTCCTCTCTGCCTACTTGTGATCTCCATCTGTCAACTAAATAAATAAAATCTTTAATAAATAAATAAATAAATAAATACATGCATGGTAAAATAAGATTATTATATACCTGCCTATAAAAATATGATCTAAAATACTGTGTTAATAAAACTGGTCTACCATTCTATTAAAAAAATATATATGAGAATATATATATATATATCTCAATATATATATATGATAATTTTATTTATTGTTTCATCTCAAAAAATATCTAACTTCTCTGCCTCACATATTGTAGTGGGAATAGGAATGACACACAAAAAAATGAGTAAGACACAGGTGCTGTTTTTAACGTGCTTATAATTGAGTTGGAGATCTGGACATATAAAATGTAAACACTTAGCCATATTCTCATATAAAACCCTCTATGACTTTTTTTTTTTAAATAGAAAAGACGGTTTCCATAGGCCTATTCTCCTTTTTCCATACTTGAGTTTTTGAACACTTAACATAGTTCGACAACTTTATCACTACAATCTGGCTTAGAGCCCTTTTATCACTGAAACTTTCCCTCGTGCCCACAGTGATCCTTTTTCTGAAACAAGCCAAAACTGAGAATGCAGGGGCCCTCTGTTGCTCTTCCCAGAATGTATGTTCCTTCCTTAAAAGAGGCGTCATTCTGCTTTTGGGACTTTGTTACCTTGATATGGAGCTCCAAAACCTTAAGTCCATTTTTCCATGTCTGATTTCTCTAAAATCTCTTTTTTAATGGGTTTATCACATGCTAGTCAGTCCACAGTCAGATACCACTTCCGAAGCAAAGAAGGTCTGCCTTCAGCTCCTGCCTGTTGCCCAGGAGACTTGGCTTGGTCTTGTTTCAGTTGGCCAAACCCCAGAGTGTGCAAGACTCAAACCTTGATACTTTCTCTTTAGAACTAATCTCAGTTCTCAACTGCTACTTACCTCCTATCTATACTAGAAACTGGCAGGAAATAGAGGCTATGAAGAATTAAACTGGATGGCCCGAAGAACTTCAAAACAAGGAAAGGAGGTGAAAAGGTCAAATATAAATCAAAAGCAAAAATACTCTGATATAAAAATCAAACACAAAAGCAGAGTGAAAATGTTATCTTTACTGCTTCAAAGATCTTTATTGAAACTATAGGAATAGATATAATGGGTGCTTAAACTTTGCATTTATTAGATAAGGACATATGTTCATGCTCTTTTATATTTTTAATTTGTTATTTATTGTTTTATAAAAGTATATGTTTTGGGGCACCCGGTGGCTCATTTGGTTAAGCATCTGACTCTTGATTTTGGCTAGGTCATGATCTCAGGGTTGTGAGACTAAGCCCCACATCGGGCTTCACCTGGGCACATGGAGCCTGCTTAAGGATTCTCTCTCCCTCCCTCTGACCCTCTCCTGTGTTTTCTCTCTTTCTTAAAACAAATAAACAAATAAACAAAACCCATATATATAAAAAACTGAAATGCTCCCACCCTTCTCTCTTATCCCATGGTCTACTTCCAAGCTATTAATACATTTAATTATTTTTTTCTACCTATTTTAAATTTTTTTGCTTAAATTACCATTATTTTATACAATGATTCAAGTTAACCGCACTGATGCTATTTCTCATTCATACAAATTACAGTTTAAATCTGTAGTAAATTATTACATGCCACAACTCCAAATACCTTCCACTTCAGTCTTTCAAATAAACATAAGGCATATGAAAAACAGTTCAATAGGCAAAATTACTTCTCAGCATAAAGAAAGCAAGTGACTATAGTTACATTAACATTTTCACATTCGAACGCAGGATTCCTACTATCACAAGATTCTTACAGCACTGTGTGTCAATTCCAAAATAAGAAAAATGAAATATATTTTGATGGTGGTGTTTTTTAAATGTCTTTCTTATACAACAAAGACTATTGGAACCTAAGGCTAAAACCTCCAGAGATGATTGAGTACATAGGTGAGATAATTAGTGTGGTATTTTGGGGGACTCTGCTGGAGACTCAAGAGAAATGAAGTAACTCTTCAGGGCCATTGAGTGGGTTGGAAAGAGTCATAGCTGGAATACAAAGATCTATCTACCTTCACTGTCCAGACATTTTTTTTTTTTTTACACTATTCCGTGTTGCCTAAACATCACTAAGGTCTTGAAGTAGTTGCGTCTATGACAGACATTTTGTAGAAGGCAAGGAGATCTGATTTTCCCAGACTAAACTCCTCTTTGAGAGTCATTATTCAAGGAGATTCCAGATACTTAAAGCAGTGACATTTAACAAGTTTAATTAAAAAGTTAGAATGTTACTATTTTATGTAAAAATAATTTAATACTCTTTAGATTACTCTAACCTATGACTTTTTCCATGAAATATAAATGGAATTAATGTGAAATACCTTTTTTCCTATGACTTCAAATGTAACTAGTCTGGCATGTAGCATTAGTAAAAACATATAGATTTTTCTATCTTTTACATAACTGACCTAAATCAGGATATAGTGAATCCTTTAATAAACTTTAAGTATTTCATATTTATAGCACATAAAATCATGCTTTAGGATTTTTAGGTATTTTAAATAGTGCTATATATTCTTCCTTGAAGAACTAGTCTTGATTAATAAATAAATGTGAAAGGTCACATGTACTAAGAGAGGATTATTCTTTCACATGAACATTAATACAAGGAAATGTCTGTTCTGTAGTAATTGTTGACACAAGAAGGTACAAAAACAGAGCAGCTACTTTATCTCTGATAATGCCTTAAACACCTTTATAAAGTGATAAAAAAGAATATGCATACCCATGTCCATGCTGTCTCTAGTTATCATGTGAAATACCGAATGCTAATGTAAGCTGGATGGACATGAAAGCTTCCTTGTCAGTTAGCACTCATGACTTGTTAATAAAATCCACAGTGGAGTAAAAATCAATTTGGATTCTCAGACCATTATCTTCTTTAACTCAGTTTTATCCAACTCCTTGAAAGCTTTCCAAAATTTTCCCAGTGATATCCTTAAAAAAATTAATCATTAATCCGAGTACCCTAGAGCCCTCAAAGTTACCACATGTACCACACTGTTCTCTGAATCTATGCTGATACTAAGTATTAACAAAATGGTATATAAAATGGAGGAAAAGGAAACACACAGATACAATAAATACCATTTATTATAAAAGTGTTAGCAATGTTAGAGGACACCTTTTGATGAAAATTATGGCATCTGGCATTTTAAAAATACCTCTTTACAGAACAAATGAATTTTGCTATAGGTATTGAAATTATTTCAACTTTTTTCTGTTTAGGTGAACAAATGGATCTAAAAATATTCATTAATGGATCTGAAATATATTTTTACATCTGACTTTAAATTTTTCTATTTTATATAGACCTGTAGTCACTACTCCCAAGAAATTTAAGAAATTTAGGAATCTCTTAATCAGATGTCAAACAATGACTGAAAAAAAATTGACAGTTTTATGGAAATTAGTGAAATCTTTGGAGAGATCAAAAAAGACAAGTTGCTATAAAATTAATTTTGGTCTGGATACAGGTGATATGTAAAAAAAGAAAAGAAAAGAAAAGAAAAACATTACAAAATATAGAGGACTCTGAGGGGAGCAAAATATACCACCCTAAAATATGCCTCCTTATGATACTGATTATTTTTGCTAGTTATTTTTAAGAAACAGAAAATACAGGAGAAGCTCTGAAAATTGAGTAGAAGTTACCCTTTGGTAAGAGACCTTCACAATGATAAAAGAAGTCTCATCTGGGAGGGCGTCTCCCACTCTAGCAGGAAGAGGATGACAAAATCTCCAGAAACTCTCCTCAGTGGAAAGGGCAGGACTTAATCTGCATAACCACCTTATGCAGACTTACTATGCTCTTCCTGATAACCTCCCATAATTGGCCTCCCAGCCTCCAGTCCACATCTCCTTTTATCTTTAGAGGGAGATGGTACTGAAGGTAGTGGCTTGGGCCATTTTGGAGTTTTCCTGTGTATTCCAGAGGTACATGTGTTCTTAAGCTTCTATTTGTTTTTGTTTTTGTTTTGTTTTTCCCCCTGTTACTCTGTTATTAAGGAAGTGGGAAGTGTCTTAGCCAAGAACCCAGAGAGGTTAAAAGAAAGATGATTTTTTTCTCTCTTAAAATTTCTGTCCTGAAATTATTTCATAACTGCCTTTCTACTTTCACTCAACTGTTCAAAACTGGGTACCAACAACTGGAGAAGATATGTGAAAGGACTGGTTTAGGAAAAAAAAAGAAAAAAAAAGAGGTAAGATTCAAAGTAAAGGCTCTCCTTCAGGAAATAAATGCTCACATGTTCTCTATGTTTCAGTTGTAATAAAATGTGTGAGGTATTAACTTTTCAATAATTGTCTGCCCTACCCCCATTTTTTTGATAACCTATATAATAACCAACTGATCTAAGACCTTCCACTTTATAGCAATCCAAGGGGTCTCCACTGGGGTAATTTTACCCCAAATAAGCATCTGGCAATGTCAGGAGCTCTTCTGACTGTCAAATCTAGGGAGGGAGGATACTATTGGCCTCTAGTGAATAGAGGCCAAGGATGCTGTTAAAAATGCTACAATGCATAGGATAGTACTCCACAACAAAGAATTACCTGGCCCAGAAAGTTGATAATGCTACTGTTGAGAACTCCATACCAACAAAGAACATTACCAATAATGTAATTATGTAAAATACTATTTAAAATTTAATCATTGATCAATGTCTTGTTAATATCTCTAAGTAACAACAGTAATTGTGAGGATGATATATTTGCTTCTCATTTTCACATATATTTTATCATTCAATTCTCCAAACTTAGAAGTAGGCAAGGTATTATAATTATAATTATGATTATAATTATAATTAGACCCATTCTAGAGCACAAAGTACTGAGGCTCATCAAGGTTAAACAGTATGAACTAGGTTATTTGAGGCTCAAACTAAAATGCAGCTATCTTTTCTATTTTTTAAGGATTGATTTGTTTATTTTAGAGAGAGAGGGAGTGCACAAGAGAGAGCAGGAGAAGAGAGGGAGTGGCAGAGGATGAGAATCTCAAGCAGATTCCCCATCTCAAGACCCTGAGATCATGACCTGAGCAGAAACCAAGAGTCTGACATTCAACTTACTGAGACACCCAGGCATCCCTAAAACAAAGTTATCTTAATCTCAGTCAACTGCTGTTGTTAGTATATGTCACTACATCACTGAATTGAAATAACTTCATAAATATTTTATAGAATGTCTGAAAAATTAATAGATCCTACATTATTAAAAAACAGAAGTTGCAGAAGAATATTCTATTACATTCTTATTTTTTCAGGGAAAAGGATTTGGTTAAATTTTTTTTTTTCTAGAGCCTTTGATATCTACATTTTTGATGCAAGAAGATAATCTGAGACTTCTGTGTTTTTAAACCAAAATACAAGGTAAAAAACAAACAAATAAAATATAAGATCATTTATCTGGATCTAGAAAAGTCACCCTGTCTGCTTTGATATTTGCAACAAATTGTTTTAAAACATGAAATCTACATCTTTCTGTAAACTTCAAAGTGGAATTGCCAGAGTTCTTATTATCATTTAGACAGATATCCTAATTACTTTCTTATTCAAATCATGTAAAAATGTCATTTTTAAAAAGGTCCCTGAAAGTCTTTGCATAAATGCACACCTTCCCTAGAAGATATTTTAACAATAGATTCTTCTTATGCTCACAGGAGGAAAGCAGATCAAGGATATCAGCTTGGGGACCCTTCTTTCAAGTAATTTTGATGCAACAATTGCTATTAAAAGGAAAACCAGTAAAAAATGCCAAAGGAAGTCATAGGGGTTCTAAAGAGCTAATTAGCAAGACAACATTAAAACAATAAAAACTGGTTTGAGAAGAAGCTTCCATGATTCAATCTACAGAGAAAAAAAGTCAGATAAACAGCCTACATTTATGTTATGATATAGTAAATACAGTATCTTTCTGAATGAAAGGAAACAACTTTAAAAGATGTCTGGTATCATTAACTATATTAAAGTTTAAAGCTCCAAGTTCTGATTTCCAGAACTCTCTGGACAGAACAAGAAATTAAAGGCTTGACAATCTTTCATCAATTTCAAATCTGTGTCAGTTTGACTTTAGATTCTGCTCTTGACCATGACGGAGTGGCCTCTGGTTGTTGAACTCTTTGGCACTTTCATTCCTGGTTGATTGGATTTAAGAACCTTATTTGTGTTAACTGTGATTATTATTTGATTATTTATTATGACTTTTCAAGATAACATAATAAAACCAGAGCCCACAGAACTATTCAGGTAGCTGCTTTGGTCTAGGAAAGGCTTCTAGGCATGTTCCCATTACTTACAGTGCTGACTGACCAGGTGTGAGGATGGGAAAATACAGGGCCAGAATTCATGGCCCAATATGAGATGTTCCTACAGTATCCAGCACTAGAAGTGTTTTGGTAGAAGAAGAGAATCAAGAGTTGAAATGTATAGAACCAGAAAATGTGCAAAATACATCTAAACCTTTCGATTCATATATGAAGGAAGCCTGACGAAGGTATTACCAAATTGACAGGTAATCTGCAAAATTTACTTAACATGCCAAGAAGTTGAAAAGCTAAAGGAGCTATTGTATACTGTCATTCATACAAAATAAATTTTGATTACCCAAGCCAAGGCAAAAACTCCCCTCTCTCTTTAGAAAATGTTACTAAATTATTGTATGTGATGAGGTGTTCAAAGATCACACAGACAAAAATATGAAAGAGATAACAGAGGTGGACAAAAAGATAACCCAAATATTAGGCTTTCCCCCCTAGATTTTCATGATGCTTTTGGTCTTCTGTCAATTTTTAAAATTCTGTAAAGTGGTATAATTTTTCTCATTCTAACCAAGTATTCATTTTTAGCCTAATTGTGCAATCTACTTGTGTGTCCATTATTATGAGTTATTTTTCTTAAAGGAGGCCCTCCAAATTGTATAAGGTTTATGGTCCCACAAAACCTAGATCCACCCTTATAGATGCTAATCTCTATATGGGGAAAATTATTAGGAACAGTGGATATACTTGTCATTCAAGTTAAAGAAATTCAATACAGCTTAGCTGTGACCATCTGAAAAAAATTAAAAATTAAGAGGTTGAAAGTGATGGTGATATTTTCCTTCCAGTATGTTCTGCCAATCTCAAAGTAAACAGTCAGATACTACAATAGCAAAGACACAAATCAAGTAACTGTTCATATTCAGGTACAATGTGTAAAGATAAGCCAGTCAAAACCACTACAGGCCTTCTGTTAACAGTTAAGTTCACATACCTTATTTGCCATTTTGCAGCATTTTTCTGAAGGGCAAGGACCCCTTCAATGTACATACTTATATGTGTCCACCAAAACTGTATGACGAAAACTCCACTAAAATTTCTCTGATGTATTTTTATAGTCATTATTTTAAAATGATTTTTCTACAGTAATATTTTTCAATTTTCTCTCATTTGCTATGTTGTTTTTGTTATTAACTTAGAAGCAGTATTTTCATGGGCATTGAACTTGACAGAAAAAAAACCAAAAAATCAAATGTGTCATGAGAAGTAAACCAAATTTCAGTCATAAAAGCATGCATTGTACAAAATGATATAGAAACACATCCTTCAGATGAGTAAAACTTCTTCACAATATTCCTAGGGAGGGTTTTCCCTCATAAACGCTCATGAGAGTCATCTGTTGAACTGAAATTTTTAATTAACTTTGAAATCCACAATGTAAATCTGAAATATGTTGCCTTTAGAAATCATGTTCCAGTTAAGGAGTTGGAATAAACTAAAACCTAAAAAGATCCTTTTTCAAGATAATGCATTAGTGACTCTAAGCACATTTTAATCATGATCTTTGGAGTTATGCTTTAAAAATATGTGTATTCTTTCCAATGTATTTAAATACACAATAGCCAAAAAAATGTTAAATTATTTGGCCATGAAATCAATATACACAAAAATGTTTTCTGCATTATAACTTTAAATTAAAAAAGCTTTGCCCCACATTGTGCAGACAACATTTATGATAATGTAAAGAGACTTAAAAACTAAACAAATTAAATGAAAGGTGCTATTTGAATTCTGTATTTATTGAAAGCATAGATTAAGAAGTGAGGTTCTATGACAGTTTAAAGGGAAAAAGGGTCAATTATAATGGATATGTTTTTCTAAAAATCTAAAATATTAATTATTAAACAACACAATCTAAAATGTGCTTTCCAAGAAATATTTCTTATAAAGATCCTAACCATATTTGGCAGCAATTCATGGGCATTTCTAGTTCCCATTTGATTCTATCTACAGTTCAACTCAGCAAAGAAGGAAACACACATCTAGATTCTAGACATCGATTCATATATACACCTCTTCACTGTCAATGTAATCATGACTGTTTTGCTAATTCATCAACAGAAGATATGGAAACACTTTTTAAAAAGCAGCACTAATATATGTCCTGATTGTGATTGGCAGCATTAATTACAGGGGGTTTTTATCCTGTCAGCAGTTTCAAGACGATTATCCTTAAGTTTAAATTCCAGGAATGCTCTGTATATATGCACACACATACTTCTCATGCACTAGGAGACCAGAAGAAACAGACAAAGGAGCAGGAAAAATATAGGAAGAAAAACACAGGACTGGACATCATTCTAGCTCATCTCAGATTATCAGTCTTCCAGCTCTTCTTCTGGTAACTAGCTCTAGATTGATTCTTGGTTGAGCCATTTAACATGGTGAATGGATGAACTAGATGATTACGTATAGTCTATTCAGTAGTCAAACTTACTATGATTGTCTTAAAAAAAATCTAATTTTAACATTCACATTTTTAAAATGACATCCAAAATTTTTTTCTCTATTAGTACTGTTATAAAAAATACCCAAAACTGGAAATAAGGCAAAATAAAAAGTAGGTAGCGAACATGCTTTGCCTTATTTCCAATTTCAGTTACATACTGGGGGATCCTTTAAAGGCTCACCTAAGGGTTACTTAATTATATAGGAGAATAAACCTGTGTTTGACTTTGCTATCTAGGATTAATTACAGGCTCAGCTTCTGTGAAGTTACATGTTAATTTTCTGTCCAAAAGAAATGATAACCCCAAAGGTTAAGGTTCCATTTTCCTACTGGACAATGTTAATTAGTTTTATTTCTAAGTCAGAATGTCATTCTTGGGGGACTACATAACTCATGTTCCTCTGATTTTCCTTTAAAGCAGCTTTGCCATCTGACCTATTCTTTTATTGAGCTAAAAAAATATCTTTAACATGAGTTTATTATGGATTTGTATAAGCATGCTGTTTTAAACTTTTCAAATTTATTTTTTTGACAAACTTTGGAGGTTCCACTAAAATAACCAAGCAGGCCCACCTTCCAGAAGTATTTAAGCGGAGATACTCTTTTTCATTTTTATTTTTTATTTTTTGGTCCTGGGAGTGAATCTCAAACAACAATAAAACTTAACAATGTAACTTTACCTTCAGTGATTCTCAGTTTCTCGTTCTTAACCTAACTCTGTGATTTTGTTTTCCTTTCTGGTTCCTGGCCACATTATTTGTTTTTGGTTCTTATGTCCACAGACCAAGTAAGTTATTTCCCATTGGTGACACCAATAATAGGGAATCCTATGATGGACCATTTGATGATCTTTAACTACTGGGGTTCTAGTCTCTGTTGGGTGGGAAACAACAGAAATTGTTTAGTTGGGCTTTTATATTGTTTATGCAAGAACATATTACATACCCATGGAAAAGAGAACAATGAAAATTTCAACTTAATGAGTTTCATGTTTATTTCCTCTTGACCCATGGCTGAGATTGAAGAACTGAAGCTAAAAGTCCTCTGTGCTTCTGCATTTCTCTGATTGACAAGGGACGTTTAAATTTAAAATGCTTTCCTATATCTAGTGGGTATTAATAAATTACATGATAATGCCTAAATTAAATGAGTTGTATTATGATTGGTTTTGGGATTTAAAACCACATTCATTCTAAAAGTACCACATTCCAAGAAAATAAACTGAACTTCTGAAATTTAAATGAGCTAGAACTTTAAGAAAACAAAATTATAATACTTAGGGGACTTGCTAGCTTAGAGCATCTTTATATAAGAAGATAAATCCAGGTTTATATAACTGAAGTACATCTTTGGTTTACTGTAACTTCTGTGATCATTTTGGTTTGAAAAACTACTTATCTTTCTCTGATTTTCTTGATGGTCATGGTATAATCCAAGCTCATGTTTTTTTCTTATAACATTCAGGGAACCGGTTTTTTGTCCTCATGAAAAGACTAGTTAATATGAACCTCCTAAACTTCTTACAAAGGTTTACTGCTAAGATTTCTCCAACAGTATGTCCAGGATTATAAAAAACGTAAAATTGTGTGCTCATCAAAATGTTTTTATATCAGCAATAATTACATTCTGTAGTTTGCAGGTGGGCCTAAATATAATTGCACTGGCAAGTAATCTTTAGACAGCTGAATTTCTAAGTAATATATAGTACTAAAAAACTGTTCACCAGTCTATCACAATCACAGTGTTGCTGTACCTTTGGATCGCTGTAATCTAAGTATTCATTTTTCCCACTTTACAAAAGGGTAAAATCAATGTGTGTGGCCATAGGCTTGTATGAGATTTACAAATCTGCGAAAATGACTGTGAATGACAAACACATCTCAAATCTCTCTCTGTGAAATAGGAATGACTTCATTTGGTTAAACATTAGAGTTAACGTTGATAGAGCGTTTCTATAAGCAAGAGGGGCAGAAAAGTGCCACTGAGTAGCAACCATAGAGAATATGGTCTTTGTTTATATCAAGGAAAATTAAAAAAGAAAGTGGTTTTCGAAGTGAAGGGTCTGGTTGCTCTGTAATATGAAAAAGCATAGTTTAAGATACAACTTGAGTCGGGGCAATAAATTGTACAAAAGTGGAGGGAAGTAAATGTTGCTTGAGTTGGTTTACTAATACCGGCAAATAACGAACCTGAAAAAGTAATAAAATATGTTAAATTTTGGTAAGCTGATAGACTTACACATAAAATAATATAAAACAAAAGGGAACCTGTGAATCCTTTGCTACCATATATCATATAAATACAAAATTAGATATATTTTTAATCTCTGCTAAAATGATATAGAGCGTTTTAGTCCACCCTGAGCAAAGGTTAGGAAAAGGTTATTTTTTACCTTTGATGTAATAAATCCAGATAGCAGGGATTCTGCTCATGAGAATAAATTTCTATGCCTTGAGATTTCTTTGGCATGTCCTTGATTCACAAAGATCTATGGTTCCTTGCAATTATGTCACTTCTAAGTTTATTCAGAAATTTTACTGTCATTTTGATCAACAGGCAGCCACACTATTGTTTTTCAGGCACCTTGATCCTAGTTTATTTACCCAAATCCTTTCTATACCCTTTGGACTTTACTTTTCTAAGATCAGATCCTTAAGTTTAGGGAGGAAAGACCGTACTCAGAGAATTCCAACAAAGCCCCAAATATGCAAGTTTTACCCTTAACAGAAATAGAAAAGAAAAAGTAGAGGACAGGGAAAGGCAGGGAACTTAACAGTTTCAGATGTTTTGATAAGTTGAAGGAGGCGTGTGAGGGTTATGCCTCTTCCTGAAGGGACTATATAAGCATACATTGTATCTAGAAATTGATTCCCTTAAAACTGTCCAAGCATATTGCCTGGAAAGTTTTCCCAAACTCTTTGCAAACTCTAGTTTGAAAGGCCACTGATCTATCTATAAAATTCCATTCTGAATATCCAAGATCTTTCTCTAGAGATCAGGGCTTTAGTACATTACAAAGCCAATCTTTAAAAAAAAAAAAAAAGGCTTCCTAAAAGAGAATCATAATAATGTTATCCACTAGTATAGAGAGAAATCTCCAGTTAAGGTTTCGTTAGTACAGGAGGAAGCTTTATTTCCAGCTCACTGATGAGCTATCAGAAATGTTACTCAAATCAGCTGGAACTAAATGAATTGCCAGCACTGGACGGCTAAAAAGGTTATTGCCAAATTCAAGATCCATAAAAGAACCTTCAATTCTCTTTCCAAAATTGTTTCAAGAATGGTCTATCTTCCGTGGGGGGAGAGAAAAAGAACAACACATTTATTAGGACTCTTTATATAATAATATTTTCATAAAAACTCGACATTTGGAAAATTCCTTTTATTCAAACTTCTTAAAAAAAACTATCCATAATTGGATTTATTGAATGGTTACTATGATTAGATTTTAAAATAATCAGCTAAGTTCATAAGCATTTATTTTATCTGCCCATATAGTTGTTAAATATGTATGTTAAGAGAAGATTTGGCTTTAATAATTTTATTGTTTATTCTTTAGCAATAACAGGCATCTGTGGACAGACTACTGAATTGTTTCATAGAACAAAGTTCACATAATCCTAACATCTGTTTTGATTGCATTTTCTTCATATTTCTAAGAACAAAATTAGAAAAGGCACATGCCATTTGTGTTAGTATCATCTCTTCCTCTCAAATATAAATGTGCGGTAAATAAACAATGAATAGAAGGTTCTAAAATAATATGACACCAAAATGTTGCTCACATTTTTAAAAAATTGTGTACAAAAGCTCTAAATTAACTCAGCACCCAATAGCCACCCTAATATTGGTCAACAAAATTTTATTCCCTCGGCCAATGATCAAAGTTGAATCACAGCTTTAACTGATCTTATCACAGTGGTTGTAAGTCCATTCTAAAATTTAGAATTTCTCTAACCTTTATAAAGAGATTACTATGGTTGCTAATGAAGGAGTTGTAAATTCAAACAATCCCATCCTTTAAAGGTTGTTTTTGTTTGTTTTGTTTTTGCCAATAAACAGAAGCTCGTCTATAAAGATAAAAATGTACCCAAACTTTTTTAAAGCATCTGATGCATTTTATCTGATCATTAAATCTTTCCATTTTACCAGAAATTGAGTATTAAGTATTAAGAAATTGGTTAGATTTTGTTATATTCTGGATTCACTGAAATCAGATCAGTTCTTCTCCTTATGTACACATGGGACTGAATGTAGTCAAACTTTCCCATAAAGCATGAAAAGCCTATGAGAGAAAACATTATTAGCTCACTGTCCTACAAATTGAATTCAGGTACAATTATAATTGACTTCTAAGCTCAGATATGGAAGGATTTGTCTACTCTATGAAGAAGTCACGAAAGCAGAATATATACTATTCCAACAGACTCACACAGTGTTCCCCATATCCACTGGGAAGTTTATGCTCGTAAAAGCAGCCCATTTAGGGCACCACAGAAGATATTTCCTCCTTAAAAAATGGTGGTGATGGGACAGGTAACAGAAAAAGGCAACAGAAATACATTTATGGATTTATAGGTATAACAGTAATAACCATTCTGTCTTATTATGTGATAGATTCCTGAAACCTATAGCTTTCACTTTTGTTAACACCTTAGAAGGGTGGGAGAGTGGTTTGAATCAAAGCTTCTGAATGCAGAAAAATGATATAACAGCATCAATAACTCCTTTTCTGTTGTCTTCATCATTACTTTCAAAAACTCTGATGCTGAACACATGGGGTGTGGATTTTGACCTATTATGTTATATACGAATCTCACCTTGCTCAAGATTGAAATGATTTCATGAATATGGCAATGAACCTTAAAATCCAATGATAATTTGTTATTTCTATAAATACACAGAAAAGACTGTGAGAGTTGGCCATCATACAATGTAATTTACTCCACTTGAGCTTCATAGATGAATAACAACAGTAATATCTGTGAAAGTCATTCCTTTATTCAATGAATATTGGACAATGACTAGCTGCCATTTTTTATAGTTTGTTCTTGAGCCCATTATAGTGAATTACAATGTATTAGTCCATCCTATCCCTTTGTTATTTATAGTTCAACTTTATGGACAGAAATTACTTTCTTTGTTTTTATGTACGAAGAATAAAATACAGTATAGTTAAGCTGTCTCTGAAGTCGACTTCAAAGCTATATCTTTATACCACATTGGGTTAGAGAGTATTGGGAGGGGAAAACATCTGTTCATTCACACAAGAACTGAACTCTTGCAATGATCCATCCATTGTGGTAAGCTCTGGGGCCTTAACATACCCACAGTCCCTCACGTCAAGGACTTTACAGTCTCCTTTGAATACCAGGGTCTTATTAAGGTTATTAAGGTATTAGGAGAAGAGGAGAGGTTTCAGGATGATAGGTGAGAAATAAGCTAAGTAAGAAAGGAGAAAAATGAAGATGCAACAGAGGGAGATAACTGATGTAGCAAGATCTCACAGGAAGTGAGAAAAGCAAGAGTTAATGGTATTATGGGAAAGAAGAATTTTGAATTTTTAAACTACATGATGATACAAATATCATTGGTGTAACATATCAATAAGCAGCATAAGTGCCTTGTTTCTCAATGACTAAAAGACTGTGAAATGCGGATTAGTCTGAGACTAAATGAGATCAGAGCCTATAAACTTACAGTCTTGTTTTAACATGAGATCAAAGTACTTGATTAATTCAATAGCATTGACACCTAAGACAGAGATAATAAAAAATAATTTTCTAGAGTTGTACTCTCCAGTATAGCAGCTGTAGGTGGCTATTGAAATTTTATATAATTAAATAATTTTATATATAAATAATTTTATATAATGAAATTTTATATAATTAAAATGAAATATAACTAAAAATTTTATTCTTCAATAGTATTAGCCACCTTACAAGCGTAAGATAGCCACATGTGGCTACCCAAATTTGGGTAGCACGGATTTTTAGAAAATTGGCCATATCATAGTAAGTTCTGTCGGAATGTACGGGCAGAGCCCAAAGATACTGACATTTAGAGGGGTTTAGAGCAGTAAATAAATAAATAAAACTTCATTTGTTTGGTATGACTAACAGATACAACTTTAAAAACAATGACAACCATCTCTTTACCTAAAATTGCTATGATGCCACTGGCAAAGTGTATACTGAAAAATAATGTAGGGCAGAAAACCACTTGAAAAGATTTTACAACTGGTACTCAGGTCAAAAAACAGTATCAGATTAAATCAGCTTAAAAGGAAATATTTAAAATACTCGGGAAATTTCTGGGTCATTTAGTGGATACTGGTAATGCTAAAACAGACCCTGTTCGGGTTTTTTTTCTTTTTTTTTAAATAGCCTGAAGATGTTTGAAATAGCATGTAACAGAAAAAAGTGCCAGTGTTATTATCTTTAAATATTCTCAATTTGTTTTCTTTTTGTTCCATTCCAATGATATAGTACTCTATAATTTAGACAAAGACAAAAACGTTATAAAAGGGGTTAACAGTTAATTCTGACAGAGTGAGAGGAAAGAAAAGATGAGTAGAAATTACTAAGAAATTAAAGTACTAGAAATTAAAAAAAAATGAAATCACAATTAAAAATCACAAATTCATGCCTCACTTAGAAGAAGGCTATAAACTATGTGCTAAAGACAAAACATTAGTTCTAGTACATTAGAAAAGGAATCCCCAGATTGCCCTGCCTTAAATTATATGGCAAAGAACCAGACTATTTGTTTCTACTAGCAATAAATTAGCTAGTCACATAAGGATTAATTGCAAAACTGACCCTTGAAACACTGCCCAGTAGCCCAATTTTGAACAATAACTCAAATTTGGTCTTCTACCAAGGAATTTTTAGTAAAAAGAATCTGAATGGTCTAATTCATAGGAGAGAGATACTGGTGTGAAGCTTCCTTTTACAAATTTTTCCAGCTACCTACCAACACTCCAACGTGTATATAATGTGTTTCTCCCAAGGGTCCAGCACCTTTTGGGAACATAAATGCAGACTGTGCATTTTGTATCCAAGTATTCCAGGGAATATCAGGTTTCATAACACATTAGAATTTTCATTACTCATGGGTTCAAGAGTTTGACGAGAAGGTGTTGATTATATAAACACGATATAAACAGAGATTTCAACCCTCAGCCATTTTTTTTCATTCTGACTTCAGCCTTCTTATTAATTTTTAGCAGTCACTTATATCGTTATTCCCTAATCTCCAATATCCTAAGGAAATGTATACTCTCCACAAGAATGACCTCATTTAGGTAAGTACATCTTCATCTCTTTTTTTGTAAACATGCAAAATTATATCCAATATACAAGGTCAAATAACTAAAGTCTAAACATATGCGATGCTTTGATCGCTGTTCAAATGAGAAAAATGAATGTTTAAAGGGTACACTTTTTCTGGCAATCTAACCAGTGACATATTCAATTTTTTTACATCTTTCCATGCTGAGTTCCTACATAAAAAAAAGTAAGAAAGAAAGAAAATTCAGTGACAGGCTTGGAACAAAGAGAATAAAAGAACAGTTATAATTCCACTCTTCACTTCGTTTTTAATGCACTAATGGGCAATATATAATAAAACTGAAACTATGTGAGGTAAAGGTCCCTTTCACTAGCCAATTATACCTTCTCTTGAAAATGGTCCAAGGAGAAAAGTCAACTTAAAAAAAAAAATGCAGTTAATAGATGAGGAGATATTTACTTCCCAAATGCTCAATATAATTGAGCATTAATAAAAAGAAGCCATTTTGGTATTTTATTTCAGCTGACATTACCTCCTTTGAAAGCTAACAGAGTTGAGATAAACCGTTCCTTCTACATAAAAATCAAATGGTCACTGTTACCCATTATCAAAATGTCAGAATCTGACTAAAGCACCCAAACTCAGAGCTTCCTATTCTTTTACCAGGAAATAAAGACAATTTTGTTTCAAGCCATCTTAGATTTCAATGGATAGGTAAAACTGGAAAATATCAAAGCATAATTAATTACTTCTTCATATACGCCAAATAGTTTTAAATCTGCCTGTTGTCCTTACTCATCTTCTTTCTCCTTTGAGCACTCAGAAGAGCAAGTGGTGCACAAAAAAAGTAAATAAATAACCAAATAGGTAACATAAAAGACAGATAAGCCCTTTTCTGGGAAAAGTAGAGCTCAAAGCTAACTATTTACTAAACTTTAAAACCAGCTGCAAAGCTGAACAATTCAAGTGACAATATTTGTTATGTTAATCTTTCTTACATAACTATAAGCCTAATGCATACCTCTTTATAATGGGAAATAGATTATAACAAACAACTAATATGCATTGGGCACTCAGCCTCATCAGACACTGTATTAAAGTTAGTTTTATACATAATCTCTCAATCTTCACAACACTCTGAAACAGGGTTCATAGCCAGGAAGTAAAAATGTCAGGATTACAACCAAGAAAGTCCAACAATATAGGAAAGCAAAACTGACTTTCATTTTTAAATGATAATAAAGATTAAAGCACTCTTGGGGAATGGGTGAGGGTATGGGGTAACTGGATGATGGGCCTTAAGGAGGGCACATGAAGTGATGAGTACTGGGTGTTATACACAACTGATGAATCACTAAACTCCACATCTGAAACCAATGATGTACTCTATGTTGGCTAATTGAATTTAAATAAAAACAAAGATTAAAATACTCCTGACCTCACTTCAATATTCCTATGATACACTAATAGGGTAATTTCAACCTCACTGACTATTAGTCCAACTAATATCCTCAGAATGGTGCTAAAATCCTAAAAGATACGTGATAAATAAAAAATTAAATTCAAACAAACCCAGTGGATAAAGAGTGGTACAGCTAACAGGCAGGTCTTTAACCATTAAGCCCTTTAATCTTTTTAACAGTCATCTAGAGCTTTCCATATAATGCTACTCAATTGTAGAGCCAGTGTAATGGGCAGTATATAAACATGATATACTGAGCTGTTTACTTACGGTTCTTGGAGAAGTATTTCAAAACAGGACTTGAATGAAATTAGAATAGAATCATGTAACATAGAAGAGTTAGATATTAGGAATACAAATCAACATATAGAATGGTGACAGTCAAAAATCTTATGCAAATTAGAATTAAGAACAGTATCACTAGTTAAATTAAACCACTGAGCAATCTAGGCCATATTGGTAGGAAGGCAATGATTAAGAATCAAATTGGGGCAGTGACACAGGGAATTGAAAAAAAAAAAGCAATGGATATGAAAGACTGGCATAAAGAAGATATGTCATCTGACTGACTATAAGGCAAGAATAAGTAGGAAATACACAACAACTTAAGTTTCTAGTAGGGAAAGTGCAGAAACAGTGCACAGGAGAGTGAGTCTAGCTAGCCACAGATGTCAGGTGAGCAATATGTGAAACCAGAGTGTACTTTCAAACACCTGTGCAAAGTTTTACTGTGGTTTTAAATGAGCTGATCTGAGTAAAATTTTAAAATCACCATTACATACACAATATGTAGACTGAAAGTCATACTGTCATACACATTTGCATTATTAAAATTGTCCCCATTATTTCTTATTTACTAAGTAAAAGGCATGATCTACAAATTGGTGAAGAGGAAAGAGATGTCCTATTCAGTTATCTTACAGGAAAGAAAGTAAGTGTCCTTACCCAACAGGTGATTTCCACATCTCCATGCAGGAAACATCTACAACTATCTCCCCTGAATAAGAATAGAAAGCTTATTTTGCAGAAAAGAGTCCATGCCCATTTTGCACCCTATGCATGTAAGTGAGAGTACAATCATCTACAAGGTCTTTTCACAGTATGAAATCTGTATTCTATTACAGTCTTTGATGTATTTATTTTTGTGCAAATGGTATCCATAATGTATCCATTATCCAACAGTATCCATAATGACAACAGAAACCAAAAGGTCAATGCCAAATAGTTACCTGATAACACTAGTTACCAGCCACTGGTAAACCAGCACAGTCCCCCAGTATGCACAGCACACAAGACAAGATATCTAATAGCAACTGTCATGGAAATATAAAGATGTTTTACGCACAGGAGATCTCTGAAAAATTACGTCAGCATAGACACTTAAATGGGCATTCAAATCTATGAGGGCAAAGGATAAAGAGAAATAAGGAGAAGCTGAGGTTACTTATCTGACTCCTGTATTTCCCCCCTAATTTGGAGAACTTAATGATAAAAAAAAATTCTTCTGGCTACTAGTTCTTGAGGCCTTCTCTTTTCAGTAAATTTCATTATCTGACCATTTCCTGTCATTCATTATTCCTTGAAAACCTGACATTTAATATCAACATAATATTCCAACACAAAGGATGTAGCAATGTTGGGATGCCTGGGTGGTTCAGCTGGTTCAACTACTGCCTTTGGTTCAGGTCGTGATCTCGGGGTCCTGGGATCAGGCCCCACATTGGGCTTCCAGCTCAGTAGGGAGTCTGCTTCTTCCTCTCTTTCTGCTCCTCTTACCCCCATTTGTGCTCTCTAATAAATAAAATCTTAAAAAAAAATGTAGCAACGTTTATTTCACCTGACTTTGTTTTTAGATATTTTCTAATATGACACATGACATGTGTCACCAATATTAAGTCTACATCTACAACTATGCTGGATCGTCTAGAGAATAGAAGAGGAAGTAAAGACGAAATCCAGTCATGGAAGAACACACAGTCTGCTTGAGAACAATTAGGCATGAAAATCACAGGCAGTTGGTATAGAAAGAGCATTTAAGTAGTATGAGGAAACAAGCTAGTTGTGTGGTCCTCAGTAAGTGAGGAAGAGAACTGGAGTGATCCGTGCTTATCAAATTTGCATATGTGTGCACATCCACGTGAAAACATGAGTGGTATCAAGATAAAGATAGTAACTACATTAAAAACATAACTCATTTACTAAGGATGCCAATTGCCCTAAAGAATATGTAATTAATTTTCATATTTAAGACAAAGAGGTGCCTGAAGAACTTGTGGTTTATTAATTTTATAAATTAACAAAAGATAGCAACTGGAGTAAATGATATAGGTGCCCAAGAGATTCAGAGAAAGAAAAGATCATGTAGATGAAATATTTACAGAAGACCTTTCTCTTTCCTTCCTTCTTTCTTCCCTCCCTCCCTCCCTCCTTTCTTTCTTTCTTCCTTTCTTTCTTTCTTTCTTCCTTCCTTCCTTCCTTCCTTCCTTGTAAGCTCTATACCCACCAATGTGGGGCTTGAACTCAAGCCTTGAGATCAAGCCTTGATCTTGAGATCAAGAGTCACATGCTTTACTGACAGAACCAGCCAGATGCCCCGAAAGATGTCTCGAAAACTTTAGACTGCCCACTCCCTAACTCACTGCCATTATTAAACATCAAAAGCATTCTTGTACCACCGGTGTTTAAGTAGGGCCAGCCAACTGACCAGCCAGTCATGTAACTTGTTGGTTACACAGGCCTTGCTGAATCCATCTGCTAGGATACTAAGCTTTCAGGAAAAAACAAAGAGGGAGACAGAACTAGAGACAAAACAAAAACAAACAAACAAAAACATGTCCAGAGAAAAATGTCAACACGGTAGGGGATAATTTTAGACATTTTTATGCAAAGGGAGAAAGGAAGGCTGCCAAGGAAAAACTGGTGAAAACATCAGGAGAGGCTGGAGTAGAGTAGATCGGCTGAGAAGGAAAGTGGAGAGTTCCTTTTCCTACCAGGGCTGAGATGAAGCTAAAGAACCGCTGTCAGTAAAATAAAAGACATTATCTACAAAGAATGAGAAGTTAGGATAATAGAGAAGGGTAGAGAAGAGTGAAGACCTTCATCTGTGAGGAGTATCAGGGAGACAGTCAAATAAAAGACCTGTAAAAAGATGGCTAAAAGTAAATCGAGGCCCAGCAGGACATGAAGAGTAGGAAGCCCTCCACTGATGTGGGGACTGAAGTTCCAGAAAGATTGAGGAAACCCAACAGGTAAAAGAAAAAAACAGGAGGTTGTGGTTGAAGATGCGGGTTTCTGAAGTCTTCGTCGTTGTAAGGAATGATGAAATCTGAGGTATGGCATGTGTGTGAAAAGCCCAGGAAAAACCAGTGTAAAGGTCACTGAACTGAAGAGAGTTCGAGAAATTCTGAGGGAAAAAATATGGGAAGAGTCAGCAAGTATACAAAAGAATCCACAGATTAGATAATGAAACTCCGGATAATACATGTTTGTACCAAGATTTTCTTTTGGAAAGAGCTGCTAGTGGGTCCAGCGTTTCTAAAACACATCCATATGGTCTAGGGAGGAGATGGAATTGCACTTCAGTTTCTGGATGATCCAAAATTTTCCACTGGAGCAACACTGGTGATGCTGGGATAGGAGAGAAAATTCTAGCTTGACACAACTTTTAGTGGCTTGTTATGGCTCAAAATGAAAGATTTAGAGTCAAGCTGTGAGGCTATGTGCTAGGTTGTCCACCATACTTTTGTAAGAGTACCTCCCACATATTCCTCCCCCACCCTTGTGAACAGAGGTCAGAGGAAAATGAGTCCCAATATCTGGAAGGTTGCCAATTATTACAACCTATCTATAATGTTGCTTATAAAGTACTTATATGAATGTTGTGACTGTGAACACGATCAAATTTTAAGGGCCCAATGTTCCTATCTCACTTGTCTTTTTTCTTCCTTGAAAGCCTGTTCCTAAAATAAAGTGAGTGAGTTAAAATTAAATATTTTAACTGTTGAAATCATCAAGAGGGTATAAAAGCTTACATGATTAGGTTAAAACATCTAAGCGTTTCCTGTAAACTATGCACCTACTTTTTTTTTTCTTAAATATCAAAAGGCGTTGCATTCTTTTGTCAATTTAAATATAATTTTCACTCTAAATTCCCTCTGAACACGGTATCTTTTTTTTAAAAGATTTATTTATTTATTATTTGAGAGAGAGAGAGCATGAGAGAGCAAGCAGGAGAGGGGCAGAAGGACAGGGAGAGAGAGAATATTCAAGCAGACTCCCCACTGAGCATGGAGCCCAACTCAGGGCTCCATCTCAGGCTCGAGATTACGGCCTAAGCCGAAATAAAGAGACGGGTGCTGAACTGACTGAGCCACCACACAGGCACCCTTTTGCGTAGTACCTTATCTTTGTCTGTGCAGGCTGCCATGAAGTCTATCATAGACTGAGTGGCTTAAAAAAACAGAACTTATTTTCTAGAGGCTGGAAGTCCAAGATCAAAGTCCCAGCAGAGCTCAGTTTCTGGCGAGGTCTCTTTTCCAGGCTTGCAGACAGCTGCCTTTGGCTATGTACAGGCACACCTGTCCTTCATATGCAAGTGCACAGAGAGCAAGTTCTCTTGTCTCTCTTCCTCTAAGGGCTCTAATCTCATTAGACCAGGGCCCTGCCCTCTTGACTTTATCTAACCCTAATTACCTCCCTAAGGTCTCATCTCCAAGTACCACCAGATGGGGAGTTAGAACTCCCACATATGAATTTCAGAATAACACAAGTATCACATCCAGTCAATAATATATAGTAAAAGATTTCAGATGATGAAAACATTTTCCACATATGCTTTGTAACACATAAAGGCGGAAAAATGTCCCCAAACTCAAACTCTTCCTTGCTTTTTTCCCTTTTTGAAGACCAAGCTATGTTAAGTAAAGAAATCAAGGACAGTGGTTTCAGAAAATGTTAAAAGACATAGTGCTAGCTGTCTTGGATTGAGTCCGAAGAAGGAGAGAAATGTGGAGAAAAAAGCTGCATTATATATTTCCTTTCCTTTTTTTTTTTTTTTTTGCAAGTTTCAACGATTCATTAGTTAAGTATACCAACCAGTGCCCATCACAGCATCCTTTCTTATTCAATTATCTGTTCTAGTTACATAAGTAAAATATAAATATCCTTTTAAAGTCAGAAATATACTAGGAACTTTCCCTACTGCCTCCGATAAGATGAATGTTTCAGGTGGGAAGTAGAAGTGGTGTAGAAGGTGGGAAAAAAGTTAAAAAATCTAAAGTAAGAAGTATTCACACATCAGAGTCAAGACTTTTGATTCATATCTGCTTTGGATATCAGATAAAGTTAGTGCTTTGGCTCACTTTAAATCTTAATTGTTATTAAAAATTTCAGAGTATTACAATCTGGGTAATATTTCAAACACAGAATTCTCACATCTCATTTTACAAGTGATGGTTACATTGCCCACTATTACACAAACAGATATAGTCAAGAGCACTACCAATTGATATAACAGAACTTCTTAAAATTGAATTCTAGAAGAATAAAATTAGATGACTCTTATTCAAAATGTGATACTATTGAGCCAACCAAGGTGAAGAGCTAAGGTATCTATTACTGAAATTACTCAACTGCATATAGGGATACAACACAGAAAAAGGCACATTTATATAATATAATTTATTTAATCCTGATCTTTTAAGATATAGTTTAAAAATTATCTTAGGTTATCACAAAAATAGCATATCACGGTATTAGAAAGTATCACTCACATGATTTCAAATGTCTCCTCATTTTAGCCAATACATGTTTGTGTGTGTTCATATTTTATTTCCCAATCTTCATTAATATAAAAGTCAGCATGCATTTGACTGGCTAATTTGCCATTCTGTCACAAACATAATCCAAATGGATACTTCACGGAATTAAACCCTGCATTCTCTGGTAATGTTTAGGAGTTAAATGAGTCCTTCCTAAGTAAAGTTGGAGTTTCTTTCTCGCACATTAGTGAGAAATAGAGGTATTTTTAATGATCTCATCATTTAAAAAATATTAACTTAAATCTGAAGGTTGGAATTTTACATTGAGAGGCACTTTCCTTTATATTCTATTAAAATTAATAAATTGCCTTTGGGAAAAAGTCAATTTGTTTTGACACATTAGCAGAAATGTCCACATCACATCATCTAACATGAATAAAACACTGTTACAGAGCAACAAAGGGGGCCCATAGCATTTTTGACTCTCTTCCTGTCTCCTCCCTCTCATTAGATAAATGAAGTTTGTTTTAAATTTTCCATCAGATGATTCCTTAAAGAGAAAAAAAAACTATTTTAAAGTAAAGAGAAAAAGCTAGATATAATTTTAAATCAACATGGAAGCTAACTTCTGATATCTATCCCCCTTTCTCTCATAAGTCGTTCACATGTAGTTTTTCTTTTTATTTATAAAGACTTACCCGTGAAATGTCTTTGGAAAATGTTCATAGTTATGATTCATGTTGTTTAGTATATTGTGTCAAATAAAATGTGTTCTTAGGATTAGACATGTCAATGTTTGAGAATAGGAATCGAATCTTGTTAAACACAGCAGTCAAAATTTCAAAATCAACTCTCGCCTACAGAGGGCTAGACAAAATCTCATTAACCTCAGAACCTCAAGAAAGCTAAGAAGAAACTTACTCATATATATAAATCCATCAGAGAATAAAAACAACTGCTTACACACAACCCTTAGCTGAATCTAAGTGGGTAGGTCAAATATGCAAAAAGTACTTAAAAGTCCATATTTATTTATTATAAAAATGTATCCTCTGATCTCCATGCTGTGGAACTTCAAACTAACTCTCCTACTAAATAGATACATCTTAAGACTTCACAAAGATTTTTTTCTTAACATGGGGAAAAAAATAGGCAAGATTAATATATAAACCAAAAAATTATCCTGTTCTAAATTTTTACTTATTTATCATTAATTTAAACAAAAGGTCTGGGCTTTGTTGAAACCTAAAGTAATAGGTAACTGAGCTGGACGGACTTCAAGTAACTTAAAAACTGGACAATCATCCTTGCTTCTAATTTGCTCCTGGTTTAATCTTAGTCACATTTTACAAAGCTAACACTTATCCTCTAGTGTTCTACTAATTGCTTGGTGCTACGTTGACTACTGGGAATGAACCACAAGCTACATCACTGTAAACTATAGGGAGTGCTTCAGTGATCAGGAGGTTAAAAACTCCCCATCAGCAGAAAGGGAGAATTCTTGACTTAACTCAGTGGTACAAATTATTTCCAGGTGGTGATAATTATCACTTGTGGTGTTTGATATTCCGGACTTTGCATCTAAATTTATACTTGACAAGTTAAACTTTTCATCGTGTGCATTTTCCCGTAATCTCTCAAAGGCCAAAGACAAGGATAGACGGATTAGTGATGGGTGAAACCAATTCCACCCAAAATGGCAACACTTAATTACAAGCCTTGTTGTTTATAATTAACTGTGTAAATCACTAACTTGAAAGTTTCTTTTCAAAGTGTTTAAAACCAACTCTTTTCCCAGGGAGATTTAATACTGTATATTATTACGTAGGTAAGTATTATTTTGTTTGTTCTATGAGCAAGATGTGCAAATGACCCATTTCACAAGCTGTCTTGCAAACAAATCTGGAAAATGTTCATGAACTGTATTTGTATGGTTGTTTTGTACTTCTCAGAATTTTAGGCCATTGTTTGGCACACAAACAGATGAAAGTTCTAAGGAAGGCAATGTGCTTACCTAAATGACCATGAGGAAGTAGTGTTTAAGAGTGGAGAATGAGTGCCAAATTCTCCAAAATTTCAGAAAACAAAAAAGTAAGCTTCCAAATATTTCTGAGATGCATTCCTTTTCCTGTACAAAATACTTAGAATTAGAAAACACTTCCTGAGAACATACTATGTGCCAGATGCCATCTGCTCTGTAATATTTTAATTCAATCATTTCTATTTCTAAATAGTCAAAAAATGCTGAGAGGCAGGAATATTATAACTCATATTTTTTTAGAATTAATCTGAGGTTTAGAAAATATAAGTAACCTATTCATGGCCCCTGGGCTAGGGAGAGGTGGGAGATCTATAGTTTGGACTCAGTTTCTCTGAATTTAAGATTTTTGTTTCTCCGAATTTAGGGTTTTTGTTTCTCAACCAACCCTAACAACACAACATCAAAAAAAGTAAAATATTCACTTGCCATGAAGATCTGCATCAAAGGAAACCACAAGAAAAAGAAAATACAAATGCACGTGCATTAAATTCTAGATGCCTGAAAATACCACATCATGCTAACAGAGTCAACTGAAAAGTAAATCTATAAAAACAATCCTCTAGTTCTTGATTTGTTACTGAATTAAGCTAATATTTACTAACAGTATTTACTATGCTGTCTCAGACACCAGAAATATAAGGAAAATGTATATATATGGGTATATATATTTATGAATTAAATACATGAATATCTATATTTTATATATATATGAAATATAACGAAATAGAAACAAAGAACCCTTCCCCCACTCCACTGCAGGAGATCCATCAGCAAAAAGATGTCTAGAACACAGCCCCGCAGGTTCACTGGCAAAGTATCAACAAGGCCTCCAGGGAAAGGCGAGGGGTTCAGTATCGATCTCATTCTAATTTCCAATCTCTAAAGCTCAAAAAAAATCTCTGGACTCTAATTCAATCTTGTAGATTCAACATTTGCCACCATCTCCAAATCTTTAAGTTCAATCCCATCCTCTCCAGTTTCTCATTTTACTGGATAACTCACTGTACCTCAATGGTCCATCATCTAGCATCTAAACGGCTGCTCCCAAGAACCATGTTTCTCTGTCTTCAAAATTCATGTAGATTAGGTTAGTTATGGTTTGGCATGAGAAACCCCCACACTTTCCACACACCACCTCAGACCACCAATATTTCTTCATCCCTCAGAATTCAGAACTTATAATCTAGTGGTACTTTTCTCAGGTTATGAGCTCCATTATGGAGAAAATACTAACATCTTGAAGTGTTTGTACAAATTGGCAAAATAGCATAATGGACACCCTAATAATCAATACCAATATTTCAAAATACACAAGCATTATAGTCAAAGTAGAATACTAGAGGGAATGTACATTATTACTAAGTAATAAGTATAATAAACAGTAAATACTGAGGCTTATAAAAAATCAATAATATTATAAAGCTAAGAAAACTCAACCAATCAACTGACAACTGGTGGTTTTACGTTCATGGAATGAAAAGGAAGACCTATGAATAGCAATTCTTGACCTTCTCACCATTGTAGAGGTCACCTCACCAGCTATGAATTGCCAGTTCACTGAAAATACCAGATGAAGCAGGGAATCATTAAAAATGTCACATATAGTATTGCTTTTTATTTTTATCAGTTACTATATTCTTCAATCATTTATCTTCTGTGAAAAGACATAAAATGTATTTGTCAATCTTTGAATCAGATATCACATTGTCCTTCTTACATAAACCCATACACATAATAAGCCCTCTAAATTTCTGAATGCTTATGATCTTTCCCCCAGTTTTCTACAACTGTCTCACCCATTCTTAATTTGTTACTTCCAGTGATAACATTTCATTAAATCTTTCTGAAGCATCCACTCTTAGAGTCATGGAAGAATTTTCTTTTCATTCTTAGATATCACAGCTATACATAGGATCTCATTTGTTTACTATGTTAATATAATAAGTTCAAATGCCATAACAGGTTTGGAACAATTACCACTCTTGGTAAACACCCATGTCAACACTAACAGTGAGAGTGTATCCAGGTTACACTGGAGAACACTGTCTACTAACTGAGGGCACTCAGCACGCTTAGACATCAGATGGTGCAGTTTACAGACTCCAGATGGGTTAAGAGAGTTTCCACTGTACTTTCTCAATATCCATTTTTTTTAATCATCATAGGGCAACATTTCAACTTTACCTTCCACTCAATACACATTAATCCTTTCACTATGAACTATTAAAAACAAAAAGTGGTAACTAACCTTTATTCTCGTGTCACCAATTTTTACTGGTTATGCCAACCCAGAACACTTTTACAGTGCCCAACTAAAGAAGTAACCACTATATGTACACACATTACGAAAAACATATATGTCACTTATTTGTGTTTTGAGATGAAAACTCAACAATCAGAAAAGTGAAATAGGTATAGAGATCAAGCATTCTACTTGAAGACACTACAGTCTTTCCTGTGACAGTTACAAAGTCTGCCTTATATCCAAAATCCAATCTTGATTAACAGCATTCAATCTCATTTATAAAATGAAATGGGAATAAGATTCCACTCAATCTTGATACGTTTTATGATTCTGATATGGACTTTTTTTTAAGGCCCACATTCCATTTTCAGGTATACTTAACACATTTTAGCCAAAATCCTGGACTGTAACATAATATTTATTAAGTGAGCTGTCAGGCATAAACTGTGCCAGAAGCTCCTCTATCCACACACAGCAGGACCCAAAATGAGTAGCACTGTACTGAGTTACACCAATATGAAAAGTTAGAGGTCAGACAAGCCACACGGAGCCCTGCAAAAGCCAACAATGCAACTTAATGTCCTTTCCATGTCCAGAACAATTCTCCATGCAGCTTCTGCAAAAGAGATCAATGGTGATAGGAACAGCAAGCAGAAGAGAAATGTGAACTATGGAAGCCCAGCCAATATTCCATTTGTAATTTGTCACATCTCAGCACAATAAGACTACTGCAATTTACAATTTACAATGTTGGCAATTTACAATTCAAATGAGTGCCTTGATTTTTCAAAGAATGGACTGTGTACACATCAGTCAGTATGACACAAAAATGCCCGGTCAGGTTCATTTTAAATGTACGTTTTATTTGGTACTGTGAACTAATCACTATCATTACTTTTACTGTTTACAGATACAATATTTATTAGGCAAAACGTAATTTGGAATCCTTTCTTGCACCCAAACCTAATTCATTTCCTGACTTCCCGAAATATTTATATCCTGATTAGACATATTAGGTCTTTAAAGCTGTTATACTAAGATGATTTATTTATTTCTGGGGCAGTGTTAAAAAAACTACTCTCTAAGAGGGAGTCTGGAAAAGGAAAACACCATACAGAGTCCCTTCCAGGACTTTAAAAAAAAAAAAAGAGGAGATGGGTAGGAAGAAGGGAAAGTTCTAATTTAGGGCCAAGGAAGAAGACTGAGATGCCAGCCACTCTGGAATGGGCATCCTGGTTTCAGACTCTGACTTCCCACTAGAGTCTATGGCATGACTCTTACCTTGGCTTGCATCAACTTATACATCTGTAAAATGGGGATGATGATACTTACCCACCTCACAGGCATGTTGTGAGAATTAATTAGTGCTTGCGAAATGCTTTGAAGATGAAACAGGCTGTATAAATGCTAACTATTATTATTACGAGAAGCCTGTCATATGCTATAATTAAACAATCCTAAGCCCCACGATACGGCCTACTTTAAAATGATCACAGCTCCATGAGGAAAAGCACCAGCTTTAGCTTTCTCCTTTCAATTTGTTGAACAAGATCCAAGAACAAAATTTATGCCTTTCATTTTATGCTTGTAAAAAGCAAAGAATCCCTACACTCCTGAAGCTTGACACAAACAATTTTGTGAAGTCATAACAGCAGTTCTTAAAGCAGGTTGGTGTCCTGTGGGACGTGGAAGCCCGAGGGAGGGAGACAAAAAAAGACAAGACTCGGGATATTTTCAACACCATCTGAAGCACCCAGGGAAAACAAGCAAGTCGCCTTGCTCTTAGTGTCTCCATAATCACATGGTCACGTGGAAAAGAGCCTCGAAGTCTCTTAGTGTATCACACTGAGGTGGTAAGATTAAGTTTTGGTGTATGTGGGTTCTGTCACTTTTGTTGTTGGGGTTATGCACATATGCCTCTAATACCAAGTTTTCTTATATTTTGTTCTCTCAAGACTAGGAATGACTTAAAAATTGCCAAGTCACGGGGCACCTGGGTGGTTCAGTCATGATCTGCCCTACTTTGGGCTCTGAACTCACTGGAGAGTTTGAGATTCTCTCTCTCTCTCCCCCAAACTCACTCACTCACTCACTCTCTCTCTCTCAAATACATAAGTATACAAAATCTTTTAAAAAACTGCCAAGTCATTAGCTTTCCAAAGACACCTTAAAATTCCTTCTTATAAATTGTTTAGTAATCTGTGATTTTTCCTCTGAAAGAACCAAGGGTTTATTTTATCTTACTTTATTTTTTTTTACCAAAGGTTTATTGGTTTATCTTGTGTAAACTCTAAGATCCTTGACGTTAGTTTATAGTACCAAAAAACAAAACAAAACAAAAAGATTTCACCAAAATAAAGATCTTAAAAATTGAGGCTAACCTTTATCAAATTGAAAAATGATGTCCCAATTTTTTTTTCATCATTCAGGATTCACTTTAGCAAAAAGCTAAATAACTTTTTTAAAGCCCAAAGTCTTTTCTCTTTTCATACACCAAGAGAAGGTCAAATTGAAACGAACCAAATATGAAACAATACTTCACTTTAAGACAAGCAAGAACGTAATTTAATTTAGTCTGGATTTTAAAATGGCCCTCTCATCAGTGGGTAGATCATTTGCTCATCTTATAAAATCTTCAGGCTTTGCTCTGACAAAAATACTTTAAGGAATGATTTCCTTGAAACTGCTCTAACAACCTGTTCTAGATGCTCATGTCTACTTCATGTAGTACTGGCGGTACCCTTAATAATACAACACATAAACAGGTAAGATATGGATTTTTCCCCCAAATCATTATTTACAATTCATCAAGGCAAAATGAACAAAAATATATCTGAAACATGAGATAAAATCCTCAGAAGATATCAGGGCATTTAAAGGAAATTTCAGGCTGAAAAGGAAAAGAATTCCAAATCCCTTAAATATCATTTTGGTGGATATAACGATAGGAAAAGGAGGAGACTGGGGCCAAACAGGAAAGACCTAGTACCAAACTTCAAATTCATACTCAGCCCATCACCAAGGAGCCAGTTGGCTTCTTTAGGTCTCATTTGTTTCATTAGTACAATGGGACTAATAGTGTCTACCTCATGGGATTGTTGTGAGGATTTAATGAATCAGTACATACAATATTTTCCTGTCCTGCCCTTAAGAACACTGTAGTCACGACTGGTATGATGCAGGGTTCAGAGGCAGGTGGAAGTGTCAGGAATGCCCTGAATTCCCATTCCCGTGTCTCCCCGGCAGGTGCCACAGCAAGTATCCCAGCGTGGAAAAAAAAAAAATCTTCTAATTATACCTGAAAATATTAACTAGAATGTGTACTGTACCAATCCACTCAATAAAGTTAACAGGTATCTGGTGGCCTAAGAAAATCCCTTTCGTGAACAATACTGACACGGACACTGTTACTTACACCAAGATGAACTTAAATTAAGCACTACCATTACCACCTGCAGAGAGGCACTGAAGTCCCCCAGTGCTTCACATCTCTATTAGTCTACGTGCATCACTTTAAAATGTCCTCACATCATTCTTCAAGAAAAGTGTTAACTCCTGTGGGATTCTTGGTTTTTGCTTTTGTGAAAGTCATTGGATGGACTTCAGAATTCACAAGTAACTGAACCTCACTGGAGGAGAAGGGGGAGGGGGAGTGGGGAAGAAAGAGGAAAAGAATGAGAAAGAATTTGTTTCCATCTTTCCACATAGTGTTTAGAGTTTCTACTGTTAAATACAGTCATTTTAAATGAAGGCAATGATACATTGATACCTAAATGGCTTATAAATTCTCCCTTGAGGTAAGTCAGAGATTTATTTTATTTATTTACTTATTTACCAATTGTGTTTTGAGAATCCTCCAAGCAAATCCTTTCTCAATCTCATCATCATCTAAAGCTTTTCAATGTAGTTTCTGCAGTGGATGCAGGTGCATATGCCCAGCTCCAGAGGATACTTACTTCCTTATGATGCTTCTCCTGTCTTTTCCCCTGTCAGAAACTAATCTCCATGGTCCAGCACAAGAAGAAATAACACCGGGATGATCAAATATGCCAAAATAAAGAAGCCAAAGAGGCTTCTCGCTATAACCCACATCTACCAGAGTCAGTGGGGTGACCGGTGTGCTTGAACCACAGGAGGTATCATTTTCCTTTCTCTCGTAAGTAATATTTAGACCCAACAGTCAAAGAGTTTAGTTTCAATAGTTAACACTGTGTTTTCTTATATATCTCTCTAATTCCTATCTAGATAATCCCTGTTCCTTTTTTTTTTTTTTTAAAGATTTTATTTATTTATTTGACAGAGACACAGGGAGAAAGGGAACACAAGCAGGGGGAGTGAGAGAGGGAGAAGAAGGTTGCCCATCAAACAAGGAGCCCCATCTCAGGACCCTGGGATCATGCCCTGAGCCAAACGCTTAAGGACTGAGCCACCCAGGCACCCCTCCCTGTTCCGTCTTTACCATACCTGAGAGCCTTGAGGGCTAGGAGTAGCAACTATTTACTAATCTCCAAGGGCAGATGGTCACTAATAGAGCACAAAATATGCAATGATCAATTTCTTTATTCTTAAAACTATCTGAAACTAAAGTCAAAATAAAAACGACTAAACAGGTCTATACCATATTCTATACTTACTAAAAATGGTTATATTAAAACAGGGTCATTTCATTACACATATTTTCGATGGAAAATTCAGCTTAGATATGTGAAAACAATCCAATGACCTAATGATTTCTCAACAGTCAACTTTTATTTTAATTATATTTTATAACACATTTTATATTCATTATTTAAAGCTAGATTTAGAACAAATGGCTTCACAGTTTTATTTCAAGAATAGATTCAAAGAAGTAAAAATGAATATAAAGTTAATTGGTGAAATGCACATATTACAATTAATCTTACCGATTTCGATCCTTTCATCTCCAGGTATCACAGACTACAATGAAACCTGTAGATAACATACGACAATTTACTATCTGAAAAAATAGGTATATATACAATGGCATGACAGTGCCTTTAATTTATCATCATTTCTCCCTTAAGGAAGAAACAAAAAGGTCTTCAAATCATCCAAATTGTAACCTTAACCTGGCATTATTCGTATACCAGAACCTATTTAGAAAATGCCAAGGCTGGAAGAAAGCAATTTTCAAAAGAAATAAAATGCCACAAATTTAAAAAAAAGAAAAAAATGTATATATTACATATATACATATATATATCCAAATTTTTCATTTAAGTATTATACATATGCATAGATACATATGCATTTAAAACTCACTTGCAATAAGGTATTTTTAACAAGGATCCAACTGCTAGCTAATAAAAAACGCAAAACAAACAAAAAACATAAAAACGTTATACAAATAGATGACTTTCTCTAATAATCAAACTTGGATTCCAATATATTTAAGTGACACTTGAGATGCCATTTGTTTTAATTTCAGAAATATAATAGCTCCCACATAATACTATTTGCTTTGTAAGTCATTTGACGTGTCTTATCCTTGGCATTTCAAGAGAAGAAAGCACTATACGCTCAATGGATAGAGTAGGGAGAAATATAAACGTAATGCTCTTGGTATGCAGGAATTTAAGACACACATAGAGTTTTTAATGTCTAACTAAGTTAATGTTTGTATAAATTACTTCTAGAAGTATTTCCAGATTATCTACACTTACATTTTACATAAACAGGCACGGTAAACTAAACTTGGGCAAAGCAGTTTGCATAACTACCCACTACTGTGAGCTGAATTAACAATTTCTAGTTTGATTAAAATTTGCTAACTTTCACAGAGCAGAGGTTCATTCTAGATCCATGTTGGTGAAAACAAGGGCAGATATCTGCACGTACCAACAAAAGATAGTAAATAATTCTGAGGAAAAAAAAAAATCTGAATCCCATGTTAACTTTCCCCATAAAGGCCCAGTTCAAATGTTTAAGTAGTAAAACTGCCAGTGCAGTTGTCAACTACATTTGAAGTTTATCAGTGACTTTGTAATTTCCTAGAAATTAGATTCTTAATCTAGCATCCAAATTACGGGAAGTTTACTTAATTTTACTTTTTAATTATATTAAGAAATATATCAAATAGTATAATTCTGGTTTGATAAAATCATTAAAATGCCATTATCAAACAGCAAATACTTAAAAGATGCTTTTATTGCCCATACTTAGTTAAAATGACATCTAAGCCTCACTTTTTTTTTTTTTTTAATCAGGGAAGGAAGAAGACAATGTGTGATTCCATTTCTCCCTCTCTGTCTCTCTGTCTCCATCACTTCCCCACCCCCCTCTCTCTCTTTTTATTCTCTGTGCTAAGCTGAAACCATCCAATGAGCCTCTTGAGCTTTAGCTGGGCCAACGAAGTCTGGGGTTTAAGCTCATGGGCTGTGCTCTGGAGCGAACTGGTTGTGAATTCTTGTCCCTAGGTCTGGGATTTTAAGCAGGTGACATGGTAAGTTGGTCACTTAACAGGATTCAGCAGTGATAAGTGGGTCAGACAGGAAGCAATGGTCAAAACCAGCTTCAGGAAAACCGGAATTGCCTCGGGCTTCTCCTCTCTCCCTGTTCCCCTCCAAAGAGATTCTCTATCTCTGGATCTACTCTTGTCCCAGTAAAGGCATCACCCCTGAAGGTAGAGCCTTTACGTTAGCCATCTTTCCACCACTCCTCGTAGGCCGGACTCACCTGAATTTTCCTTCTGGGTCCTGTTCTCTGCTTGGAATAGCAAATTCATGATCTGAACACCAAACTGTGCTGGGGTGTGAGCAAATTACCAGGCTGCTACTCTAAGGATCGCTTCTATTGTAACAGGAAACACCTACTCATAATAAGCCTAAATATAAAGAAATCAGCCTTAAAATGGACATTTGAGAAGACAAATCAGTAAGATTCATTGAGAGGACTGAGGAAGTGACGAGTACATTCTAGAAACCTGCAAACCGAGACACCAGGGGAAAGGAAGCTAGTTGGAACATCTGACATCTTTAACTCTAACATAAACTCTTTTATCTTCTAACAGGCTTATTACTCTCCAGTGGGTCTATAATTAAGGTTTCAGGTATTGGTAAATAAGACTATATTCAAATTCATAAAAGAATTAGTAAGGGATGAAAAATATTCCCAGCATAATCTCTGATGTGTCTTGTTCAGAAGGCCAGTCTTAATCACATAGGCTTCTGATTGCTAACAATTAAAATCCTGATCTCCTTTTTTCCCCCTAATAGATGAAAGCCTTTGTGAAAAAGATGTAAAATTTGCCCTGTCATATTACTGACAAGTGGCACTGAGCTGGTAAAGTAGTGTATTAATACTGATTACACTGATTAATAGTACCGTAAAAATTGGTTCAATGGTGCTTTAACATTTTTTAAAGGAACAGATGAGAGACATACTGGGCAGAATATATAATTGGTTTATCTCATTCCACCACAAAGGGAAATCTTTGAAATTTATGAGTTAAGGTGGAAGTTGCAATGTTTCTAGTCTTAATCAATAAATTCATTTAAAAATGAAAGTTTATAATTAAATCTCTCTCTTATACTACCCCTCACCATCAGGAACCCTTCAGCAAAAAATGCTCTAGGCTTAGGACAGATCCTTTTTTTTTAAGATTTTATTTATTTGACAGACAGAGATTACAAGTAGGCAGAGAGGCAGGCAGAGAGAGCGGGGGGCGGGGGAAGCAGGCTCCCGGCTGAGCAGAGAGCCCAATGCAGGACTTGATCCGAGGACTCTGGGATCATCATCTGAGCCGAAGGCAGAGGCTTTAACCCACTGAGCCACCCAGGCGCCCCAGGACAAATTCAAGCACGGTCTATTGTCCTTATGCAAACGAGTATGTATTCAGCATTATATCATTGTCTCAAGTCAATACTGATTATGTTCCAATACAACGGGTCTTGGGAAATATTATATTGCATAAGATGCTAACATCCATAAAATCTTCTAAAAGTTTCAATTCATAAATTGGTAAAAAATGTTCTCATATACAGGCCATTTTACTCTAGTGTCAAACCTAGAAGATCATTAGAAAAAGGATTTCTTCATGCTTCTTTTAAGAGCTAAAGGACTATACTCCTGGAGTTGTGTGGCTCATCCAAAATTTTCCAGCTAGTTAAGACAAATTAAAGAATCAATCAAGCAAGCAGGCTTTCTACTATAACACCATGTTAAAGATGGCCTTTGGAGGGTTAAAGATAGCCCTTTGGAGTAAGATTCAAGATACACAAAGTATTAAATATAAATTAGAGCTCTACTAGATAAACTCAAGGAAGCCACTTGTTTTGGGAAATGCTTTTCATTTCATTATTATGCATGAGCAGTCTGATGGGCAATGTTGACCTCATGACTTCATGAGCCTGGACGAATAACAAATGTTGCAAAAATCTCTCCTTGCTTTATATATATATATCACGTTACCACTAGATTTCTAGTGGTAGCAAATGATCTGTGGAGAGATTAAAAAATCCCAAACAACAGTTGGCTTTTGGAAAGGGAAGTAATCAAAATAGATTTCTACCATTTTATTAAAAAAAAAAAAAAAGGTGAGGCAGCTATGCGCTTGGCCTCCAAGCACTCCAGCTCTTAAGGTAGACATATGTGGACTCCCATGCTAGCTCACTCACTAGCTAGCTGTGTGACTTTGGATAAGTCACTCAAATTCTCTGAAGTTCAGCATCTTTATCTCTAAAATGGAGGTGATAATAATTAGTGCCTCAATCACTAAATGAAAAATCCACATTAAGGACAGCCTTTTTAACTGCTATCTGTTATCATCATAATTTGCAACTGCCCAATCAAGAAACAGCTGCTTTGCAAGAAGTGGTTTCTCTGATACAAAAATTTCCTACCAAGCCTGAGAAGGCTCTGTTAAAGAATATCATGTAAGGAATTCCTGGTATTGAGTAGGAGGTGTTCTATTTGACTTCCAAAGCCTTTGATATTCTTGGAAATCTATAACTATCTCTAAAGGTCTCCTTTGCACCTTGACTAAGTTTAACTAACCTTTACTGAACTCCAACCAGCCTGTGTGAAAACATTAACAAGAACCAGTCCTTGCCCAAGAGGGATTTCGTTCAATGGGGGTGAGAAACATAGACAGTTTCCTGCTGACAAGGTGTATCAGTGATACAAGCTCTGCAAACTGAGTTGAGGAAGAGACTCCTCAAGGCTAAATCCTGAAGATGGGTCCACGGAGGACCTCTATGCCAAGCTAAAGACTCAAGACTCAACGCTGCAATCTGTCAAAGACTCCTACATGTCTCCAGCTGAAGGGTGAAGGATGGATTTCATAGGCACGACACTGGCCTCAAAAATGCCAGTTCACCATTGCAAAACTTTTTGTTTTAACATCAGACTATCGGGAAAAAAATACGTTCAACAAACCACTTTTGTCTTAATTTAAAAAACAAAAAAACAAAGATATTTGGATATTCCATGATTCCAAGATACGTTTGTAAAAATTGAACCTACCCAAAACAAATTTCAAAAGAAGAGAAGCAAAAGTTTTCCATGGCTTTATCATTCAAGTTCCCATACCATTCCAGTTCTAAAAAGTCTGTTTTTTTTCCAGAAAAGCCCACAGCCTTGTTCAAGTTGATATAAACTTAAATTAAATTCTACATTTACTATGTAGTTTTTTCTTCCACTAGATGTGCTTTAGTTCATGTTAAGTATACATTAAAATTTTCCATTTTTGCAAAGTAGATGTGGCAAATGTATGCTAAAGCCTTTATCAGCAGAGCTGGATAACTCACGTGTATTACATGCATGTACTGAGAGTTCAAAGAAGCAAACCAGATTTTGATTATCATGATACTTCCAGTAAAATGAATGAAATGATTAGTAGTATAAAATTTTTTCAAAGTGCTTTTGAATAACTTGTATCTATTTTCTAAAACATCTTATATAGCATTAAAAACATAATTGGGCAGAATATGATTACATGGAACAAAATTATGTTCAAAGGCAGAAGTAAAATGCATTTTAAAATCTAAGTTGAGGAGAATACATTTGCAACACTTAATTTAGTGCATCCCTTTTATAGCTGGATTGCTAACACAGCAGAAAAGCAAGCCAGTCCGTCTGCTCTCACCTCCATGCAGGGCCTGCCTTCTGCAGGTGTGCCTCAAGGACTTCTCTCTCTTACTCTTTGAATCATCTTGCAGACACTAATGAGCATCGCTCTTCAGCTTTAATTATTGGCCCCTGACAAGTCAACATAATAGGAATCAGCTTAACCAAGCATACTCCCTAGTGACATGTTCAATTACTCAGGTTGTACTTCTCCAGGAGAGGTCTGAGGGGTTGCTAATTTAACACTGTCAAAAAAATAAACATAGGTATCACTTACAGTTTATCTTTTGACCTTTATGTCACCAAATCTAACAGGATATGCTTCCCCCTGCCCCCCAGAAAGGATCGGCAGATTAAGTGTGCTACAAGACCTTTCCAAAAAATTAAAGAATCTGAGAGCCACACTGGTAGATGAAGTTACATAATGTGCTTTATAATTTGAAAATGCTGGAATTTGTGGGAAGAGTTACTTCATCTCTTTCTAAAAGAAAAAAAAACAAAAAAAACAAAAACAAAAACAAAAAACCCTACTCTTATTGCTCTTGCTACTACCACTTTATTTTTTCACATCAGAAAAAAATAACCCTACTACCTTTCATGCAAAGATTAGTCATCATGAATATAAAGTGAAATGCATGTTAACCAAAGAATTTTAAGTATCATTTTCCACAGAAATATCTACATATATTCTACAGCAGATGACAGTGGTTTACAGCAATACACTCCTCTATTAGGGTATGAAAATAAAATAGTATTTTTTTAAAGATATTAATTTATTTGACAGAGATCTCAAGTAGGTGGAGAGGCAGGCAGAGAGAGAGAGAGGAGGAAGCAGCCTCCCCATTGAGCAGAGAGCCCAATGTAGGGCTCGATCCCAGGACCCTGAGATCATGACCTGAGCCAAAGGCAGAGGTTTAACCCACTGAGCCACCCAGGGGCCCCTAAAATAGTATTTTTAATTCAACCTGCAGCACAGTAACTTTTTTAGTAAGTTAACTAAATATAACCAATAAACTGCACCATAATTGAGCCATGCCATTAATAATCTTCTTTTAATTTTTGTAATAATTTTGTTAATAATCAGCATCCTCATGAGCTCTTATAAAGCCTAAATTCTCCCTTTTACACAATCAGTTGAAGATACACTATTTGTCAGCACTATCTTTTTTTTTTTTTTTTCCTTCAAAGCATTCTAACCTTCAAACTTTAATCCTGGCAATATCCAGAGGGGAAGATCCATCCAAGAAATGACTAATTAAAGTTGACCTAGTACAATGGTCACAGACTACACCCCTATCCTGCCCCCCGAATGCTGAATCATAAAAATGCATCTCTACCTAATAAGGAAGTGAGGTGTCCTAAGTAAGAAGGACCTTTACAAATCTACTGCAAAAAGAACTGAACACATGAGTACTAATGGTAGGGATATAATTATAACTACATAAAAAAAAATTAAAAATACCCAAATTACTTATTTTCTCCTATGTCATTATAGTTGAGTAAACAATCTTCCAAAAAAGGTAACAGTCTTTTATAAAGATTATTAGGATGTGATCTTTGTAAGGAACAGAGATATTGTATATTTCAACTTGATACTGCAACACCCAGATCAGTGTCTGGCTCATTAGAGCAAATACTCTAAAAAACCTTTGTTAAAATAAATAAGGAATGAATGAATAAAGAAATGACTTATCTATATTCGTCGTGGTTAACTCACCCTAAATAGAGGTATATGTCAATTCTTCAGAAAGTAGTTCATATTTCTCCCTTTCTTAATACACTGAGATGCTAACATGAAGTTCAGGCTGATGTGCTGTTGAAGACCTTTCTAGAATCGACAGGCATTACTGCTGCTTATAGTTTGTGATAATATGTTATTTTATAATATTCTACCTTCCTCTGTAGTATGAAGGTAACTTTTGTAAGTAAATTACAACAAATAAGTAAGTACATAGACAAACTAGGAGGATATAAATACAACCATATACTAAGAGCTTAATTTTCAGCTCCATTTGTTTTTCTAGATTAAAATACTATGAAGATAGGTATTACCAGTATTCAGAAACTTTGGTTGGTTTTCTTCATTTTCACAGCAGCATAGGGTAAGTATATTCATATTAGGATGACTCAATCCTATAATAAATAACAGCTGAACCTGGAAGACAGTATCTCCATTTCTGATCTGACTGTTAGTGGAGGGACATTTGGGGTTCACCATATTCCCCACACAATTACTCCTTTAATAAAATAAATATTTGCCAAACTCACTTTCTAAATTTGTAGACCTTATTAAGCACTTATTTTTCCCTTCAAATCCTCAAAATGCATGGTGTAGTACATTTAGAAAACATTTTTCATTTTAAGGAAACAATTCTGATATTGTTGAATATTTAACAGTATGGAGTATTAATAACTATTTCCATGAGAGCGTATGCTATTTTCTGTTCACTAAACTAGCTCCTCATTGCATTCTTAAAGTAATGCAAAGCAAATAAACACAGGAAAATCTGTAAAACTGGCTCAGCATTCCTAGGCATTAATGAATAATAGGAGAGGATTTTTTTCTTTCTCGAAAGCCCCCAGAGGAGACTTACTGGTGGCGCCCCCACCTGTCTTAAAAGGGAGTTTTTAAAATAACAAGGACAGTTAGAAGCCCCAGCCACACCGAGAGCCTGCTAACACACCCCAGACTCCTGTAGGAGTCTGTGGTCCTGAAGTCAAAGACCACCACTCCATTTCTAGAATCCAAAAACATGATAAAACATTGTGCAAAATAAAATGATTGATTTAAGGCGTCAAAACTGAACTGTGCTTCATTTTCAAATTTTATAGAGATGCCCGTACAATTATGTGCCCAAGGAGCTACACGTTAAGGCAAATGAAGATTGCAACACTGTCTGCAATTAAAGATTCACATCAGTTCAACCACACATTCCTCAATGTCTGGTTAAATGTGAGATTTATCAATGTAATAACAGAAGCAGAAATAAATTAACAGAGCGGAGGCCCAAAAGAAGAGATAAGTTTTCCAAGGAGATTAGAAACGGAGCAAGTCAACGGAGCTCTGAGATAAGGGCCGGCTGCTCCAGATGGCAGGGTTCAGAGAAGGCCCTTGGAGAGGTGTGACATTGTGGAGAGGGAGACATGAGGCCCAGGGGTAGGTGAGGAGAGGGACAAAGGAGGGACCAGGGAGACTGAGACCAGGTGGATAATGAGCACGAATGAAACAGGACAAAGAGGTGATAATAAATGGTTCTACCTCAAACACGGAGGTATTCTTCTTCTACTTTGTGGTTACAGATATCTTCCTATCTCTTCCCAAAACATCTCTGGGAGTCTCGTTCCCCAAACACCCAAACCCTAGAAGGAATTAACTGTCAGAAGCAAAGCAAGTATAACAAATACTCAACAACCACTGAGTATTCCCAGGTAAGTCTTTTCTAAATGGATGATTCCAAACTAACAATTTAGTTAAAATTATATTAAGTTGCTTTATTTTTTAATATCCCCCTCCACTAATTTTGCTCTTGTAACTTTAAGCAAAATACTAAGCAGCATTTCAATTAGAGTCTTCACTACTGGGTTACATGTTCCAAATGGAAGAGTATACAGGGTAAAGGAAACAGATTATTTCGACAATTTGCATTTCTCACTGCCACATCGAAAGTTCTTCTGTAATTATTAAAAATCAGAAAGGAAAACTAATAGTTACTCATAATGCTTCCAATATGTTATCAAGCACTAGTGACCTTTTCCACGGATTTTAAAAATCTGATTTGTTTGACAAGTCACCTCCCCCTGCCTTGAGTGGATGTGTTCTCTTCAGACAAGAGTATGTGAAGCAGAAGGCTGATGGGGACCAGATAAGGACACAAAACGTCAGCATATAGTCACGTGGGCAGAGCTTAGACCAGTCTATTTCCACATATGCAGACCAGTAGCCAGCACACAAATAACACCTTCTGCTTAGATGATGCTAAACTAACCACGGAACTTTAAAGAATAAGGATTTCAGGATATTCCAACCACTCTACTTGCTGATCTCATATAAAGATGGTAAAAGATTAACCATTCAAAGGCAAAACACCCAACAGATTGGCAACTCCGGGTATCAAGGTTCATATTGGCAACTATCACTCACCCCCAAAAGTTTTGAATCTTTCAAATGATAAGCTACAGGTTGAAAAAATAACAAAAGCTACCCAGTTGACAAAATATTTTTATAACCGGGACGCCTGGGTGGCTCAGTTGGTTAAGTGGCTGCCTTCGGCTCAGGTCATGATCTCAGCGTCCTGGGATCCAGTCCCACATCGGGCTCCTGGCTCAGCGGGGAGCCTGCTTCTCCCTCTGCCTCTGCCTGCCACTCTGTCTGCCTGTGCTCACTCTCTCTGACAAATAAATAAATAAAATCTTTAAAAAAAATTTTTTTATAATCAAAAAAACCCACAAAAAACAAAGAGAAAAACCCAACCCCAAACAAACAAAAAAACTGATTGCTGGTTATACTTTTGTTCCTAAATGGTTGCTTTGAAAAGACATGATATTTTAAATTACCAACTATTTTTACTGACACATAAAGAGCCTATTTAAATTGACTATTAACACTCCTACAATGCTTCCATATTTAGTTAATAGAATTGACCCTTAATCCAAACTCGAGGATCAGCTGTAGAGGTCTTGAAAATCAATGTCCTTTTGGTGAAAACCAATGTCCTTTATTTATTCTGAGTCCTTCTGATAGTAACATGCTATAGTGCTACCCTATCCATCAAAAGGAATGGCCACTGTTACTCTTCTGCCAATCCATGGGCCTGTATTCTTTCCAAAACAGATTGCAGGTTTCCTAAGCCAAGAAGCACATCCTACTGTTATATATTCCTAATATTTTTTGGTTCTTTACATGCAAACATCCATTCAGGAAATCTGGTAATCTAATAATTTGGGAAATCTTCTTTCTAAGATCCTTAGTGGCATTTCCTTATTTTTATGATACTAAGTACACCTACATACCATATCTCCAAAATTCCAATAATCTTAGTCTGGCATCTTTGACTCTCGTAACCCAGATGTCAGCCTATGCAAAGGACAGGTTTAGTGCTAGAGATCACTGGTTACTTAAGACCTTATTTCTCTTCTGCACAGAAAAGGAAACAATCCACAAAACTAAAGGGCAACCTATGGAATGGGAGAAGATATTCACAAATGACATATCTGATAAAGGGATAGCATCCAAAATCTATAACCAACTTTTCAAACTCTTCAACAACAACAACAAAAATCTATTAAGAAATAGGTAAAAGACATAAATAGACATTTTTCAAAGACAACATACAAATGGCCTACAGACACATAAAAAGGTACTCAACATCACTCATCACCAGGGAAATATAATCAAAACTATAATGAGGGGCACCTGGGTGGCTCAGTGGGTTAAAGCCTCTGCTCTTGGCTCAGGTCATGATCCCAGGGTCCTGGGATCGAGCCCCACATCGGGCTCTCTGCTCCGCGGAGAGCCTGCTTCCTCCTCTCTCTCCCTGCCTGCCTCTCTTGCCTACTTGTGATCTCTGTCTGTCAAATAAATAAATAAAATCTTAAAAAAAAAAACTATAATGAGATACCACTTCATACTCATCAGAATGGCTAAGATTAACAACACAGGAAACAACAGGTATTGGCAAGATGTGGAGAAAGGGGAACCCTCCTACACTATTGGTGGGAATGCAAGCTGGTGCAGCCGCTCAAGAAAACAGTATGGAGGTTCCCCAAAAAGTTAAAAATAGAACTACCTTATGATCCAGCAATTGTCCTACTAGATATTTCCCCAAAAGATACAAAAACACAATTCCAAGGGGCACATGAACCCTGATGTTCATAGCAGCATTACCAACAACAGCCAAATTATGGAAAGAGCCCAATTATACAGAAAGATGAATAGATAAAAAAAGATGTGTGTGTGTGTGTGTGTGTGTGTATAATGAAATATTACTTAGCCACCCAAAAGAATGAAATCTTGCCATTTGCAATGACGTGGATGGAGCTAGAGTGTATTATGCTAAACGAAATAAGTCAGTCAGAGAAAGATAAATACGAAATGATTTCACTCATATATGGAATTCAAGGAACAAAACAGATGAACAAAGGGGAAGGGAAAAAAAAAGAGAAGGAGGCAAACCATAAAAGTCTTTTAACTGTAGGGAACAAACTGAGGGTTGCTGAATGGGAGGTGGGTAGAGGGTGGACTACATGGTTGATGGGTACTAAAGAGGGCACCTGCTTGATGAGCACTGGATATTCTATGTAACTGATGAATCACTAACTTCTACTCCTGAAACTAATATTAAATTATATGTTAACTAAAATTTGCATAAAAAATTGAAATATGTATCTATAAAAAGAACTTATTCCTCATCTTCATGTGTCCTACTTTCACAGGATGCTGAACGATGACCACCCTGAAACGTTCTCCTTCTCCCCTCCCACCCCACCAAATCTAAAAGCCGGCACCCAACTGAAGATGAGCAAACATGATCTTTGAAGGCAAGCACCATTACTATTCTGGACCCAATACCACAGCACATTTCAAGCACCATAGCTATTATATACCTTTCATTCCAAAGTTGAGAAAATTACTTTATTTCTAAGGATGTTTTTGTCAGTGACACTAAAACACACAAAGGCATTACTTCCAATTCCAAATCCAACATTAATAGTTATGGTACAATTAAGAGGTCAGGCTTTCTTAAGACCAACCCCCCCCCCCAAAAAAAAACAGCTAACACTGGCACTCAAGTAATCAGATTTCTAATGATTAGGGCACTCCTAAACTCAATTCACAAAATAATAGTTTTTCCCTTCTTACTGAAACAAATGAAAAGTTAGTGTTTGTGCTGAAAATTTCTGATAAATTCTGTAAACTTTAGCCCAACTTTATCCCTAAACTTCAGGGATAACCGGGCTCCTAATGGTATGTAATATCAGACTAACAACACAGTATGAATAAAGATAGCTGTCATTTACTGTTACACTGGGAGAGGAGGATGATAAAATATAAAATCTCCTATTGGCATTCAATGGAAGCTCTTGAATTTTTAGATTGTTATAAATGGAAATCAGAAAACAAATGAGTGAAAACAATGGCAGGTCAATGTTTAAAGTTAGTCATTCCTCTTCACCCATGAAGAGAGAAAGCGAGATCCCAAACCAGAGCTACTTAGGCACTCTGGCAAAGTCTTCCAGAGAACCCCAGGTTAAAGACCGGCACAAGGAATCTTGTTTCTCAGTATTACACAGTGCTGCAAAGCATTTTAGCAATTAAGTACAAGAAATCACTCCTGGTAGCATAAGATTCATTTTGTGGATTTATATTCTCCCATTATTGGCCTGTACTTAATCATTGCTTTTTTTCATCATCTACTCAGTGGGGTTCTGTACAATTAAGATTTTTCAAATCCGTAATTACAATTATATTTTTGTAATACAGTTTTATGACGAATTGCATGTGCTTTTAGGGTTATCAAATTATCTAGAATTAAGCCTGCCAGATATAGGAAAGCATGGTGTAAATGATAGAAGAAACTGCTCTCACTAGAAATACTAAAGGATCTTTGGAATGCTAATGTGGAATATGGATTATTACTTGTTAAGCAAAAAGGACAGGGAGGTGAAATTTAAAACTGTTTTTTACCAAGACACCCTACCTAACGATTTCATTAGTAAGGATGACGTTTCTGCCGGAATACCTGCCTGTGGTCTTTGGTTGCCCTTAAGAGGGCCTGAGCTTTATATAAAATATGCCCATGTTTTAAAATCTACTAAACACTATAAAATCTCAAGATAAAGCCAGCTGTCTTTTACTCTGTAATGTTAATACTTCGGCACTGCAAAATATATTAATATTTATGAATGACAAAACCCATTTTGAAATCCTATGAAGATGTTTTTGCCATTTATTCTATCCGGTTTATTAATATGAATAAAAATCCCATATTTATTATCAGCCATGGTTGGTGTCGACATATCAATATGTTATCCAGCAGCACTTGAAATATTGATACAAAAGTGAGAGTATGTTATTCGCTGGCCTTCTAAAACAAGCTTTTAACATTTTAAATCTAGGCATCCATCTTTGTATTACATTATTATTTGGGTAACACTAAATTCATAAAGTGTCACTTTGGGGGCTATAATAAGGACTAAGTAGATGTGAGCTCATTCTGATTTATTCCTAGGTCTCACACACCAAATATTTTATATTTATTAGCCTTGAGTGTTCAGATATGCAAAAATGAAGTAACTACCATGAAAGCAAGGCTATTTGCATCTGGTTTACTACTGAATACACAGCACCCAGCCTAATGCCCTGCTCTTAATAGGCACCAATATGTGTTTATCGATAGTGTGAATGAATACAGTTTCAACATATTTGAGGCCATATGAGGACATTATTTTTAGGGCAATGCATGTTTACAAATAAAATAAAACTTGACATCAAGTTTCTAAACAAATCAAAACAAACAACAACAACAACAAAACCCTGAAACTCCTACAAAATCTTATGGTTGTATTTTAAATGCAACTTTTCCATATATGTATCCTTACCATGAAACTGAATCATCAAATTGTTGATTTTGGTCGCAGTAGTGATAGATAAACTGGGATTTGAAGTTTTTATATAATTCCTTTCATAACATTTGATACATATATCCACTGCCTTGAGTCAAAAATGTATGAATGTTGAGACTTCATCTTGGCTGTCTGGGGAGGTATCAGGAAACTGAGAGACTTGAAGAATAAGAATAAGTTACTTATACTAGAAGAAAATTTAAAGATGACTCTCGGCTCCATTCACCCTCTTTCATGTTACTGCCTAGTAATCTTTTTTTTTTTTAGGCTAGAATAAAATTAAAGTTACCATTCAGACTCAAATCATTTCCCAAAGATAGAAAGAGGATTACTGTGGGCATTCAAAATCTAAAAAGGTTACTTTTTCCAAACTATAAAATGGGTCAGGAATATACGACCGGTTAAATCAGTGATCAATATCAGGCCTGCCCAAAAGGCAATCCATGAAGAAAATTTGTATTTAGAGTCCTTACCACATTAATGAGGCAGAGGCATCTTTGCTGACTGAAGCCAGAAGTTAGCAGAGTAGAGAAACAAAGGCTGTTTTCATAAAATCATAACAACCACGTTGCTAAGGTGTAAAGGGGCCGTTTAAATATCTAGGTTACTTTGTGCCTTGAACTATTTTGAACATTCCAGGGAACTGCTGCCGAATCCATTTTAGGCGAGTCCCAAATGCAAAATTACATGCACTGTGAGAAGACTTAAAAGAAACGTTGACAACCGTGAGTGGGTAAAATAATTTGTACACTGGTGCAAACTGCCCGTTGGGCTATAAAATTTACTTTTATCAACTCTAGGCAAAACTTAGGAGCCTTTCAGAAGCCAGACTGGACAAATGCCCGAAGTGAGGTACGTATTTATACTTTTACAATGCTACCTGGCGGACAGCATGGTTGGGAAACAAATAACTGTTTTCACTCCCCTTCTGTTGCTAAAGTATTAAGAACCATCAGCTTAGCATGAAAAAGTCCCTGCTAAGCAGGTAACATGGAGAAAAACCTCAGCTTAAATGTAGAAAGCTTGCTTTAGGAGGTAAAGGAGAAGGGATCTAAACCTACTTACCATTCTAACATTAATACTCTCTTCCCTCATTACCTCCAGCACACTTACTAAAACTCCAGGTACAAAAGGCACAGCTTTATTTTCAAAAAGACTAAAGTAACATTAACTGCCATCGTGGATTCACGTTACAATTACTTTGCAGGAATACAACCCTTTCTATCCGAGTGCTTCAGACGCTTTCTAAACAAAAAGTCTGTGGTGCAGGAGGAGATAAGGGTGAATGTTATCTATTTGTGAAGTGCCCATCCCTTGTTTTGACACTTTCAAATAAAAACCTATATTCTGGTCTTCGGTGCATGCAGCTTATCTTCCCGCAGAGACTACAGATACCAGGAAGGCAAGGACAGCATCTTGGCCCTTTGAGTACACACTCTGTGGTGTCTGCCTTACACAGCAGGCACCTCTTAGTCTAGGGGGCCATGCACTTCAACTTTAGGAAGCCTATCTAAGTACAGGACAAGCCGCACACTTCCATACCAGCCGAGTCAGAAGAAAGGTGGTATTTTGCTCTGAGGACTTCCTTTATCTTTGCTTTCAACTTCCTTTATCTTAATCTTCCTTAATCTTGTTTTCACATTTCCCCCTCAAGTGCTGCAGAACTCCAGTAGCCAAAATGAGTGCAATTTGGGGTGGGGGGATAAAAAAACAAAAATAAATAGAAACTAAGTCATGGACACAGAACTGTACCCCTGGTGACCTTAAGGACAGAATGGATGAAACGAAACCTGCTACAGGGGAGAGGGATAAACAGGAATAATGTCTAGAGATCCACGGGCATACTACGTGCATCCCTAAGTCAGTGGCTCAAATCACGCACAGCCTCTAAACCAAGCAAGAAAGACAATGAAAAGTACCTAGCCTGTTCTGATCCCCATCACTAATACTCCCAAGCATGGACTGAAGTATTACAAAACAAACATACTCATCTAAAGGAAAGTCTTCATTTGCTAGTAAAAACAAACACCTGGTGGTTACCAACCTAAACCAAGCTTGCCAAGGAAAGGGAAGGAACACAGGCAGATCTTGATCAAGACCAAAAAACATTTTTTTCAAAACAGAATTACAAAAAAAAGAAAAAAAAGATTTACATTTTCCTGATGCTTGCATAAATAATCCCTGAGTAACAAGCTATGACTATAGCAGTGTAGACAAAAAAAAAAAAAAAAAAAAAAAAAAAAAAAAAAAAAAAAAAAAAAAAAAAAAAAAAAAGAGAAAGAAAGAAAGAGTAAGCAAAAGGAAAGGAAAGGATAATACAATAACAAAGGTCTCCTAGAAGGTAAGTACAAGAAAACACACACACACACACACACACATATATATATATAATATATATTATATATATATATATAATATATATATATATATATATAATATATATATATATATATATATATATATATATATATATATATTTGCAGGAAGGTATAAGTCATGCTTTTAACAAACCATTATGTTTTTTTAAAGTAACTCAATGATATTAAAAATAAAAATTCTAACTCAGCAGAGCCATTTAAAAGTATTTATGTGAAGTAGGGAAACGATTCTCTTATCTTGAAGCTTTCAGCATCCTCTTTATTCTGATTGTTCTGATGAATAAAGAAAATGGCTATTTACTCTTGGCATTTTTTTTTCCCATCACTATTTAAAGAAAGTTTCTCATTTAAAAAAAAAAAAAAAAACTTTTAGTTTTGGTACTTAATACAAAACTCCAACTAGATTTGTCAAGAATCATCCCCTCTTCTTGGGGCATCTGGTTGGCTCAGGTGGTGGAGCATGAGACTTTTGATTTTGGGGGGCCATGAATTCAAGTCCCATGCTGGGTGTGGAGATTATGTAAATAAATTAAAAAAAAAAAAAAGAATTACTCCCTCTTCTCTTTCTCCAAAAAGAACTGAAACTCAAATTGGTTGATCAGTGTGACTGCCAAAAAAATGCTTCACCAATGCAGAACTGCAGTTTATATAAAGGGAAAAATTTTCTTGGTTGGATTTTAGGAACATTATTTATTTAAAATAACTTTCAGGATAACTGGAAATAGACTGTATTCAGAATTGAACAAATTATTTTTTTTTGTTTCCAAGTACAAGGCAGTGCACTGATAAGGAAACATACTCCTAATTACAAACAACAGAATAGATGTGCTTTTAAAAAAATTGAGGGGCGCCTGGGTGGCTCAGTGGGTTAAAGCCTCTGCCTTCGCTCAGGTCATGATCCCAGGGTCCTGGGATCGAGCCCCGCATTGGGCTCTCTGCTCAGCAGGGAGCCTGCTTCCTCCTCTCTCTCTCTCTGCCTGCCTCTCTGCTTACTTGTGATCTCTGTCTGACAAATAAATAAATAAAATATTAAAAAAAAATTGAAAGAGAAAAGGAGCAGAAATGTCAAAGATGGGGGAGCTAGATAATTCATCTACAGGACAATACAGACATGAACAGTGAAGGAACATCCACAGTTCCACGGTGTGTGTGTGTGTGTGTGTGTGTGTGTGTGTGTGTATTTTCCCTTTCCATTAGTTTTACTAGATTGCCTAGGATTTACATTAAAGGTTGCTGATCACCTAAGGCAAACAGGATGATCCAACAGATTAAATGAAAAGCAACAAGCCTCAACAAGCACCACACAAAATATGGATTCTGTGAATGAAACTCTTGTCTACTGTACTGACATACTGTACCCACTAGCAATGACTAGATAATTTCAAAAGAAAAAAAAAAAGCAAAAATAACCCACCCAATGAATACTTATCACTGAACAGAACTGAGAGTCCTTTAAAGGTAGACAATAAGCCCTTCGGAAGTGAAGGGTGAGGGTATGCTTTGGAAGATTTCCCCCCCTACTTTCCCGTTGTCCGCACTTTCTTATTCACCACTCAGGAAAGGCAACTCGACACTGGTTTCTGTAACCAACCTGGTCCAGCAGGATTTCTCACACACCCTGCACAAAAGGCTAAACCCTTACAAAGTACTTATTTCAGATTTACGTCAAGGTTGAGTGAATTGCAACCAGGGAACAGAGCTGAAAACATAACATAAAAGTCTCCTCTGCTAATCACTAAACCGGTGGTTTAGCTGGGGAGGGGGAGTGGGGGGGCAGAATTAAAACTCTGTACTGTTTCATTTCCTCTTATGCAAATGCCAAAGAAAAAAGAAAGAAAAAAATCATAGAACTTTAAGGAGAATGATGTATTCTTTGTTCATTAATTTACATGGAAAATCCAAGACTTCAAAGTGACCATACACGTTTACTTTAACAATTAAATCTTTTTTAAGAGCCAACTGCAAGATTTTTAACTTGTATTCACAGGCCCTCCTAAGTCTTTACTGTACTCGTGTTAAGTCCCCTAACTGTCATAATGCTTAAACTCCAGCTGAGGTATTAGGTGTTATGATAACTCATGCAATGATAATGGGTATTTCTGGAGTATATATCTCCTAGGGGAAACCGATGCAATCGTGGGTCTATTTAACACTGCCAGAGGTAAAACATACTCAGCAACCAGTGAATCAGTTACCAAGAAATCTGTGCGTTTGCCACCACTGGAGGAAAAAAAAAAAGGGAAAAAAAAGTGCACTTTCCTATTCAGTTACACAACCCCCAATGCCCCCGTAGAATTCTCTAGAGAACTGGAAGCATCCTGAACACTGTTCATTTCTTACAGAGAAAAGTGCTCAAACTTACTCCTAACACCCCATTTAAGAACCAAGTTTGGCAACACTGCCAAAAAGCCCAAGAGTTTATGAAAATTACATTTTATGAAGAATAAGAGAAAAACGTCAGTAATTAAATAAGATACTATGAGGTATATTACTCAGGTTTACAATGAAGACATCCTATGCTTTTCTTGACTCAACTGTACATATTACAAAAGATACGCTGTTGTTTATACAAGGTATTTTTAATTCTACATTAAGTGTCTTTAACACATTACTTTTTATGATGTGGCCATCTGGCCACACCTGTTTTTTTTCATATATGCAAAAATTATACAATAAATTACTGGTAAGGGAAACAAAAGCAAAAACAAATAAAAAATAGAGCCTGATGACACAAGTCTATTTATACAAAAGTTTGAGGCAAAAATCAATTAGGCCTGTATCAGTTTATATAGAAAGAAATGACAATTTATTTCATGTGGCTGAACAATATGGTGACAGATGGGTTTGGAAAGCTTGAAAATAACTCGTGTATGTTTAAACAGCTGATAGTGCCCATTACACATTACCGTATGGGCCATCAATTATTTCTTTTCATTTTTTTGTGCTAAAAATGCTGAATTCAACAGCCCCTTCAATTCAATGTTGGTACCCCAAGATTTCTGTCCATTCTTGCAGATCTGGATGAGGAAGATGTCTAGTTATAGCAAAAGGTCACAATACACAAAATTATTTAGTGCTGTTTGTCAGAGGAAGGCTGTTTCTCTAACCACTGTTCACACTCACGGCATACTTGTGAACGTGAACTTCACTGGATGTTAGGTTTATAGGTTTCTAAATAACGGCACAGCCCCTTGAAGGTTGAGAAGAGGGTCATATAAAAGGCAAGCGTTTTTTCATACTCTATACAATAGAAATGCAGGTTTCTGGTAAACACCAGGGTTTCTAGAAGACAGTGGGGTGAAAGGAGGATACTTAGGAAGAATAATGTTTAGCCTGTTACTGCCACATGGGTACTAAGAAGCTGTTCGATACACATCAAACTCCTAAATTGGCCTGGCGTTTGTTTTTTTTTTTAAGATTTTATTTATTTATTTGACAGACAGAGATTACAAGTAGGCAAGAGAGGCAGGCAGAGAGAGAGAGGAGGAAGCAGGCTCTCCGTGGAGCAGAGAGCCCGATGTGGGGCTCGATCCCAGGACCCTGGGATCATGACCTGAGCCGAAAGCAGAGGCTTTAACCCACTGAGCCACCCAGGCGCCCCTGGCCTGGCATTTTTAAAAAAGATTGTCATCTTCACTCACTGCTGAAATTCAAGTTAGAGACTCAGGGTCTTTTTTTCTGACTTGGACAGGACAACACTCAAGTGCGAAACAAAGACTCCTGCTGACAGAGAGAAAGGAGTTATGCATGCCTAACAATGTGTTCGCTGGAGACAGCAACAGGTGTTCTTTTTTAAGTTCAGAAGGCTCTCCTAAGTGCCTCTCCCAACACCATCTTTTAGCAAGCAGGCTGGCCTGCAGGAAGAGTCAAAGCCCCTGCTAGGGATTCTGTTGGAAAGGTCTGACAACATCCACAGCTATCAAAAGAAGTGGATGAAGATGAAGGATGGTTCATACCAGAGACACTCATTAGATAAAGGTAATATTAGCGCTCTCTTTATTTAGTTGCTTTGGGAAAAAATGACAATTTTGTTTTTTTTCTTTATTACAAAACATACTGGAGTTTCCTGTCTTGATTTTATTTTCCATTTGATGAGTCCGTGCTTTCATACATATATTAGTGAGCTCGCCAAAGTTCTACAAAGCAACCAAGTTTTAAATCAAAACGAAAAGAAAAAATTCCACCCAACTTTCTCAGCTTCTGCAATTTGGTGGAAAATGTAGAAGCTGTCTTTCCAAGGTGCACTGGCTGAGAAAATGATCCTATGAGCAAAACCAATATAATTTAATCACAGGTTTACTGACGGCACTGACAATTGAAGTAATTCACAATGCCATCTAAAATACATATTTGGTGCAGTAAAAATAACAGCACCAGGAAATGAGAAGCATCACACTCCATAATTCTGATTTTACCAAAGGGCAATTTTTTTTTATCACACCAAATTAAACGAACCAAAAACATTTTTTTTAAAGATTTTATTTTTATTTATTTATTTGACAGACAGAGATCATGAGTAGGCAGAGAGGCAGGCAGAGAGAGGGAGGGGGAAGCAGGCTCCCCGCTGAGCAGAGAGCCCGATGTGGGGGTTCGATCCCAGGACCCTGGGATCATGACCTGAGCTGAAGGCAGAGGCTTTAACCACTGAGCCACCCAGGAGCCCCGAACCAAAAACATTTACTTGAAACTTCAAGGGGCAGGGATTTCTAAGTTCACATATGAATACCACTTTCTATATAACCTTGCAGGGCTACTTTCACGTACATTTTACCTACAGTATAAAACAAAAGTTGGCCAGTGCATGGCTAAATGCTATTTTAAAGCAAACTACATATACTGAGTTATAGGCATATGTACCTAACCATACCATGGCCAGACCAGCATCAGCACCAATGTCTGTGTGCATGTGTGTGGATGTGTGTGTCTTTCTGTCTAAATGACGTTAAGAGTCCTCCTTTGTTTAAGGTCTTGGCGGATGATCAGAAAAACTGCATGGAACCAATCTACAGACAGGTTGTCTTTGTTAAGTCTACATAAAGTTACCAACAAGATTGCCCCAAAGTAGGGTGGTCAGAATTGTGGAAAGAAACTGCAGTCCAGCTCCTCCAAGCCTGGAGCACTGAGAGGAGTCGCTCCGTTGCTCAAGGCCAGTTGGCAGAACAGAAAATGGCGGCGGTCCAGGTCTGCAGAGTATCAAAACAGCAGGAAGAACCTGGCCAATGAGCTCCAGGCTACATGGCACTAAGGGAGGGGCTGAGCTGAGGTTCCCTAAGCCATGATTTCTGGGTTTTTTTTTGTTGTTGTTTTTGCATTTTATTCTTTCTTCTTCTTTTAAATAGCCAGCTGGCATTCTTAAGGCCAGAGGAAATGTGCAGAATGGCAGTGCTCCAGAAATCAGAAAACAGTGAGAAGAAACAGAATGTCATCACTTTTGCCACTCATTTTTCAAAATACAGATGATGACTCTTCACTAAGTAACGGCAATGTGATCCTCTGACTATCTGTAAAAATTTAAGACAACTCTGGAAGTTATAATAAAATCTGAGCTAATCATACACTTCCAGTTTGCCCACATTTTGTTAGAAATAATTTTTTTTCAGTACAGATAAGTATGTATGATTAAAAGTGGATTAGTACTTCTAACTTTCTCAAATTGTTCTATTAAAGGAAAGAAATAAGATGGAAGCTGGAGGGAAAAACAGAGAACCTAAGACAATCCCATTGCTTTGGCATCTGACGAGGAAAATGTAATTATCATTCCAATACCACATATATGGTTGCCATGGTTAGGTCTCCACTTTTTGTCCTAAATCACCCTGCATTTCTTACTCCTTTGAGAAAATTTACGTTTTTTTCCCTGAATATTTCTTAACAACCATAACAGTACCTATCACCGAAAGGAAAGGCTGGTTGATGCTGTCAAGTCATATTTATCAGGCATATCCAAGATACACTTGTTCTGAAGACAGAGAGATGAGGGAAGAAAAGATTCGTCATGAATCTTTTCGTGATGAAAAAAATGGCTCCAATGAATGCCATTAAGGGCATAGCACCTCAACAGGACAGAAAGACCCAGAACAAGAGTTTCTTGTACTGAGGAAAATATACACAGGAAAACAGGGACACACTTTTTCAACATGTTGATTCTTCATTTCTACCTTCATCGTCATTCTGATCTAACAAAATTCTGAGCACAGTTAATTTTCAAATAATTTGCTGATTTTAGAAAGAGTAATCCAACATTATGCATCCACTTTTTGACATGCATTTCCTTTGACACTTCTAGATATCCAGCCTAGAAGACTCTGCAACTTTGACAACACTATTTATAACACTGACGGAATGGAAACAAGTTGCTCAGTTAAGAGTATTAAAAAAAATTTTTTTTTGTATCTCTCAACACCAAGTCTTGCCATATATTCAGAAACATATTCAAGGAAAATATGAAAAATTGGACTTGGAAATAAACACTAGCACAGTGACTTTAAAAGTTCTATGTGGCTTGATAACATAAAGTCTTCCAAATACCTGAAGCAGGTAGGTGGTCTTGTTAAGAAAGTTACCACCCCACAGGTCACACCTCCATAACCTGAGCAGAAGAGGAGAACCCACACCAGGCACCTCTTACGACCAATGTGCAGCTCTTATGTAATCCTTGGTCCATTTCTGTCCTCACCGTACAATCCACAATGTTGACATGCGTCTCTGTGCTTCCTGCAGCTCTTCCAGGAGGGCTGTGGAGCAGAGTCAAATAGCTCCCCTTTCAGTATTCATGATGGGGCAGGGATTAGAGGGTTGGGTATAATGACCTTCTACTTCTAAGAAACTACTGGTTTAATTCCTCTCATACGAAGAGTTTTAAAACATCCCCTTTGCAAAGGGAGCTTCTGAGTCCTTCCTGAATAACTCAATGTAATAGTTAAAGGGAATGGGAGTAAAAGGAAGGCTGTGAATGGAAAGAAAGAGAGGAAGAATGGGAAGGGCATTTATTTCCTGAGACGGTGCCTTATGCCATCACTAGCATTCAAATATTTACAGGGCAACTTGTTTTTTTCTCACTTAGGGAGACAGGAGAATGCTCTTCTCTGACATGCAAAAGGGACATGCCTAATTCGTTAGAATTCTGCAGTGGTCTGTAATATATCAATGAGATTATTGTGCTGCCATTCCTAACTGTGGTCTTTCTAAGAGTGAATATTACAAAAATAAATCTAATACTTACTTTTGAGAAAGACATTCTGTGTTTGAGGCACAGACCCAGCTGTAGAAACTGGCAAAATCAACTGAATGGGGTTCATCCAGTACCAAGGTGGATCACCACAACTAAGAAAGGACAGCCCCTCAAGAGGATCTGAAGTACTGATGTGTGTTTTGCCAATCACACTCTAAGACCCTGGGGGTTCCAGGCTGTTCTAGATTTCTCAATTAGATCTTCATGGGTTCTTCAGTAAAGAAAACTGAACAGGACATTTCAATAATGATAGGGGGGATAAACTGGTATACCCAAGTTTAACAGAAATTTCTGAAGTCCCATATCATAAAAAAATACTGTGCAAAAAAGTTTAGAAAATATCTAAGTTCAAATCAGCATTTATTTTAGACTAGAAAAAGAGTAGTCTTCAACATCTAAAAACTGTAAACCCATCTGCAAGAAATTGAATGCAAAGTTTCCAAATTAAAAAAAAAAATAGGGGTGCCTGGATAGCTCAGTCATCAAGCGTCTGCCTTCGGCTCAGGTCATGATCCCAGAGTACTGGGATTGAGCCCCACACTGGGCTCCCTGCTCAATGGGACACCTGCTTCTCCCTCTCCCACTCCCCCTGCTTGTGTTCCCTCTCACTGTGTCTCTCTCTGTCAAATGAATAAACAAAATCTTTAAAAAATAAAATAAAATAAATAGTTCTAAGAAATGATGTACTATATACATGATTTCAGGATCTGCCTCATATTTTCCTGCAGAAATAAACTAATGAGGTGCCCAACTATTCTTTAATAAGGCCAATGTACCCCAAATCTGTCATTTCAATAACTCAAAGGCATGAATAAAACAATGTGAACATAAGCAATACTGTGGAGAAATCCTCAAGCTTCCCAAACACCGAATCATCTCTAATTTGTTAAATGAGTGAGTTAAATTCACTGAATCTAAGTAAAATTGTTACGTCTATCTAAATTAAACCAATATATCCAAAATATTATTTCAAAATGTAATTATTATAACATTATTAATGTGACAGCTTAATATTAATTTTTTCAGACTGAATCTTAGAAATCTGGTATGTGTTTTATATACACAGCACATTTCATTTTAGACTAGTGGCATTTCAAGCGCTCAGTAGTCACATGTGACCATTTACTACTGGACTGCACAGTAAGTACTAGATAAACTGCTTGTACACTGGTTCATGACTCTAGTACTTTACTAATGTGAATTCTTGGCCAGGGCCTCCCATTCCATCTCTTTTCATTGAACCGAAATTCAGCTCAGGCATCATCTTCCCCCCTAAGTCCTTAAGGACCTCCCAGGCTAAGACAGCTGCATGCTCTGAGTCCTTCCCTGCTCCTATACTTTCTACTTCACATTAAAAATCATTCCGTTATGTTTCTGCCTCCTCATCGACCATGTTGAAGGGCAAGGACTTTGTCTTATTCATCTTGCACTTCTTAGCACTTAGCACAGAGCCCAGTGCACAACAGGAACTTGCTATATAATCTCTAAACTTAATGAAACTAATTGTGTTATTTTCAAGCAGCTTAGTCAACTTCCCCAGACCTTACTATCTTCATTAAAATGGAGTGGCAAATGTTCAGCGTCACAGCGTTGTTGAGAGAATTAGCCGACATGATGCCTGTGAAGGTGCTTGGCATAAACGGGGACATATAGATGGACCATCTTTGACTGTGTGTCCTCCCAGAGGGCAGAAACCATGTGTTACTGACCCTTGTATTACTTCAATCAAAACTGAAATGCCAGACACACATTTTAAGGAAGAATGACCAATTAATCTGAAAAACAAAAACAAACCTGGTTTATCAAAATTATATACATATATGATATATATGCATATATTCATATGCACATATGTATATATGATTGATTATATTTCCTATCATTCTTAATGCTTGGATGATTCTACTTTCTCAGAATTTTAACCTAAAACATAAATATGGCATAAATATGAATTTTTCAGCATTATGTATCAGCATTTTACATTTTATCACCATAAAAAGAGATATCTTCTTTTTCTTCTTTCTAATCTTCCCAAGGTAAAATTAGATTTTCAAAATGTAGTTTACCATAAAAATATTCAACAGATGAGCACTGTATTGGAATAAATTATGGGGTTTTTGATTTTCTAATAAATTTATCTGAAAAGCTGATGTTTTGTGTTCCAATTTCCAACCAGGGGATATTAAATATAGTATTATGCTAAAATAAATGCATCACAAAGGTTTTCCCATAAATGACTACTTTAAGGGAAAAAAACCTATAATTAATGGGATCAAAATTTCACATTGCTTCACATCTCTAAACTGATATATAAATTTAATGATTATATAAGTTGAACCATATCAGCAAATGTGCTCCTTTTACTAACACACATCAATATAATCCCAATTAAAATACTCTGTGAGATTGCCTACAATACTTCAGATCGAAATAGCTTCTACTGAAATAGACTTTCCTGCCACTCTGATTTAGCATCTCACTTTCCCTTATCAGCAGATGGTAAGCCAAGTACTATTTAAATCCATATGTCTTCCATAAGCATAGTTCAAATACTGAATAAAACAGATGAACAAATGTTTTAGAGCTAATCAGATTAGACTTTGAGTGAAAAAATAGAAACTGGAGTTTCATTTCCCGCAAATGACTTAACTACATCACCTTAAGACCACTGAAAGAGATAAGTCTCTGTAAACCATCCAAACAAAGCAACTGCAGAGGACAAGATGATAACAAAAGACTTTCCTGACTTTATGTCTGCACCATTCCTTCCCTCTCTGCACAGATTCCAATCCTGAAAGTTCATGTATCTGGTACCAGGCAGACACTGTAGTGCAGGAACAATTCATAATCCTCAACTCTAAGAAGGAGTCACTGACCAGTTTCTTTTGGCACACAGCTAGACCCTTTCTCTCTCCTCTCCCTCATTTCCTAAAGGGTCAAGAAAACAACCAAGAACTCCAACAAAACTCTCTGCCTCTACCGATTTCAATTCCACAGAGAGAACCCCAGAACTTCTATTCATCTCTTCAAGGCCAGGAGATTAAGATGATGAGGTTGGGTTCGTAATTCAAACAATACGTGCGTTCCTGGGTCCACAAAAGCTTTCAAAATCCAGGAATACTATAGACAAATATCTTTCTCTTCTTCATATCACACTTTCCAGGCTGTAAACCTTTGATTCCCTGACTTAGTTATAAAATTACTGGGATAAACGATTCTCCAGCACACTTCCTCTGATCTTGAGCCCAGAACCCTATGTTCTAAAAGATTCCCTTCCTTAGAAGGGAGCAGTAGAGAAGTATGGTAAAACTTTCTTCCAACATTTTAGACTGAACAATGTTGATCATCCTGCTCTACTGACTATTAGCTGTGCATAAGAATAATTACTTCAACGAAAATTAAATCTAGAATTGTTTTCAAAAGAAAATGAATATTAGACTTGTGATTTAAAAAAATAAAGGCAAACCTTTTAGGTTTTACTGGAACTCTTTAAAAGCCTAGAACACACTGTCAGACTGCTTCTCTAGATTCCTGTATCAAAAAATTTTGTGAGCCCTGAGAAATTTCTTTCAGATAACTTAAAAAAAAAAAATCAAATTTAAAAATGGCTCAGTAAACCTCAAGTATTTTTTAAATTTCCATATGAACCCAAAATTGCTATAACTGTTTTTTTTTCAAAGTAAGCAATTCACTAAATAATATTAAATTTTAATGGTTATTGAAAAAAATTGCACATAAGAAATAGCTCACCTGATCCCTTGATCATGAAGAGTATTCAAAGATTAATCAGTTTGTAATAAACTATGTAACTTGTACAAACTATGATAGAAAAATTATACAAGCAACATTGCAGTCCTATGCAGAAATTAGGATATGGTTTTCCAAAATTTTTTAAAAAGTGCATATGTCTTCATAGAATTCTAGTCAATTAAGAATATATCGATTCTACACCTCCTAAGAGATGAGCATGGCAGAGCCGATGAGAAATAGAGATATAAAAATGGCACAGTCATTCTCTCTCAGGAGACTGCAATCTACTAAGAGAGAAAAATTCACAAATGGCTAAATTATTAGACCTGGCATTTGCTGTTTCTCTCCTATATATTATTCCATTGTGTCCTAAACTTGTCCAAATGTCCCTTGCTTCAGAGGAAAACCTCAAACAGAGGTGCACGCACACACACACACACTTCAATGGATCTCACTTTCAGCCCTAGGGAATATCACAAAAATTCCATTTTTATCATCACAGTGAAATTCAGACACTAAAATCATAAGGATTAGAAACTACAGGGGTACCAACTCAATCCCATGCAAACCTGCCATGTCTGAAGACTCATCGGGTTTGCTAAAAATAGAATGACTGAGACTTTTGAGTGATCCTGAATATTGTGCTGTTGATCATCCTAGAAAGGCAGAAGCAGTCTGGGCTGGTGAAAAAGATGATTAATTAATGACTCCAAATGTGAATCTCAACTATGTGAAAACTTCTACCAATCTCAGAGACTTCTATCCACCCAGAGTTTGATTAGCTGTTATGGAGCAAGTTAGGTTCATGAACTCACGATTAGAGTTCAAGGTCCTGCAAGTTTGGGGAAAAAAAAAAAAAAAAAACACTTAAAAAAAAGCAGTCTAGATATAAAAACTTGAAAGGTATTTTAAATAATGGAAAATTGGTATACTACAGACAGCTTCTTTACTTGTAAATGATTATGCTGTGTCTTTGGAGAATATTTTTGAACTTAACTGTCAAAATTCTGTGATCATCACACAATGGATGATGGTTGATTTTTAAAAAAATACATTTAACTTACATGTATTAAAATACAGTGAAAGAAAAAACTTATGATTTTTCTTAATATTAAATCAGTAAATAGACTAGTAAAAAATATATATATAAGCCTATTTCTCAGATCCAAATTGTTTACAGGAACTGAAAGCCTTGAAGCTTGGAAGATTTTAATCAAGACTTCCATTAACCCCCTACCAATATCTCAGAGACTGTAGGAATTTTAAACAAAAGGGAAAGCAATGCTTTTAAAATGACTTAATGTAATACAGTATTAAGATATGTAACAGTTTTAGCCATTAAACAACAGGTGACATATTGCAAGCAAGAATCTCTCTTTCTTCTCAATGACAAAATAAGACATTAAAAATAGGACATGAAAATGAGCCCATGGATTAAATTCAGGACAAATAATCCCTGAATAAATCAGAACAACAATACATAAAACTAAAATATAATAGTTCTTATATATAATGAATCATTCAAATTGGTATAGTATATATGGCTTATGTTTTTAAACAGTATTCAAGAATATTTTTCACTTAAATTTGAAAGTAATGACCCTGAGTTATTTTAACTTATATTTGAATAAAAGAATAATTTACATATACATACCATATACATATTTATATAAACCATATGTATATACTTTTAAAAACTTTCTGAAGCTTATTTACATTAATTTATGAAATTATTAAATTCTTTACTTCAGACTTTGATTAAAATACCCAACTCTGCTCTCAAATTTACTCTTTCCTTTTGATTTAGCATGTAAATAATAAGACCCCTGAGGCAGGTGTTTCTGTGAATTTCTAAATCCTATCAATTAGAAGATTTTGCCATACACAGAAGATCTTAAAATTTGATCTCATAAATATCAAAATAGTAACTTTCACTCTAGAGGGGGGCTCGGCCACTATACTTTTTTTTTTTTCTGGAGTAACAAAGCTCACCTTCTACTTGTATTCTCTTTAGACTTTAGGACTTTGATTCTTCAAGTTTTCCAAACACCAAAGTTTCCTTTTATTTGTTTGTTTGTTGTTTGTACCCCAGTAACCCCCTGCTCCATCCATCTCCATCTATTCAAACTCCAACCCTTTTCAAGAACCAACTGATAAGTAATCTATTCCAGGAAGCCTTCCTTGATGGGCAAATTAAGCAGAGGTCATATCTTCCTCTAAAAATTTTTAAATAAATAAAATAAAATACCACATTTTATCTGTTTCACTCCTTAGCACTTGACACTCCTTTTCTTATATTACAATCATTTTTTTTCTGAACACTATCTCCCCTACTTGTTTGCAAATGACTTGAAGAATCAGTGTCCACGGGGCGCCTGCGTGGCTCAGTGGGCTAAAGCCTCTGCCTTCAGCTCAGATGGTGATCCCAGGGTCCTGGGATCGAGCCCTGCATCAGGCTCTCTGCTCGGCAGGGAGCCTGCTTCCCTTCCTCTCTCTCTGCCTGCCTCTTTGCCTACTTGTGATCTCTGTCAAGTAAATAAATAAAATCTTTAAAAAAAAAAAAAAAGAATCAGTGTCCAGAGCATGTCCATATTGATATTACTACTAGAGTATTTTGTACAAACTACCTTTCAATATAAACTCTATTAAATGAATGTCAATTAATTTGTCATTTCAAATCCTGTATTTCCTATAATTGATACCATTTCCTGCTATCCATTAGATACTTTCATCTGAATGTTCTGCAAACTTTGTAGGTTTAAGACTAGCCTCGTTATTTTACACTTAAAAAACAGTTGACTCTAGAGTTTTGCTAATGACACTACCATTCATCCAAAAGCAATATAGTAAGAAATGTGGACATTAAAGCCAGACTATGGGGTGCCTGGGTGGCTCAGTGGGTTAAGCCTCTGCCTTCAGCTCAGGTCATGATCTCAGGTCCTGGTATCAAGCCCCACATCGGGCTCTCTGTTCAGCAGGAAGCCTGTTTCCCCCTCTCTCTTTGCCTGCCGCTCTGCCTATTTGTGATCTCTCTCTCTCTCTGTCAAACAAATAAAATCTTAAAAAAAAAAAAAAAAGCCAGACTAATGGGCATCATCTAGCCCAATCCAATCACTAACTAGCCGATGATGACTTTGGGCAAGGAACTTTAACATCTATGAGACTCTACCTTCTTCTATAAAGTGAAATTAAAGGTAGCATGTATGTTATGGGGTTATTGTGAAGATTCAGTGAGTTACTACAGATAAAGAACAGGGCCTGGCCCACAGTGATTATTGATTGTTAGCTATTATTAGACTCCTCTTCCAAACTCAAAGCCTCATTCATCATAACTTCCCTCCTCTTGGTCACCAACACATGTAAACTCTTGGAGATTCTACATCTAACATATCTGTGGAAATCATTTCTCATTACCACTATCCTAGTGTGAACTCTTTTTAAGTCATAGGGTAAAAGATTAGCCTACTAATAAACCTCCCTCACCCTAATTCTGGATAAGTATCCTATGTAAAATGCCATATTAACTTTATTATAGTTTTGATCAAATTATCCTTGGCTCCAAAACTCATGATGGTTCTCTATTTCCTTGTGAAATAATGTTTTTTGAATAGCATTTAAGGAAATTTTCCTAACCTATATGCCAAGTCTTGGCTCACCAAACTATACTGCACATACCTTTTGGTCAAGCTTTTCTATTATCTACATCCTGAAAGTTTTCTAAGCTAACCTCACATTGTTCCAACTACATAGCTTGCCCTCCATGCCGTCATATACACCTCCTGAAAGCCCAGGCTTTTCTCAAAAACCAGCTCAGAAAACTCTTTATGACAACTATCTTTAGTCACTTAACTGAATGTGATCTGTTTCTCTTTAAACACCCAAAGACCTCTGCTCTTCTCTCTCCTATTCCCTTTTATGGAAGTCTTATCTATACTATACTTGTCCATATACCTGTCTTATTACTTATTCCTGTATATTATGTGAAGGTAGGAATCCTGATTTACTCAGAGTCATACCCTTTATAGCATTTTTCATGGTTTCTGAAACCTAGTAGGTGCTGAATTATCATTTATTGGATGACAAGAAAAGTTTGAGACCAGTATGTCAAGGAATGATTCTATTAAGTTGTATTTTATTTTGGATTTCTATTTCTTTCAAGTCTTTTGGAGTCTAGATTAGTTTGGTCTAGTGCATGTTGGTTCTTTGAAAATAAATCTTGAACCCAGATGAGTATTAGCACAGTTAAATATAGACACAACCAAATATGCACTTGAGTCACCCAAACAAAACAAAGAGATATTTTGTTGAAGCTTCATGAACTAGAAACACAACCAGTCTCTCGTATTATGAAAGGACTTTGCAAACAGCAGTAAGATGCTTGGAAAAATGAATGAAAAGAGATGGATGTTAGAACGGTCTTCTACACTTCGCTTTAACACCTGATTTTTATTCTTACTTTACAATTAACCATGTAAGTGACTTTGAGTAAATTAAAATAAATACAAATATTTCAAAATAGAGTTTGTGTACCAAACACTTCACCGAGTAACTATTAGCATCAACTTCATGTGATCACTAAAACATACTAATTTTAAGGAGGTTTGGAGACAGCAAAATCCCTTGATACGGTATATCCGTATCTATCTATTTCTCTCTCTTTCTTTCTTTCTTTCTTTCTTTTACCTTAGAAGATTCACTTCAGTATATACTCTTTAATAATCTTTGAATACCAAGGTAACTAAGGAATCTGTCTTTCAACTTGTAAATGTGAAACAGACTGCCTGATTAGTTATTTGTTGGTGTTTCAGAAATGAACTTTATTCAAACCATCATATTAACTTTTTCCCCTATAACAATCTTCAAAGAAAACATCAGGGTTTCTATTTCTTAGCTAGCACTGTGAGGTAATTCTAATTACTTAAAGTCAAGAAATGATACTATTTTTCTGTTTCCCAAGAGTATATATACACAGTCTAGTAAAGTAACTTATACTTGCCAATAAAGTCTGTCATTGTGCCGTCCCATAGAGGCACCTGATTATACAGAAATCAATTCTAACAATTTAAAATTGCAAGCAAGATATAATTATTTAGCTCTATGGATGTTCAATACAACACTATTTATAACAGCAAAAACTGGAAATAACTTGAATGTCCAAACACGAGAAATCAATAATCATCTTTTCTAGTACAATACATAAGGAAAAACTATGAAGTCAATAAATATGATGTAGCAGAATATATACTAATATGGAAAAACATTTATAATTTATTATAAAGTAAAACTGAAGGTTATTTAACAACAAGCCTATGAACCTACATTTGTATATATGTTTATGAGTGTAGGTATGTGTATGTGTGTTTGTGTGTCTCCAGAATAGAATACACTAAAGTGTTGAGCAGTTATTCTCTTATTTTTTCTTATTTATATTTTCTAAAATGTCTATAAGGAACACATGTGTTTTAATGGGAAAGGAAAAAGTCAAAAAAATACTAATTTAATGTCCTTTTCTCTTTTTGTAGACTCTTCCGAATTTCTTTCTCCATTTCATCCATCACCTCATCCTAAGGGCCATCTCCTCTCCCAAAACCCACAGGAACTGAGTGGAAATATGGTCATTTTCATCATGACCACTGACACTTTAAGTAAATCATACATGAATAATGGGATACTAACTGCGAAGGAACATAAAAAAATCTAAAATAGGTTTATAGTTTCAAGATTCAGTGGGACAAAACTGAATTATTCACATCCATTAAATAGAGTTTGAATGATTCACAGCCAATTTTATTTTTATAATTGTAATGAAACAGCTGGGATTAGAGTCTATTCACGGACTCATAAGAAATTTGCACCCCACCTACTAAAATTAGTTTCTGCATCCAAAACTCTGATTTGAACATCTGACTGAACAAAACAGGCATCACCATTCAATGCCAAGAAACCGAGGAAAGAGACTTTAAACATGTCCTGTTCTCTCCAGAATTATCTTATTTCTTATTGTACATAACTTCCCTTTATCATCATATACAAGCAACCCCTTAATAACGTGATTTTTGAAACAACTTATTTTGAAAGACTGAGCTTTCTTTTATGAGATAAGCTCAAAAAGCTCAAAGAATTATAATTGTTGAAGATTGCAGACTGTCCTATGACAGTGCTTTTTTCCCCTTAACTTATAGATTCTCAGCCATAAGGAGGAAATCTGATTGAAGAATGCACATACCAAATATGTGGTATCTCTTTGGACACCAGCAGTACAAAGTCCAAAATATAAGATTTTTGTCTTTAAGTTGCTTCAGGTATCAAATCACAGACCTGAAAGTTTAAGGTTTTACAGAAAATTGACTTGGCCCTAGAACTTACAATTTTAAAGAGATGAGTAATTGTATATCACAATCTCTCTAATTTTCCAAAGGAAACAGTGCACAAAGATTGAATGACTCAGTCAGGGTCACACGGCTAGTTAGTCACAAAGTGAGTCTAGAACACTAAACCTCCTTGCCTCCAAAATCCAGTCCTCTTTCCACTACATCACAAGGGAAGAGTAAAAAGAAAATATGAAATCTAATTTTACCAGAAAATAAAATCCAGTCAAGCCTGAATCACAGCTAGAGACCGCCTATGAATGGTGGGGCCACACCCACCTCCAAACCCAACCCTGAACATCCTACTCAAAGAATAATTAGGATCTATTTTGGAGTCTTCAGAAATATTGACATTACATATGAATTTGAGGCAAGCTCTAAATTTCTGATTTTAAAAATCATCATATATTTATATATATAAATCCTATCTAGACAATCCACATTTTAGAGACCTCCAACTTTCTTTGAATAAGTTATATAATTCAGCCAAAACAGATGGGTTTTCTTGAATTATGAAGAAAGTTTCAGGTTGTAAAAAATGCGGTAAAACAAACACGCGTATCTCCTAAAATATGGCCAGCATTGCTTCCATACTTTGCAAAACAGATATGCTTCTAAAAAGTTATACGTAAATGAAGGCATTTTAATTTTTTAATGTACCAGGAAAGAAATTTTAAAGTCCGATACTCAGTCTCTTAAAAAAATTATTTTTAAGTGAACAGCTATCTCAAATGTAATATTTCTACATTTCCAAATTCCCATATGTGAGTCTGACTTAACTTGTATATATAAATGACATCATACATGTTTTTCTCAGTGTTATTAATTGGTAAGAATAGCCTGAAACTCTATTTGTGGCATATAACAAGCACAGGCTCAATGCTAGTTGAGAAAGTATTCTTGTGCTCCTGTCCTTTTAATACTTTATTAAGAAATAATAAAGAAAGAATGTTCTAGCTGACACTCTGAAAATCTTATAAAAGAAAAATACTTTCTAACGGGATCAATATAAATATCTCAGCAAAACACGGAAATGAAAATCATTAAATTCCATATTTTAAAGAAAAAAACCAACATCTTCTCTGTTATATTCCCTTGAAGCCCACACCATTACCACTGAATCTATTACACACACAAGGAAAGTACAAACTTTAAAACTGGGTTGAGAAATTATGAAGCATAGAAGAACACTGTCCATGGGACAAAATGAAAACAAGGAAAAAGAAAGCAATTCTTCCCTGAAAAGGGCAAGCCCATCTGAGTTGACTGCCCATGACTCAACTCTGCTTAAGAAAATGGGTCCTGCTTGAAAATAAGTTTCTCTACAAAATAAACTTCGTTGCATATGTAATATGTAAGCATATCACACCATGGCCCTGGCTATTGGTCATTTGTTATCTACCACAAACATAGTAAGAAAAGGCTCTTAAAGATTATTTGCCTTTTCCTTAATTATCTGCATTAATCATTAAATAAGTCAATTTGCAGTTTAACAGTTAATCCTTAATTAAATAGTTCTAAGATATTATTTGTGAATGAATTTATTTTGTATTTTAAAAATGACCCATTTAAGGATGGTGGACACTGAACATTATTTGTTATCAGTCTTGTATTTTCTCACTCAAGTAACTGCAATGATAAGAAACTGTCCTAAGGAAATAATAAAACAATAAAATAACCAGGAGGGTCATCAAAGTTTCTTTATAACTAAAAATTGGAAGTTGCCTAAATGTTTATCAGTAGGTGATCTACTGAGCACTTTATGTAACTATTTCATGGCACAACATGGAGGCACTAAACCAAGTATTTTAAGTTATATTTGTTGATGGGAAAAGCTGTCCACAACTTATTGTTAAATGGAAAAAGGAGTGAGACAATGATCCTCTACTTAAATATATATTTGCATGCATATAAAAAATAAATTAGAAACATATATATATGTATATATATACATATATATATATATGGATAGAAAAGTATTTGTGGGTTGGACTTACGACCGATTTTCCTTTTCTTCAGTGTTCTGTATGGTCATACACATAACACTTCTTTTGCGAAAAGCATCTATCATTTGCATCATTTTCAAAAAGTGATTTTTCCATTTTGGACACAAAACACACAAAGACTATATGTTTAGATGGAATAAATTATTCTGAAATTGCAGAGTTCCCCAAGCATTTATTAACCGATCACACAGAGTCAAAGGAGGCCATGCAATGGGTAGGAGCATGGGCCACAGTCCAACTGTCAGTGTCAAAGCTGCACCTCTGTCATTAAAAGTGGAGTGACCTCAGGCAAATTAATTAATCTCTCTGCCTCAGTTTCCTTACCTAAATAAAAAGGATAATAACAGCTTCAACCTCAAAGGGTTTGGTGAGGATGAAAGTTGTTAATTCAATAATAAACTAATGGAAAGGCCTTAAACTTTTAATCCTAGAAAATGAAATACTAAGTTACTTGGCAATCAATTAGAAGTATCCATCTCCATCAACCAAATTCTTTATTTTTTTGAACGCTTTCATGTACAATTGTTCTAATCTAGTTTCCCCAGGTTTGTTCTTCCACATCAAGAATTCAAATTGGGCAGCTAGGAGGTATTCTCATGCTGTCTACTGCATGACTAACTAAACACCTAAAGTTGATTCCCTGAGAAAAGATTATTTTATGGGACATTTCTCTACCGAGACTTTTTTTTTTTTCATGACTTAGTATAAGTCTTGAATACCAGAATGTGAACAAAATATAACAAATACAACACAACAGGCAAATGGAATTCAATAAACCACACTGTCATGAATCTCATCATTTTTTCAAACAAAATATTGTGCTTATTAAACAACTATTTTAAAAACCTTTGCCTGTATCCAAATTCTCATAAAAGTTTGACTTATAATCACAACTCATATTTTTTAAATGTTAGTAAAAACTATAAAGTATATTTTGCCTTTTAAAAATATATCTACATATCCTTAGCTTTTTCTGGTTAATCATGTTACAAATAGGTAAACCTCCAGCGTATAAGATGGTTTGTCGCTTTCATAATTACTATGCCGAAAGTAAATCATCTCAACTGAGAAACTATCTTTTTAAAGAGGAATGTTAACATGTAAAATTATGTGTGGGAACTATTTGATCATTCTGACATGAATAATGATACCAACCACTCAATTTATCACATCACAAATGTCCTGTACTTACAAAAACAAAAGATTACTTTGCCTTACTCCTAATTACTAATAACATTAAAAAAATGCCTTAAGATAAAGTATTTTGGATTTTTGTCCCAAAATAAAGTCATATTCCTGGTTTTATTTTATGTACGAATCGTACTTAATTACAAATTCTAGGGGTGCCTGGGTGGCTCAGTGGGTTTAATGCCTCTGCTTTCCACTCAGCTCGTGATCCCAGGGTCCTGGGATCGAGCCCCACATCGAGTTCTCTGCTCCGCGGAGAGCCTGCTTCCTCCTCTCTCTCCCTGCCTGCCTCTCTTGCCTACTTGTAATCTCTGTCTGTCAAATAAATAAATAAAATCTTTAAAAAAAAATTACAAACTTCTATAAATGAGAATGCTGCTTCACCAAAATTAAAGAAACAGATTCTTCAAACTTCCCGGATATTATTTGCATCTCCTTGAACTCATAACGCAACTAGATGCAGCAGTATCCTGCTTGCCAAGCTTCCTGGAGTTAACCAGTACACCATTCTAGTAATCAGTGTCTTTGTGTGTAAATACTTAATGAAAGTTCCCAAAGACAGTCAAAGGGAAAAGAGGGTAAAGAATACGACAATGGAAACAATATTTACTCTTTTGTTGACATCAAATAACAAAATATACAAAAATCCAAAATAAAAAAAAAATTCCTGGCATTTTAGGGAATCAACAGTTCTGTTAAATCCGTCCATCAGATCGGACTTTGCCAGAAAAATACCAGATTCACATCAAGGCTGTGCAGCCCATGGCTGACACACTTTTGAATCATTCTCCATCTGTTGCTCCTGAAACTTGGGCCACCTTCTATATACTCTTCATTTCCAACATCTAAGAAAGAACATTCAACAATGGGTTCCTTTTGGGGACCTGTTATCTCCTGACTCATGCAGTCTGTGAGAAAAGGAAGCCAAGCAAAAGATAGTTATACAGGAAATAATTAACAGATAGTGTGCTGAAGGATACCATTTCACAGCAACCACAAACTTACAGCCCAATTCACTAAAAGATACATCTGCTTCCCCTGCTCTACAAACCTGCGCCAGCAGAACTATGCCAGACTTCACAAAAAGTCTAGGATACAAAAAGGAAAAAAAAATGCTTACAAAAATACTTGAGTCAATGGAGCTGACTTTTAAAAAAGAAATAAGAATAAAAGAAAAAGAAAATCTCATTGGTCAAGCCAATAAAACCAAACATACATATATCAAATTGGCTTTAGTTATGATCGACTGTCAAAAATGGTATATGAATAAAAATGATAAATAACCAATGAAGAAAAAAAAATCAAGCTACTTAGATTTTATTTAATAAAAACAAAATGGTCATGTTCACTGCTACACTCAACTAAGTCAACTAATGGATTGTATTTTTTAAATAAATCTATGTTACATTTGAATTTAAACCATATCCTTTCCTAACTGGTGGACAACAGAAATTCATCTTATGCAAAGGCAGAAGCACAGAGATATACAAGGATTGTTAATTCTGGATTTAGTAAATGGTTTTAAATACTTTATTCAAATATCAACAAATCAAGTATCCACAGTTACCTAAAGAAAGAATTTATCAATGTGCCCTAAAAATTACAAGTTTCATAACCAGTGATTATGGAGGTGTATCTTTGCCATTTTTCCTGGTATAGACAGTTCTCTTTGGGATTAAGTACATCCATATGTAAATGTTCAAACTGAGTTAGAGTTACATACATAAACGTTATGTAACATCACTACTACCTGCAGATAATTGAAAAACTTTTATTTTCATCAAACATGAAGAAAAAAACCACTATCAGGCTTTTCCCTTGAAATCATCTTTAGTTAAAAAAAGTTCCTGCGATCTTCTGTCACTAGTTGTAAAGGCATTCAACATTGTCGCTTGTTTGAACGTCTGTTTGGCTGCCAATGGACTGGCCCCAAAAGAACATTTTTGCATCTCAATAGACTGTCCGGTATCAACAATCTTTAAACTATAAATTTAACACCACTGAAGCAAGCGGAAAATAGCATCTACTTTGTGCTGTCTTGGTATCACATTTACAAAATGAACAAATAATCATACTACTTTGCACTTATCTAGAACCCCGTATCTGACGATCTCAAATGGCCTGACAAACAGTAATTAACTAAGCTGCACAGCACTTCTGTGAGGATGGCAGGCATTTTAATCCCAAGAGTGGGATGAACGGAGATCCTGGGAGGCCCTGCCTTTGACAGTCAGTGGCTCAACATGGAACTCAACTCCCAGAACTTGGAACTCATCTCCCATAGCCCAAGGCTGAAGGTCTCCACCAAAACCAACTGGTGTAAAATGTATGCATTGAAATGGGCAGACTTCCCTAAATAAATTTATATTGGAATCTAAAATCATTTTTCCCCTAGATGCATGAAGAAAATGGACTGATAACCAGGGCGTTTGAAAATAAGGGAGAATCAGAGCAGTTGAGTTATTCTACTATGACACGCAGATGTTTACCTGGATGTGGATTTGCCATAAACTCCCCTTACACATTTTCCATCTAAACCCAATTATATTTCTGCATTTCATTAAATGAAAAACTGCATTTGATATTGGCAAAATCTTTGTGAAACTTAATGACAGATGCTTTGTTCCTACTAATGTAGTTATCAGTTAAAAGACACAGCTTTCTACGTTATAAAATCCAATCTAAAACGTCAATTTTAAGAGTGAGATCTGGAATTTTTTATACAGGAAATCATAAAACTAATATAGTTGCATTCTATGAGTCTACAAAATGAGTAAATAAATACCTTTGTGTAAATATACATCATAGAAAAACTGGCCAGAAAAAGGCACAGCATTGTACTGCCTTCTGACTACCTTACACTGTTTAGTTTAACATGAGAAAGGCACATCAAGTTGAATATTTAAAACTTTTGCTTTTAGCACAGAAAATGTTAAATATGTTAACCTCTTCACAGAGCCAAATCTTAACTTAAATGAAAACACTGCATTTTCAAAACATTTTCAGGAACTTCTTCATGTTTATAAAATCCTTCTAGAATTTTTCGAAGAGTAACAAGGGTTTCATATAAACTTGGGACTATTTCTAGCAGAGTCTAAAGTCTTTAATGTTTCTTCCTACTCATAAAAGAAAAAAAAAACAATGGTTTTACAGAAATATGAGGTAGTTAACCCACAACAAAAAACTAATTTTCATAAGGCAATTTACAAGATAAAGCTTATGTTAATGTACCCCCTGCTATCCTCAAAGCACAGTGGTCCACACAGATCACATACACAATTTAAAATGTTTTGTAACCATATCAATTCCACACTGGTAACAAAGGAAAAATACAAAACATTCGCTACATGAAAATATACATAAATGATCTGCTATTGAACACAAAACTGAAAGCCAAACACTTAACTAACCTATGTAAAACAAAACAAAAGAAAAAAAAAACTGAGAAAATATTTTCAAATTTTAGTTCTCTGTGATTCTTCTATTTCCTTCCTCACTTTGAGTGCAGCAAAATTTCATAACTGAAACCAGTTAAAAACACATATCAGAAAGACAAGTATCCAGAAAGCAACCATCATTTTGTGCTTTGTGAATGGCCCTAAATACATTCAGCCTGCTCTTTAAAAATGTTTCCACTATTAACCAGAAAGGGTTGAACTATTTTAAATTAACATTTTCTCCTGCACAATTTCTCATACTTAATTCTCATTATCAATCTGTACAGCAGTCAGCTGATAGTCAAATTTTTACTTTTAATATTAGAAACTACATGTATAAATATTTATAAGTAGTTTATTACATCTACACTATTTGCATTATTTTATAAAATGACTTTTAAAACCAATTTTCTGTTTTTCAAAGTGCATACTATTTCTAAATAAACATGTCAAATAGCAGGATAAGTTCAAGTTCCAGTATATTTATACACAAATTATGAATATTATATTCTGTAGATATACATTTACAGACACCTGTATTTCCATTCACAACATGTAAATTGCATTTGCATATTTTTACTGGGTATTTATAAACTTTTATAGGACACTTTCACTAATAACTAGACCCCTATAACTACAAAATTAAAGCGCAGTGTTTTTACCTTCAATAAATATGATGGTGATACTCTGCTGGGTTCTTCCTTATTGATGGCAGAGGATTGAACTGAGAAGTGTGAATTTGCTATGATAACTCAGCAATAGCAATTTCTACCACCAAGGTAGAATGCTTGTCAAATTCACATTCAGAATGGGCTCTGCTTTTTAATTCTCTTAAATGTCTTAAAAAGCTGATTAGCTAAGCTATGTGTACATCAAAAAGTTTTAATTCATTTAATATATTAAATATTCCACAAATTAAATCAGCTACACTTTCTATTCCAAATATCCAATAAAACTGGTGACTCCAAAAGCACTATTCAAATACAATGAAAATATAAATTTTAAAGAGTCACAGTTTAGAAAAGTCAAGGAAGAATGATCCAAGACTTTACATACATACATACACACACACACACATATATATATATATATATAAATTTTATCATCTCTTAAAATTTAGGAGATGATCGCTTTTAAAGATGACAGATCCTATGGTTAGGAATTTAATTATTTGTAGAATATAGTGAAGCACTCTGGCTGAAGATTTCATATTTCAGCAGCTAATGTGAGGAACTGAAGAAACAGTTGCAATGATGCAACAGAAACTTGAAGTCAGGGAATTAAGGAAGTGGAGGAATTGAGAAAAACAACTTTTTAGAAAAGTATCATCATCCCCAGTCTGCTCAAAAAATGTAACACTCTCAGGCTCAGGTTTTAGACTCAACCACATAAAAAATGACTGATCGTTCCAAATTCTTAGTGTATATACACGTGGCAGAAAAGGTAATATTCCAGAAATAGTCTAAAAGAGCCAAACAAATGAAGATGTCATGGATGAAAAAGACTTTAAAATGGAAAAAACAACAAAAGAAAAACAAAACGAAAAACGGGTGGGGAGCTCTAGTGATACAGACATTAAGGCACCCAATTACAACACACTCTCAAGATGCAATATGAAATTTAAAATATAAGACGTATCACTCCTGTCTTATAACCAGAAACGAAAAGAGCCAGTTGAGACCAGAAGAATCCTGACATGCTAAGAAAATAATGAACATTTACAATTGCAGCCCCATATATTTATCGGAAAGAAGCTCCCTAAATTCAACCCCCTTCTTGAAGGGCACAAGAACTATTTCTCTTCTTTTTAAAGTTAGGTATAATCAACTTGCACCTTCTCTGCAGGAAGGATTCTTTGTTTCTCGGTGTACAGGGGCATAGCCTCTTCTGCATTCAAGCCCTTCTTGTAGCTTCAGGGCATGACTGCAGCCAGGAAAGGGAAGAGATTTTCTAATTAACTGTACACCTCTAAGAGGCATTTCTCAACTCCACTAGAGAAACCTGAGAAGCACAGACAAGCTTCAGAGAAACTGCAGGAAATGAGAGGAGGGAAGCCATGCAGACACTGGAGGGAGAAATTCTTCTCTCCAGAATCCATCCAGAGAGACCTCAGTGGTCTCTGACCTGTAGATCAAACCATTGGGCTGGCTGCCCTTGCCTTCCTAACGGGATCTTTGGTAAAGGTTAGCTGCTTTCTGATCCTACCTTCTAGGCACCAACAAAGCATCGAAATCATGCAGAAAGCTCAAAACTTTTTCGGAGTCAAGGTGAAATGTCGAAGTGGTGGTGCCTTAGGCGAAAAGCAAGCATCACTTACTGAGAGTTGGTGAATTTTCAAAATCTGACTATTTTCTTGACACTGCTACATAGAGAGAGAGCAAGGATCTCATCGTTCTCAGAGGTTTTGTTTTTCCACAAGTGACTATGTCTTTCTCCCTATGAAAGCCTGATCATATAAAACACACGGGTCTTTCTCTGCTTTGGATGCTCTTCAGACCACTCACACTTGGGTCTACCTCATCTCTTCCCCTCTTTTTGGTAACTAAACACCAACAAGCCTTGTCATTTGTACACAATTATACCATCAGTTTGTAAAAAACTACATTTCCCTATTAACCTCTCACTATAGGCTTTGCATTCCTAATGATTTAAATCTCTGCTAATTTTCCTGTTAACCAGATGCAGTGTGACACCACCTTAAAATTTAAAAGTCATTTACCTATTTTAATGGAACAGATGTGCAATCTTCTGGGATTCTGAACCTCCCTTCTCCAAATGGGGCCTTGGTGTTCTGCATAATCACCAGGAATGATTAACCAACATCCAATCTGAGCTAAGGGCAGTGGCAAACAAGTGACTACCCGCCACCATACACACACATACACTCTCTCTCTCCACCACTTCAGCCTTATAAGACCCCAGACTGAGACCATTTAGTTTCAGGTGTAAGACTAAATGATACTAAATGTAGAGAATATGTGTCCTCCCATTTCCCCTTCAACAATAGGTGAATTATTTAAAAATTAAACCTTCCTACCCGTAACAGGGACTGGGATTCATCCTTGGACTTGTTTTCTCCCGACGCAGGATACTGCTGGGTGAGGGTCCCGGACTTCTCTCCACCAGCTGGCACCCCCTGCAGGAATCCCTTGGTCTCCACAGCCAAGCCATAAATAGGTCGTGCCAGATGGGCAGCTTCAACATTGGGGCTATCCCTTAGAGTCTTGGTCTGCTCTTGGGGGCCGGACACGGGCGTCAGAAGCCCCAGGCTTGCCTGAGTGTAGGATGGGCTGCCTCGCAGGATATCTGCCCCTCTCCAAGTCATGTTTCGAAGGTCATCGCTTGAACTCTCGGTCCAAACTTTATCCTTCAGCCCGTCCTTATCTTCCACCTTCTCCCTCTTCACCACACTCTCAGAAGCTGACTCTCCCATTTTAGAGTCTGGATTGAGCAGACTGTAGACCTTGAGGTCGATTTTGGGCTCCTCCTTGATGGTGGACACAGCATGACCGTCCTCTTCGCCATTGGCTGTAGTGATGTCCTGTTCGTGGCAGTGAACAGTGTTGAAGTGCTCCAGTAGTGACTGAGTATCAGCAGCCGTAAAGCTGCACTGACGGCATTTGTAGCAGCTGTGGGCTCTCCTGGAGAAGAAAACAGTCATTAGAAATCTAGCCTTTGGAAGGGCTTAAAAAAATAAAACAAAACAAAACAAAACAAAACAAAAAAACAGTCTTTAAGGACCTGACTTTTACCACACGTAATGTAGTAAGTAGGACAAAATACACCATTCCCAAGACCCAGAAGTTGGAATGGAATTAACTGGCATTTTTGGTTCCATATAAAGAATGTGACATTCCCTTCTGATGGATTAACCATAACGGGTAGACACACATATACACCCTCATGTGTCCACACGCCAGCGATTTGCATTGAAACTCGGCTGGTATGTTTTATTATTATTATTATTTTTTTAATTTATTTATTTGTCAGAGAGAGAGGGAGAGAGAGCGAGCGAGCACAGGCAGACAGAGGCAGAGGGAGAAGCAGGCTCCCTGCCGAGCAAGGAGCCCGATGTGGGACTCGATCCCAGGACGCTGGGATCATGACCTGAGCCGAAGGCAGCCGCTTAACCAACTAAGCCACCCAGGCGTCCCGGTATGTTTTATTATTGAAAAAGACTTGCTCTGTTCGCCAATTCTATATTACTTAACAGACACATATATTTTCACAGTGATTTCATCAGTGGACTTTTCACTTCCTGTTTTTTTAAACTAAATCGCTATTGTTTCATTATAAATGTAAATGCATCTCCAGTGTTACTTCTATAACATTTATACATATTAAATTCTACTTGATTACAGTGTTCTTTTCTACCTTACAACTTAAATCAGTTTAGGTAACGAAATATGGCTGATGGAGCTACATAATGTAGTAAATAAGATGTATTGGAAGCTCAAGATTTTTTTTTTTTTTTTTTTGGAAGCTCAAGATTTTTAAGACAAATTCTTCCAGGAGGCTTTAGGAACATTCAATAAATTGAGGTATCTGCTGGGTGTGCAGCATGATTGGGGTTGTGTGGATATATTCATTCATAAAGAACATGTGAGTGCGTGTGTATTCTTTTCAAAAGGCATAAAACAAAAAGAACTTATTGTTGGATTTCACAGCATCCTCTGCTGTTAAAGATGGAACACTGTCATATTAAGACAAATATTTGATTAACAAAGAACAGAGGCACTGTATCCTAACAGACACAATGGGAAGGTACACAAGTGACTTGGAATAAGGCATACTTATAAAAACTTTGTATGGCTCTCTAAATAAACTCCATGTGGAACACTTGCTACTCCACTGATGCAATGCGTTGCCAACTTAAAATAACAAAATACGTTTTGAGAATTATTACTTAAAGCTACCACCACATATGTGCACATACATATAAGTATAGATGATCATCACAAATTCCTTTGCCAGACCCTGGGTTCACACTGGTGGATGCAGAAGAAACCCAGTCTTTGTCCACCTGGTGTTTAGAGTCTAGACAGGAAGGGCGATCCTCCCATTAGATTATAAATAAATATAAAGAGTGTTATGTGCCAAGAACTTTTATGGATGGGATGGTAATGGGGTTGATGGGGTGCACAGGGCAGCCAGGAAGGCCTTTCTGAGGGAGAGAAAAACCAATGGATGAAAAGGACCTATTCTTGTTGGAGGAGGAGGAAGGGGGAGAAGGCACATTCTAGCAAGTCTGAAATACTGAACAGAGGTCACTGCTGCTTTAGAGGAATAAGTAAGAGGAAGCATGTTAACCAACAAGCTAGAAGGGTGATCTAGAGCTTTGTAGACCATGATAAGAGGCAGATAGGTATCTTCAGAGGTTAAAGGAAGCAACTGCAAAGTTACAGGCACAGAAGGAGCATCGTTAAATATATGTTTTAGTTACTTGGGACCTTAACGGTTTCTGTACTCAGTAACTTCATTCCTTTATGAGACCTGATAGCTGAAAATCCAAAAGAATGTTCATATTTTAAGGAAGCAAAAGTCAAAGGTATTATGATATGTAACAAAATCTCAGTATTTGTCGAGAGTACTTAATGCAGTACAAAATTATCTTATCATTAACAGCTTACATCTGGTTGAATAAATATGCATATATAACTTTCACTTTTTACAGAAGATTGTTTTCTATCTTGTCTCCTATTTTTCTTCACTGTTTAAGTATTAAAGATTGAGCACTGGGTGTGGCGCAAAAACAATGACGCTGGAAAGAAATTTAAAAAAATAATAAAAAAAAGATTAAGCAAAAGGAAATACAACAAAGGTAAATAATTTAATGATGAGTCGACCATAAAAATATAATATTAAAATTAATTTCCTCAAGTGAAAGGAACTTAACCTTTGAGAAGAAGATGTCTGTGACCAAGAGTAAGAATCTTGCCCCAAGTTCAAGGCCAGAAAATCCCCAAACAGGATTCAGATCACAAAGTTCAAAAGACAAGACTCAAAACCTAGGACCTAGAACCTACAGGAACTTCAAATAAATCTCCATCCCAGCAAACCTATGTTTGAATATCTCCAATGAGAGATAAACTCCTAACCTCACAAAAAATTGCTATGTCTACGAGGTTCAATGATCACGGAGAAAAATGGATTTATCAGAATGGTTAAAGATCAAAACATACCCAGGAAATACCCTCCTGAAGATATCCCACATAATCTATTGAGGCATGCAAATTAAACAAACAAGCTTCAGGAAACACATTTTCCAGCTCTGATCAACCTTCACCCCTAGACAGTTCTAATGAGTTCACTGCCCACTATGGCACTAAATTTATGGTTTCCTTGACACGGTGGGGTCTCTGTTTGAAACCTCTGAGGGGAATCCCTTCTAATAAAGTAAGACTATCAATTGCCACTGCTCCTTCTACCCAAACTGGTCTTTTATACAAAACCAAAAGTACAAAGAGTATAAAAAATTCCAAAGTCTAAAACTTCTACAGAATTGTAGTGAACGTACTTCAAGAAATAAAGACAATTCTACGGCAACAGGAAGGAGACAGCACCAATGCCCAACAGAAGAAATACAATTTCCTAGGGTACATTGCAACAAAATATTTTAAAACAGCAGAATCTCAGTTCTAATGGGAACATTGAAGAGTATAGACTCTGGGAACGCCTGAATTTCAGTCTTGGCGCTGACTTCAAATAATTTACTAAACTTGCCCCAATGTCTTCCTCTACAAAATGAAAACAACAGTGCCTCTTGATAGGTTCTTATGAATGTTAAGTAAATAACCCCTATAGTAGGTAAGTAAATAAGTAAGGATCCACCAGTATAAATCCTCAAATTAAATAAAGCCCCTCTCTCCTGTGTGAATCTGCATTCTATGCTCTTTGTGCAAAGGAGTTTAAACTTAACTAGCAACACTTTGGTATCATCCTTTTCCATTCCCCTATGTATCTTAACTGCGACGAACACTGTTCTTAAAACCAAGTTGATTTCCTGGAAGACCCTTTGGTTTAAGACACTGACAGGTAGAATATATTCTATGACTTTTCTGCTTCACCTAGTGGCATTCAATAGCCTGAAGGAATGAGGAATTTAGTAGTCTGCTTAATTGTCTAGCTTTACTCTTGTCATTAATAGACCCAGAATCTTAAGATTCTGAATCACAAAAAATAGAAAAAGGCATTACCTATATTTTATTAAAGTCTTGGGAGGTGGAGATGCCTTGAGTGTATTCATTAAGGTAGTTTACAATCATGATATATCTAGTAATACATCTCAGTAATTCAGATTACGTGCCTTCAATATCGATTTATTCCACAATCTAGAAATGTCCTTGAGTCATCCTATCCCTCCACCAAATAAAGACAACACATGCAACCCTTACCAATGACTTGACTGGTATGTCCTCTTAAAAATACAAAGGCCTTGGGTCCCTGCCCAGGCACTGAATTCCTCACAAAGTATCACACTCAGGTATGGTGTCAGGGGCTTCTAGGCGTTCTCTGATTCCAAGTTCCTATCCCAATGGACAGACAGGTCTCAGCAAGAGCTGTTCTGATCTGCCCCACAGAGGAGCTCCTGATGTGTGAGGAGGATCTGTGAGGATGGTTTTGCCAGGCAAAACCTTGACACTGGTGCTGAAGAACCATCAGAGATCAGTAGGCATGAACATAAAACAAACAACAACAACAACAACAATAACAATAAAAACAACAACAAACACCGCTCTCCCTCCAAAACCACAGAGCTAAGTTCTCGGTGAGAACCAGGTTTTACAGTGAAAAGAAAAACACATCTTAACAGGAAGGATATTAAAATAAAGTTGTAACAATAAGCTAAACTCACACACCTTTTCTTTTGAAGATTTCAAAGCCTTCACACATAACTGATCTCACCTTTCACTGAAGTAGAAAGCCCATTTTACAGATAAGTAAAATGGAGAAATGGTGACTTGTCCCTTGAATCCACATCGAGTCAGGAACACAGGGCCTCTACCTTCCAGATCAACGTTCTAGTTTTTGATTCTTGACAGCCAAAATTTTTAACTTTATACAGAAAAGAGTGAAACCACTGACAATACGGAAAATGAAAACACGAGAGGAAGGGAAACTGATCATCTGGCAGCAGAAGACACTGACTACAGTAATGGTCTGCAAAACACGCTGAGTTTCGTAGCTATACAGAGTCCAAGGTGCCTCCTGTTGCCTGACTCCATCAGGATCTCTGGGGGAGAACCTGAGAATCTGAATTTTTAACAAGATTCCCCAGGTGATACCCATGCAGGGGCCAGTATCTATGAACTCCATTATTAGATATATTGTGGTCCTAAAGACAACATAAGGAACACACTCACAAGGCATCCCTCAGCCCCCTCCTGACTTTAATGCAACACAGGTAACGCCCTTACCAGCTGTTATTCAGAAATAAGGAATTTCTGTTCTGTTCTGTTATTCAGAAATAAGGAATCACCTGGAAATCTTGCTGAAATCCAGATTCTGATTCTGAAAGTCGGAATATACCAATATATATTGGAATATACCAATATTCGGTATTTCTTATAAGATCCCAGATGATTCTGAAGCTATTGGTCCCCAGACCACACCGTAAATAGCAAGAATCATGAAGCCATGGTCAGAAAGAACTTCAAGATGGGTATTAATTAGTATGAAACAAACTCATTGCACTTGACAGAACATTTTTAAATGAATTCTTTATGATGAGCAACATCGTCTTCCCTCGTAAAGCACATACAACATTACATACCTCTGAGAGTCAACACTAACAGCTTTGGAAGCTAAAACTACAACTATAACATTGTCAAGCATAATCCCCAAACAAGAATTCATCTTTTTAAAAAATTTTTTTAATTTCATTGTTTGGGAATCACCTTTCACTATTTTTAGGGCTAGGCCATTTATATACCTTATTCCTCAACAATCACACAAAGTACGTATTCCCATCCCTGCTCCATGGGATAAGAATCTGAAGCCTAGACAAGTCAATTCACATAGAATGCGGAGGACATGACACAGTCTTCGGCGCTTGTCCACAGGTCCTCTTTCGTGGGTGCTGTTGGGAGCTGACACGTTACTAGCTGATTCAGGAGTTCCCGAATGAGTTCTCTTAGGTGTGTCATTCTCTCAATAATTACTGAATATGTGATTTTAATCCCTAGTATAAGAAACATTACAGAAGAATACAAGTTTAGTCACTGTGAAAATACATTAGTTTGGACTTGCCTCTGACCTATAAAATGATTTTCATTTTATCAGCATTAATTGGAAAACCTCAAAGAAGTTCAAGGGAATCTTCCTTGCATTTCCCAAGATCCACACGCTCATCCATACAAACTTCCCAAATGATTCAACCCAAGACGAGGCCTAGAACCCTCTGAGCTACTCCAAATCTGTTTTCTTCTGAGGACTTCTTCCACATTGCCTTTTATTAAAATCTTGTGTATGTCCTAGTTTACGGTAATTGCCTTAAGATCAAGATCAATGTTCACACATCTCTGAACCCACCCCCACCCAGAACAACCAATAGTAAATATATTCTTAATAACCAAAGGAATAAACCACCACAGCTCTGCGGATGTTCAGGGTGCTGGATTTAATCAGAATTTAATCAGAAAGCAGCAAAAAAATATTTAGGAGAAATACACAGATATTTCGTAGACGGTATATTTTGAGGGGCTTTTCTGAATAAACTCTTTGTTATTTAAAAACTCCTAGAACTTCTGGCTACATTTAGCCAAACTTCTTCTTAATATAAATACATACATGCTCTGCATTAATTTAAATTCTATATTCTCCTGCCAAACGCATAACAAACACTCTCCTCGTGCTACCTACGGAAAAAAGATGTCATTTCCTATGTCCCCCTAGCACAGGATTGCCAGATTAAAACACAGAATGACGATTTGAAGGTCAATGGTAAAAAAAAAAACCACAAATATTTTAGTGTAAATATGTCCCATGCAATATTTAGGATATATTCACACAAAATCAGAGGTCTCATGTAATATTTTAAACAAGGATATGAATCAGAGAAATTTGATAGAAAAGCTAATCATCCCTTGCCTTCAGAGAAAACTACAAGCTAACAGAAGACCAAAATGTACTTAATTCAAGTGACTTAAAATTTCTGTGAAAAAAGATGTTTTCTTTCTTATCCTACTTAACAGAATTTTCATGTGCAATAAAAATGCATTTATTTCAGTTTCATCTATATTTCAATGGACAGTGGCCTGAGAAGTAGTGTTTCCTTCATTAGCAGAGATTACACATTATTTTCAAAATTCATAAAAGGCTGCGGTTTTCTAGATCCTAGAAAAAGATCAGCTCAAAGATGCTACTCTATCATTACACTTACTCTGATAAAACTTCCATATTTCTATTTTCATAATAAACCAGCCACAGTATATGTGAAGTCAGATCTGAGTGATGCTTTTTCTCCTCTAAATGTAAACTCCCAGAGATTTCTGCCAGCATTTGAAAAGCCATCCTCGGGGCGCCTGGGTGGCTCAGTGGGTTAAGGCCTCTGCCTTCAGCTCAGGTCATGATCTTAGGGTCCTGGGATCGAGCCCTGCATCGGGCTCTCTCTGCTCAGTGGGGAGTCTGCTTCCTCCTCTCTCTCTTCCTGCCTCTCTGCCTACTTGTGATCTCTGTCTGTCAAATAAATAAATAAAAATCTTAAAAAAAAAAAAAAAAAAAAAAAAGAAAAGCCATCCTCTACCAAACAGCTGTACTTCTTAACCACTGAAATCTGGTCCTTCTTCAGTGACTAAACAGAGCATGGAAGTAAATGAGTAGATCATAAATACTAATCAATTAGACGTCGAAGGGTATTTTTGGAGTTAATTATAGACTTGAACACCTAAAGACAAACTACCACAGAAAAAGAGTAAATGACGGTGGTTTATTTTAAATATAGATCAACAGATCTGGTATTTAATAAAGTTAGTCATTTTGTAATATACACTTTGCTTGTATCAAGGCCTCTCATATGCCACACTCGAGATTACGAACACTGCAGAATGAGGGATTAAGAGCAGGCAAAGAGAGTATCTGAGGGACAAAGACAAAAAAGGAATTACAGGTGAATAACCAGGTCGATCAATTTTAGAAGCTGGAACTGCAATAATATTCAGCCTTAGTTAAGTGCAGACAAGCAGTCTGCAAAATGTAAGATAAACTGACCTCTGAGGAAGATTCCATGCAATCCACTCATCTTGTATTTTTAAAGCTGAAATCATCTGATTGGTGTTTACTCCTTTGGAGTAACTGGTTTTCTTAAGGGGAGTGTAGGGTCCTTTCATTTTCAAGTGAAAATGAACAAAATAGAAGAAAATACAACTAATGTCATATCTGAAAAATCTCAATTTATGATTCACTGATTCACTTCTAAAAAGAAGATATCCCTGACCAAGTGTTAAAGGGAGACCGACCTCCCCATAAAATAGAAAGCGAGTAACACTTGGGAAATGATTTCTATAAATTGATATGAAATAGAAATCATGGCTAAACTTTATTTTATCCCAGGAACTGATCATGGTTCTTGTACAAAGTCCTCAGGACCATCAACTCTGAAATGCTAATAATATATACAAATAAAGGTAGTGCTGATTGTGGGTTATTTTCTTGAAGGACTGTAATATCCTGGGTAATGTGTCTCACAATGGGAATTCTCAACTTGAACTATTAGGTCCATTTCAAGGAATTACAGGCCACTGATTTATTAGGTATTGTTTAAACGAACATGTCATCTAATGTACACAAATGTAAATGTAACTGTCGTGGCACTCACCTTTTGAGAAACTCTGTGCTAATGCACTATGTACTTGGCTTTTTCAGAAGTGTTGATAATTAAGTACTAATCATAAAATCTGTTCTTTAGAGTTAGCAGAGCACACAGTCCATGCTCCTTTCTGTGCTCTGCTAAGCCAGAGACTGAACAGTAGCTACCTTAATTTGACCAGCTACAGTATCCAAAGTTATTTCCTTCGACCAGAGTTACATATTTTATGTCTAAAAGATTCGAACACTGTTTAAACAATTTTAAATGCATTCATAAATCTCCAATAGGACAGATGCTTGTCATCACATATACTACCAAAAATATGTCCATTTTCTTCACATTCTAGATAACAAGCAGGTAGACAATGATAACACTAATGATTTTTAAGTAGTTATTTACTCATAAGGGGGACTGAGCATTTATTCAAATATTTATTGGACTGATGAAAACTGATGTTCCATTTTCATTTTAAAATGTTATCATATAATGTTAGTAGTCATAACACAGTCTAGGTATATGTGTATGTTTAAATATATATATACACATTCATATTCAGGTTTACAAAAAATAAAAACTGGAATATAATCATGGACTATGATGATATATATCTAAAATATATATAGATTTATTTTTATATATTTATAAATATTTTTATTTATTTATATATTTATATATTATTTATATCTCTCTATATATGTATCTAAATATATATCTATGTGTGTTTGTGTATATACATATATATATACATATGCAGAGAGATCCATGTATGTGTGTATATATATATAAAGAGAGAGAGAGACAGATATGATATAGAGAAAATTACATTAATGGTATAGTTCCATATATGTACATGAATGGATATGAATATATATAGCATATATGTGAATACACACACACATATAATGAATATATATATATATATATTTGGTTTTGCTAGTTTATGAACTCACATAAAATGATATGCTACTAAAAATAATCTTTAATTTGTTTTTATTCAGCCAAAATTGTACTTGTAAGATTCATCCATGTGGTATTCAACTGTCATTTATTCAAATTCACTACTGTGTAATATTCTACTATATAAAAATCTACATGCCAATAGCTATATACTATTAGTTGGTATTTTTTCCGATTTTTTTGGTTGTTGTTTTGTTTTTTGAGAGGGAAAGAGCATGCATGTGTGCAAGTAGGGTGGAAGGGCAGAGGGAGAGGAAGAGTGAGAATCCTAATCTCCACACCCAGCATGGATTCTGACACAGGGCTCAGTCTCACAACCCTGAAATCATGAACTGAGGTGAAATCAAGAGTCTGATGCTTAACCAACTGAGCCACCAGGCACCCCTGCTGCTTTTATTCTCATTTTTGTTTTGGTTGTCCTGCCTGCAAAAACTACTACTGTGAACATTTTTGCACAGGTTTCCAAGTATCCATGAAAGAAATTTTCTTCTGAGGAGTATGATTATGCTTCTATTGGGAATATGAGCATCTGATATTGACAGAATTCGCCAATTCACTTTATGCAGTCACGTGTATTGAACATTTTTACCATTTATAATTTTTTTAACATCTATGTTTTCTACAATGAAGTGACCTCCTTTTTTCTTTGATTTGTATTTGCCTCATATAACTTCATCTAGCCTTACCCTCTTGTTACTGAGATCCAACTTAATTACACTGAGTCAAAGGATATGTTCTGTATGATACTTCATTCTGAAATCTGTTTCTTTTTGGCTGAAAATATGTCAATTTTTCTAAGTATTTTATATCTGCTTGAAAAGCATGTGAATTCTCTAAACTGAAGGATGAACAATCGACATTTTTTTAAAGATTTTATTTATTTATTTGACAGACAGAGATCACAAATAGGCAGAGAAAGAGGAGGAAGCAGGCTCCCTGCTGAGCAGAGAACCCAATGCGGGGCTCGATCCCAGGACCCTGGGATCATGACCTGAGCCGAAGGCAGAGGCCTTATCCCACTGAGCCACCCAGGTGCCCCACAATCGACATATTTTTATTAAATCAAGTTTGTTAATTTGTTGTTCTAATCTTTCATATTTTGAAAATTTTTTCTGTTCAACCTTTAGTAAGAAAGGTTGCTTAAAATCTACCACTATGATTGTGGTTTGTTCTATTTTCCCTGCAGTTGTCAATTTTTGTTTTACATATAGATTTGTTTACATTTTATATATTTAGAATTGTAATCTCTCTCTCAAGAACTGAACCTCTTATACATTATGTATTGACCTTTTCCTCCTATGCTTTTTGTCTTAAAATCTAAATTGTACGAGATTAATAATGTTATCTCAATATTCCTTTGGTTTATATTGCCGATAACGCAAGTCTATTTTTTTTTTTAAAGATTTTATCTTTTTTTTGACAGAGAGAGAAAGAGAGAGCACAAGCAGGGGGCGTGGCAGTCAGAGGGAGAAACAGGCTTCCCACTAAGCAGGGAGCCTCATGTGGGAATCCATCCCAGGACCCTGGGATCATGACCTGAGCTGAAGGCAGACACTTAACCAACTGAGCCACTGAGGCAACCCTGTCTATTCTTTTGTTACAAACTCTCCATAGACTTATATTTTAAGTGTGCATCTTATGGAAACAGCTTAGAGTCAAATTTTCTTTTTTATTAAGTCTGACAATACCTTATTTAAGTAGAAAGTTTAAACCACCCAGATTCATTAAGATTTTTGATAGCTGGTCTTTCGTTTTTTTTTTTAAACCATATTACTTTTACAATTCTATTTATCCATTTATACATTTTTCCTATGTATCCTCTCTTGCTATTTCTTAAGAAAACAGAATTTTATTTTGTTGTTCCACTCTTCTCTATAGCTTCAGAAGTTACATACCCATTTCCTATCCTTCCACTGATTATCCTTAAGGGTTTCCAAGTATGCAGAGCAAAGCTGTAACTCACTAACTCCAGACAATTCAGGGGTCTTAAAGCACCTTACTTCTGATAATTTCCCCTATAAACTTACATGATTGTTTTACCCAACACCTTAATCTATCTCCTTTTAACTGCATAAATAAGGCAGACTATAGTTGTTTAGATTTACCCAGAGTTCCCTGGTCTTTGCTTATCTGAAAATATCTTTGCTTTTTCTTGGAAAATTGTTTTCACAGGTAGGCAATTCTAAGTTGACTATTGTGTGTTTTGTTTTTCCTTCAAAACCTTACACAGAATTCCTCCCTCTACTGGTTTCCATTGTTGCTGATAAAGTCTGCTGTCAACCTAATTGTCTTTTCTAAGTAGTTGATATGTTGTTTCTCTCTAGGGGCTCTAAAAGAACCTCTCTGGCATTTTAATTTTTACTACTATATGTCTATGACTGAATTTATTTGCCTATATCCCTGTTTAGTATAAGCTATGCTTTTCTGTATCTGTGTGCTTATGTCTTTTATCTTTCAGTTCTAGAAATCTGCCATTATCTCCTTAAATAATTTTTGCCTATCTTCCATTCTTTATATTCTTTTCTCCTGGGACTCTAATTAGATGCAGGTTAAAACAGCTTGTTATGTTTCTATAACCTACTGTCTACTTTGATACTTTCCATCCCCTTCCCCTCTTTTAAATATTTTGGCTAATGTCTTCAGCTTTAACTTGTGATTAATTCATTTACCTTCTATCACTTGCTAATCTGTTATTGAACCTAACCACGTTTTAAGTTTCAATAATTATATTTTCAATTCAAACAATACTATTTCTTTCTTTTTTTGAACATTTCTAGTCCTTTATAGTCTTATGGAGTTTGGTCAATTTGTAAATCTGATTTTCATCTCTTTAAACACTTATTTTTTATAACTTTAAAGTATTATATTTTATAACTTTCTTACAACTAAAAATATACTCTTTTAACTTATCATCTTCCTGGGAATCTAAATGCATTATTTGCATTTCCTACTGATTTCCCATAGAATGGTATAAATCCCTTCCTGTATGGTTAACTTCTTTTTTTTTTTTAAAGATTTTATTTATTTATTTGACAGACAGAGATCACAAGTAGGCAGAGAGGCAGGCAAAGAGAGAGGAGGAAGTAAGCTCCCTGCTGAGCAGAGAGCCTGATGCAGGGCTCGATCCCAGGACCCTGGGATCATGACCTGAGCCGAAGGCAGAGGCTTTAACCCACTGAGCCACCCAGGCGCCCCTGGTTAACGTCTATAATAATGAGCTCATCTAAGGTTTTATCTTCTGCCACAGATACCACAGAGGTGAAAATTAAGAGTATTTCATATAGACAACTACGTGTTTATTTCTGACAGAAGCCAGAAGGAGGCTCTAAACTTGGCACCACTTTTGCCACCTTGAATATCCAGCTTAACGTGAAACAGATTCAGCAGCCTCTCGCTCTCAGGGACTCCAGTGTAGTCTCCTGATTGACTTACATCAATACTGGTATTTACCTCAGTACAACATCACACTCCTTGCTTAATATTCACTTCTCCCCAGTCTGGGTTTAGTCCACCTCTTGGTGAAGGGAAGACAAGAAAAGCTTCAGAAATTTCTCTAATTCAAGGAAGTCCAGCAAGGCCTTGAAAAATACGTTTTATCTACTCTAGTTGTTTGTGAGGAGACAGTACTCCTACTTACTCCAGAAACTATGTTATAACAGAGAAAATTTTGATGAGGAGAATGGTAGGTAATCAATTAGGAGAAGGGGTACACTACTTAATTAAGTAATAAATAATAAAAGGAAAAGAGTGTGGGAAACAAATTCAGGAGTAGAACATAGTCAGTCAAATGGGAGGTAGCGGTAACATAAATAAATATGAAACATTAAGAGAATTGACCAAGAGACTGAATAATGTTTGCAGTTCAACCAAGATTAAACCTGATTCTTCTTGAAAATTCCCACTGAGTGGAATCTACACCAAGGTTTTCACTCATAAATCTCAATCGCCTCTTCTGCTTCTCAGCTGTAGTATTTTTATCTCTACTTGATTTCACATATTTCATCCATCTTAGCTTCTGCTACCTTTTTACTACACTGTAAAAGTCTTAAACATAAAGCACTCAAAAGCTTAGAATATTCCCTAGTTATAACAGAATTATGGAGAAAGTTTCCCAACATGTATAATACAAATAAATATAAATTTAACCCGAAAAATATTCTTGTGATATGATAAATTTGTCCTCCTTATACTGTCCTCAAAATGTAGCATGTGGGGAAAATGCTTTGATAGCAGAACAAGTTTTCAGCATCCATAGAACTATCTCCTTTCACATACCTAGCACTTCCACTGCTGTTCAACTTTCAGTAGAGTTTCTGAAAGTGTAAGTCTCCAAATTGCAAATATTTCTACAAGAACTCATAAACTGATCAGAGAAAAACTATTCAGTACCTTAATCCAGGACCACATGAATTACAGCAGGTTTTAAAAATAAGTTCAGGAGTGGGGCTCTTGGGTGGCTCAGTTGGTTAAGCCTCTGCCTTTGGCTCAGGTCATGATCCTGGAGTCCTGGGATTGAGCCAGGTCTCAGGCTCCCTTCTCAGCAGGGAGTCTGCTTCTCTCTGGCCCTCTGCCCCTCTCTCCCCACTCATGCTCATTTTCTCTCTCTAATATATTAAAAAAAATCTTTATTTATTTTTTACTTTGTTTATTTGACAGAGAGAGACACAGCAAGAAAGGGAACACAAGCAGCGAGAGTAGGAGAGGAAGAAGCAGGCTTCCTGCCGAGCAGGACCACAACCTGAGTAGAAGGCAGACACTTAATGAATGAGCCACCTCATCACCCCATAAATAAAATCTTTTTTAAAAAGTGCAGGAGGATTTTAATGCCCTAGGAACAAGTTCTGCTCGGTTTTCTCATCTAAAAAAAAATGCTAAAAGAATGCACAGACAATTGTCATTTGGTGTGGAGCCCTAAATCTTCAGAAGGGTTTCAAGACCATCTAATAGTCTGAGATTAAACTGTAACTTCCCATGGAGATCTTGGCTTATCCTTAACGACTGCAAAGTTAAAAAATCACAGGCACTTCATTTACTTAAAGATATAGTCACTGAGCACTTAATAGCCATTCTGGCACTTCCGTAGATATGGCAGTGAAGAAGACGAGACTAGTCTCTTCCCTCGAGAGCTTATTTTCATTACTATGAACTAAAATCTCAAATTTTTCAGTAATATTTTTATTCATACTTTTAGTTCCTGGAAGATTTTTTGTTTAACCAAATCATATAGAATCTCTTTTTCCAGACACATTTTCAAGCAACAGCCTCAGCTTCCTCAAAAAAAGCCACTCATGCAAGTGATCTGGCATCCAGATGTATCAGTGTTTATGTGTGTGCGCACGCACGTGCGTGTGGTATGGCGTGGTGTGCCTAATTTCCCCACGATTAAGGAAAGCCTCCTCTTTCAAAAACAGAATGGATCACCTAATTTTTATACCACCTAACAAATGTATACGCACACTAGCAAAGTTCAGGAGGAAGCTAATGTCTGCTAGCCCCGAAACAAATTAGCATGCAGCTAACATCAGAGGAATCAGAAACACTCAATACGAGTGTGAACACATATTTGATTGCAGGACTGTGTCTTTCCTAGGGCTGACCTTATAAATTAAACAGTGTAAATCTCCAGGAAGTGTTTTCCGAACATTCAGATTCACTGTGAACATTAGGATGCCCTTCAAATTAACATCCAACATTATTAGCCTATTGTTGGACATGAACTGCTTCATTACTGGGGACCAACAAAACACACACACACTCATACTGACACACGACTTCTAAAAAGAATGGGAGGAACTATTCAAAGTCTTAGAATGGGAAAATTAAAATCTGTTTAAAAACTATTTAAAATCTTGGGATGGGAAGATTTTTAAACTAGGATGCTGAGTCTACAGAAGGAGAAATATTTAAAAATAGTAAATAAAGCTCTTTACTTTGATGCTTAGAGGCACAGCAACAAAAAAGCACCTACTAAGCACTAAGTAACCTCGGAACGTGATATATTTCCAGGATTTTGCTAAACTAATTCTCACTCATACAACCAAGTCTCAGGTTAGATGCTCCTTCTTTAGGGAGGCATTTCCTCATCTATAAGATTGGGCTTTGTGGTCATTCTCTTCAAATACAGTGGTCTCTACTTCATCGGTTGTGACACTTGAACTCATAATGATATGTTAATGACTTCCCTATTAAACTGTAAGTTCCATGTGGGTGCAGAGTAGGTCTGTCTTGTTTTCTCCTTTATCATCAATGCCTGGCACAATGTGTATTCTTGAATTTAATTCGTTAAGGAATGAATGTATAAATGAAATAAAGAGATATATCCTAAACCCATCTTTAGAAAATACAGGTGCCTGGGTGGCTCAGTAATTAGGCATCTGCCTTCAGCTCAGGTCATGATCCCAGAGTCCTGGGATCGAGCCCCGCATCAGGCTCCCTGCTCGGCAGGAAGCCTGTTTCTCCCTCTCTCACTCCCCCTGCTTATGTTCCCTCTCTCGCTGTGTCTCTCTTAGTCAAACAAATAAAATCTTTTTAAAAAAAGAAAATATGAAACATTAACTGGGAAAAGTAATATTTACAAAAATAATACGATGAAAGTGGGGGGAAAAAACACATGAATGTACCCTATATCTCTGTTTATGGATCTGTACTAACTGAAGTGGGCTTTCCCCACTCAGAGGAGTGAGCATACAGAAATCCAAAGTCACGTATCTACAGAATTCTCATCTTCAGATGACTGTTTCTTTGCAAAATGAGGATGTTGCTCAATTTTTTTTTTTAAGCCAGAAGAATGTCCAATCTCACGTTAAAAGAAAAATGAGCCACGTGTTCTCAAGCTGATTGTTTCCCAGGTGGAACAGAGAAGAGAACACATTATGGTGGCACCTTTCATTTGGAAGAAGCTCCACCAGAAATGAGGGGATGTGGAGTCACTCAGCAAGGACAAATACATGAATTATGGTAAATGAGTGAACTCAGCAGCCATTACCATCATCACATTGTAAAATACACTCAGTAAATGGAAGAAAACAGGTACGAAGCGTACGAGTAAATGGTCTGAAACAAGTGACCAAATTAAAATCCGTGATTACCACATCTATAAATCCATAATCTGCAGTTTCACGAATGATCTTTTATGTTTACCTTTCCTGCAACTTCCCCAAAGTCACCGCAATCATTCCTGATGATTCTGGGATCAGCCCTCTGGCTTCTTTCAATCGTTTTCTTTGACATTGCACCCTCCCACCCCACCCCTACGATGGCCTACCTGTAGTGTCGGGAAATCTCTTCTTCCACCTGGGTGATGAAATCACATTTGGTACATGAGTGTTCTTTGCTTTCCTTGACAGCCGGCTGCCCGTCCGATCCTTGCAGGTGATTGGCTTCCTGTTTGACCTCCGATGCTTGGGACTCATGGGAGCTCTCGTAGTGGAAAAGGAGCACATCCACATCGGGGGTGGAGAAGGAGCACTGGTGGCACTGGTGTTTGACTCGCGAGCTTCCGGCTGCCCCCGGAGACAAGTGCAAAAGCAAGAGTGCACAGTGGGAACAATTACTTTTTCGACAAGCAAACGGGTAAGTAATTTCTCCAAGGTGCTTTTCTGGGCTGCAAAGGCCTCTGGGACAGAAGGGACAGTGTTTAATGGTACATTTATGAATGTTATGGAGCTGCTGATAGTGACGGAGGAGCGGCCCCACTACAATGACGTCGGGGCCGTGGCTTTTGGAATATCTAAAATCACAGAACTGACAATTATAGCTCGTTACCATGTTATCCTCTGTTCCCTTGCTGGAGAAGTCCTTCTTTTTAGCCCCACTAGAGCCCTTGTCTGCCTTGGCCACTGGCTCCCCTTCTGCACTTTTGGCTAGATCATTCTGGTTAATGACAGAGCCCCTGGAAAGCTTATCATTCAACTCTGGATTAAGGCCGCCTGACTGCGCTCCTCCGTGCTGTTTGCCATAATGTTCTAGCAGTTTAAGCGAGCTAGATGACTCACAGCTGAAACTACAAAATTTACACCAGTAGTAACTGGTGGCCTCTGTACCATTTTGTCTCGAGGAATCGAGGGGCTTGATGGGCACTGAGTAGCCAACAGGAGTGTCATCTCCCGTCTTGACCGTGATCTTGTCCTGCCACTTTCCCAAGTCTCCAGAATCACTGGATCGAAGTGCAGGGATGGATTTGTTAGAGTTTTTCTCTGAAGGTTTTGCACCCTCAGAGGAAGGGAGAGAAGCTTTGATTTTGTTCGGGTGAGTCTGAAGAAAATGTTGCTCTAGTTCAGTTGAGGAGTTGCCCATGTAAGTGAAATTGCAGAATTTACAGCGGAAGTACTTGGTGTTTCCCTGGCAATCTGGTGTTTTCCGTCCAATGCCAATGAATGTTCCACCCGAAGTGACCTGGTACAGAAGAGATGGATGTTACTTGAAAGGTATCATTCATTTCGTGCTCTCTGTAGGAGGGAGGAGGGGACACTGCCAAGTATTCCACATCAAAAAATACAATAGTACTTCTGCTTATTATGAAATCACTTGAATAATCAGAGCCAAAGAAACGCACTTTTCATTTCTCAATAGCTACTCTTTGAGAGGCTCATTATGCTGAACATTTTTGGCCAAAGTAACAGATAAAGATAAGTAATAAGAGGACTATAACTAGCTCAATGGATTTAATAAATACTCTCCTTAAAAAGCCAAGAAAACAATTTTCAAGTAAGTAGGTTTTACTACTGTTTCCTTTAAACCACATGCTTGCAGAAGCATCCAAATCACAGGGGATTTCTTCTCATGAAGTTAAGGGTTGCTGTCAAAACCAGAGGCAGTTGCTTAGAGATTACTCAATGCAGTCATTCTCCAAGGAAATCCTCTGTTCAGTTCCTATAGCAATGAAGTCTTGGGCAAAGATGAAATCTACCTTTTGGGTAAAACAAAGCTGCTAAAATGACCACACAAAATGCCTTTTAATTAAAGCCCAAGCAGGCACTATTACACCAAAAATGAAATGAATGCAGTGGACCTGAAGTCTTGGTGAAGAGAGTCTAAGGTAAAAAGTTTAAAATGATTTCCAATCTAGGATAAAGGAAAAGACGAAAACCTTCCAGGGCCTCATATGATCAAGGCTCTGTCTCAGTGGGTCATGGGGATGGTCAAAGGCCTAAATAAAATAATCCCATCACAGGAATGATCATAGCTCTTCTTTCTATCCGAATTATAAAACAGTACAGCATTAGGGCAATGAAGGTATTCAAAAGTCACTTTATATAAAATCCTTTCTCCTTCCTCAGTGTGCCCTGCAAAGGGCAACTTCACCAAGCGCCACCAATGAGTAGCCAAAATTCTTGGCTTAAAACCGAGTTTTTGATAGAAATGCTCCAAAAAAGGGAGAGATTTCCTCTTCTAACTATCAGAGAATTTCTGAGTTTTTCTCGTTACCAGATGTAATAGATTAGGCACGTGACATAATCATGTTCTGCCTTCTTCAACAGCTGCTCAGAAATGACATGTGTGATCACTGCTCATATCCAAATCACTCCATGAGAAAAGTCTCAAGCATCTCAAAAATCATTTCAGAGGTTCCACTTAATATGCAAATAATATTCCTTTAGCGCACTGAGACACACGTTGGCACCTCTGTTGTACACGACTAAGAATGCCGTCCATTCTGCCACTTATGGAGAGGCTGTGAGCTTGATCAAAAGACTTAATCTGTCTGGCCAAGGGCTAATTCAGCTGGGGCCACCTCTACATTTGTATCCGGTATTACAGCTCCCAGAAATGTGCATGATCACAACACTTACTGTACATTAAGACAATAATATGCAAACATCTCTCACAGCCTTTAACGAAGGATGACAATGTTTCACGTTGGGTGCTGTCTACACCCACCATGGCAAGCACACAGGCTTCAGTCTGTCCGCAACAGCACAGCATCATCTAACCAGAAGGGGAAGGCGGGGGCACCCTCCCAGCCAGCAGCCTGGCCATGGGCTGTGTGAGAGATGTCAAAGCCAGACCACATGAGGATACAGCACCCTTCTAAACTAGCACTTTAGGGACTAGAACAACTAAAAATGTGCCCTGGGATACCATCATATTGCAAAATCCCTCCGTCTATTTCCCAGCTCACTAGAGGTGAGGAGAAACCTTATTTCCAAAAACAAAACAAAACAAAGCATTTCAGTGGGCTTCCATCGACTCTGGTACTTTGTTCAGAAACATCAACTTGAATCAAAAGGGACAAATGCAAAAGTTATAGGCCCTTCTTCTCTAATGTAAGCAAATCCATTATACCAAAATTTTCTTGCTTTTGCTACGACATTGCTTCAGAATTGTCAATCTTCCTAATATAAAACGTTTTTAACTTTTGCTTGTAGAACAGGGATTCCTGAGAAACCACAACACATCATCAGTGTGTCTTTGCTTTTGCAATCTCCAAGATGCATATTCCATGTCCACACTGAAAGGGCTGAACCAGGACCATTTAGAGTCCTAAGGAATCCCTAAACATAGGGTTTTGAAGTGAATCAAAGTTATTACTACGATCACAGTATCCCTTCCAGTATTTGACAAAAGCTTTAAAAATAAAAAAAGTTCAAGCTAAAAATGACTACTATCAGGTGAAAAGACCATGAAAGAAAGAAGAAAGGCTGTGTGGTAAACAGACAAACAAAACCAAAAACAAAACTGCCAGTGTTGCATTTTGGTTTAGGATTAACTAAGTTATCACTGCAAACCTCATTAAATCTTTTAAGTCCCTGGTATTTGGTGTCTACAGGTTGTGTTTTTTACCCAGGGAAAGCCAGCCAGCTTCATTATTTAAGATTATTATTTAAGAAGCTCTTTCAAAAACCACCCAAGTAAGCAAACGAAAACAGAAGATTCTCAACTGATGACAAGAACAATAATATTGACACTTCTATAAGGTTATCTATTCCCCTTCTTGGTAAATAGCAGTAAATCATATTAGTTTTATACTACTTAAAGCTAGTATAGCTAGCTTAAAGCTAGTTTTATATTACTTAAAGCTAGTATAGACATTCAAAAATATGTAAAAAATTATTAAAAGCCAACTTTGGGAAACATTATTACTTAGTGTTCTAGTCCTTTGCTCTCTCAAAAAGATTTAAAGGCTACCCTTGTGACCATTTTTACACTTTCCTTTAAAAAGATGGACTTTCAAGTCAGGATGAAACAAACTGATGTATATCATTTAAATGCCATTCTAAAATAAAACATAATTTATTATTCTAGGAGACCATACCTAAGACTGCTGACCATATCTATTGTATTTTAATGAATAACTAATAATTAATAAATATCTATAATATTTATAATATTATGATATATAAATGTAAAAGTATAATAATGAATGATTAATAAATAATAAATGTTAATAATCATAATTAATAAATAATATTGTATTTTAATTAATAAATAATATTGTATTTTAATGAATAAATGTTAATTTAAAACAATTATTTCCCAGGTTAAATACAAATAGACAGCAAGAACAATTATACAAAATAAGTGTTTGCAGCAACAGTCTCTTCAATCTTATTGCCAGGAAACAGCACCTACATGTTCAGAGAATTATCTCAAACTTTTCAAATGGTTGAACCTGGCAAGGAGTAGGGGAAAAAAAAACTTACCATTCCCTAGCTATGACTAGACTAAAAAAGAGATCACAAACAGAATAAAGAGTGTAAGTTTCAATCTTTTTTCCTTTTGCTAACAAGAATTATAATTATAGCCTGTTAATCCAGCCGTTCCTCTGACACGGATATCCATATTTTAAAATTTCCATTAAACTGTAAATTCTGTTTGGACTGAAGATTATACCTATTCATTCATCTAATTATCAGCTACTGAGTATTTAGTTTGTGCTAGTCTCTGGAATAGATACTGGAACAAGAGTGAGCAAACTAGACCACACCTCTGCCTTTAAATTACTGATAGTTGAAGATCAAGATTTGTAGCTAATAGTATTAATCTTTACTTGGATTTGTTTGCTCCCAATGGAAGTTCCAGAAGTTAAAGTCTGTGCAAATACACACTATTCAACCCCCTGGCATCTCAATCTCCTCATCTTTATGGACATAAACAATAGCGTATACCTGACCATCTTTGGGATTATTGTGAGATCAAGGGGGAGAATGTAGCTGAAACTGATCTGTAAACTCAAGATCAGTGCTGTCCAACAGAACTTTCTGAGACGATGGAAATGTTCCACAGTCCACCAATAGGGTAGCTATGGGCCACATGTGGCTACTGGACACTTGAAATAGGGCTAGTGCAACTGAGGGACTGATTTAAATAATTTTTATTGATTTTTCATTTATTTAATTTGAATTTACTGAAATTTAAATAGCCACATGGAGCTAGCGTATGCCCTGTCAGCCAGAATACTCTAACAGTACTATTCCCATAAATGGGATTATTATTTAATAAAATGGACTACCTAATTTAATTTCTCCTGCTAATGGGATGAAAAGGCTCAACAGTGAGGACATGGTGAAGTCATTCACTGACAAAACTCATAAACTTGTCACTCTTAGTGTTCTTAGCTGTAAATGAAAAGGTTCGATTCTGTTGTTACTAAGCTAATGTTTCTGTTCGACTTCCTTCTTGGACTGAAGGGATGATATTTTCTTCATCCTTGGAAGTAAGCAGGGGCTCAATACACTTGGGTTGAATGAATGAAGTTATTCTGAGAGATGCAAGCACACATGAAAATTTTTCACCCAGGGCCATGAATTGCCTGGGATGAAAACATGACTGTAATTCACACCCCCCCCCTTTATTGACTCAACCGGACGTATTTGGGCTTCTTCAAAAAACTGAACAAAATGCATTTTTCATCCCAAAACAAACAACTATGGAGGCATTTGCTTGTGAATTATAGTTAAACAGGAACACCTGACATACCTGTTAAAGGCATGAGAAAGAACAAAGTTAAAGTTGTTTTTCACGGATATGGTGGCTTTTTATTCTATTTTAAACTTAGTTTTAAAAACTATTCCTTCTATGTAAGTATGTTTCATGGCCTTTGTTTCTGATTTATTTATGTATGTCTTTTCACAAAAATGTTTCGCTGTGGAAGTTAAAAATATAAAGGGCTGACTTTTTGCAAGGTCTTTAACCTTAATTCATTTACTTCCTTCTAATAATATGGAACAAAAACTGGTAAGAGTAATATCTAAAAGAATATGTCAAAGGAAAAGATTTTTTTTTGAAACCTCAGAACTCTTGAAATGATACTTCAGGCCATATACTTCTTGTCAGGGGAACAAAAAGGGTTGTTTGAACTAAATACAAACTCTTCCTCAGATGTGGTTCATTTTCAAGTGCTATAATTGATAGCAACAGAGACAATTAGGAGGGTACTAATTTAAGGGGACTTGAGGTTACGGGCTGATAGTCAAAACAGTAAAACCTTCACTTAATAAAAAGCTAAGTTGCTCAAAATCACTGCTCAAAGACTGACGTTACAAATAGCTTGAAGAAATCTGTCAGGGCCGATCTTGGCTGAAAATAACTCGAGTCAGAATTACTGTGCTCATCCACACAGGGAATGTTTCTGCATTATGAGTGATTCAAAAAAACAGTGTGGAACGGGAGCGCGCCGCGGAGGTGGCGTTGGGTGGCTACAGACAGGTTAGACAATTCTGTAACAAATCTAACTGGACGGTGATCTTCTCGGTCCTATGCCATCACACCCTGTTCCTGGCATTGCTGGAGTCACTGCCATATTCCTATAAACACCCTTTTCCACAAAATAAGTCACAAATCCAAAAAAATTTTTTGAATTATAACCACCCACAAATTCTTTTGTGGCGGGGGGGAACCAAAACTTAAACTGGTACAAGGGGCAACTTTAAGGGTAAAGTCCTGCATATCTTAAATTGTGCATATTTTTATTATCAGCTCTCTGGATTATAGCCATCAATAGTCTACCCCAACTGGTTTTCTCACTTCACCCAGCATAATGCCGACCTGAGTGTCTAGGGTTATTTGGTATCTGGGCTGACAGAATACCAATAAATCTTAAAGTCAGCCTCAAGAATTTGGGGGGAAAATGTTTTATGGGGGAAAATGCAAAACACAACAGAAAATGCAAGGCAAGTGGATTAAAGAGCTGAGTGCATTATCCATAGAACTCTTCTGCATCTGACCCAACTTTGCTACAGGCTCAGAAGGGAGACAGAGAAGAACTAAGTGTTCTAAAGAGTGTCTTAAATGGGAAAAACAAGAGAGTGGAATCACTGTGTGACATACTTCCTCTAGGGAAGGGTGCTTTGTTGCATGCCTACTTCGTGCCAAACACAGATGATCCATAGAGAAGTGATGGAGTCCAAAACCCCAGCACGTCGGTGGTCTGGGGCAGAAAGCTCACAAGCAAATAGATGACAACAGCGGAGGGCGAGCTTCTGCTGAAAGGTACCAAGTTCCAGGACAACACAGAGGAAGAGAACCTAAGCCACACTGACAGGTCGGCAAAGGCCTTCAGAAGGAGGTCACAACCGAGCTGTGGACTCATGAGCTGGCACTGGGGCAGAGCCTCAAAGACAGTGACCGTGGAAAGGCTTTTCAGGTGCAGGAAACAGTGAGTAAAGCACAAGACAGTGAAACAGAGCAAGCTGCTAAGGAACCCTGAAGGGAGACTGGGGGTGAGAGAGAATTTGGAAAAGCGAAGTCTCATTGGTAAGAAAGAGTTCTACTGAATGATACAAGTATAATTAAAATGATACACATTTTATAGAAAGTAGAGCTATCCTTCCTACAAAAGGTAGGATGTGGCTCCGTAAGTAGAAAAAAAAAATTTAAATAAAGAAAGGAAGGGAGGCAGGACAAGAGGGAGGAAGGGAAGGAGAAGAGGAGGAAGCAAGGAGAAAAGAAAAAGGAAAAGGACAGGAGAGGAGGGGTGGAGAAAGGGGGGCGTGGGGGAGGCAAGAGCACAAGAGAAAGGAAGAGAATGGAAGGGATCAGAAAGAGAAAAGAAGTAACTAAAGAAACCACTAAGAATTTCCTAAGTAAACATGAAGGGTGGGGGCCATAAAAGCATAAAGCATGAAGCAAACTACTCAATTGTTTGGGGGGAGACACACACATCAGAAAGAAATCCAGGGTAACCATGGCATTTCCAGCCCTGCCAACTTGGAAATGGGAGTACAGAACAAAGGAGTGGGGGAGACCTTAGGAGAGGAGCTAACAACTTTAGCTTTCTGCACGTTGACTTTGAGGGGCTGGTGGAACATCAAGGTGAAGCCACCCACCAGCTGGAAAAACAGGTCTTAAAACAAATCGCTGTTTATTGTAAGAGCCCCAAATATGTTACTGGACTCATGAAAGAATTCAGGTGCTCTTTAGTCTGACATCAGCAGGTCATTTAAGTATTAAAGGGTAAGCAGGGTAAGCGGGAGACAAGCATTTCTCAAGTCCCTCCCTGCAGCCCCACCCTTCATGTTCAGGATCCCGAGAGGCTACACAGCTGGAGCACGGTTAGAGTATGCAGTATGTGTCACTGAGACACTCTAAAGGCACTCTGAGGTCTTCTCTCCCCGTCCTGTACTTATTGGCAGGCAAAGAATAAAACGTTAATTACAAAGCCATGGAGAATATCAATGGAAGCCAGATGTATCTAATACTTAACCTTCACAGAAAAGCCAACCCCAAGGGGCACCTGGGTGGCTCAGTGGGTTAAGCCTCTGCCTTCGGCTCAGGTTTTGATCTCAGGGTGCTGGGATAGAGCCCCCAGTTGGGCTCTCTGCTCAGCAGGGAGCCTGCTTCCCCCTCTCTCTCTGCCTGCATCTCTGCCTACTTGTGATATCTCTCTCTCCGTGTCAAATAAATAAAATCTTAAAAAAAAAAAAGGAAGAAAGAAAGAAAAACCAACTCTAACATTGTGCCTGGTAACCAGAAGAGAAGACTACAACTCCGTGGCCATTTATTAAATCATAAATCCCTAAAACAAAGTCCTCCAAATGAGGGGAATATGAACTAAGTCAAATAAATGGATAAAATGTCGCTTCATTTGGGCATAAAACTGCTTCCTTAATTGACTAAATCAAAATCTGGTTCTTCCTCGCTTTATCAGAACTAGTTTCGGTAGCAAAAGTACCAGTGAAAATGAATCACCCGTAATTAAAAAAAAAAAAAAGACAAATCAGTAAAATTAATTTTCTTTTCAATGATTTCAATTCTGAGCCTAGTGAGTTCAAATATGGCAACACTACACTGCAGGGACTGGAGAAGAAACAATCTCCAAGAAACCACTACGGTCCCCAAATTCAACATGATTCAGAGTACGCATCAAAGAGCCCCCATGTACCAGCTTTGTATGTCCTTCTCTATGAACAGTTGGCCCATCTTCCATTGCTTTGTTAGTTGAAGTAAAGTCAATGTAAGTAAAGGCAAAGGTCATATGCCATAATGGTTGTGAAGACTGGTTTTGTAGACAGGGCTCTGAGCTCGGTTAGGGTTCACAGTACTTGCAAACGAGACACTCTGAAGGCATTCTGCTTCTCTGCCTCACACCCATTCAGTACTTACTCGCAGGCAAGCATCTCATTTACCCCCCAACTCTTGCATAACTCTGTGACCTTGAGCAGGTTACTTTAATACCTCTACACCTCCTTCCTCATTAAAAAAAAAAAAAAATGGACATAATAGTAAAGTCTACTTCAAGGGTTTTTATGAAGAGAAGTTAATTAATACACATAAAGAGCTTAGCTCTACCTATGCCCATAAGAAATCCTTTATAAATGTTAGCTGTTGTCAGAAGTGAATCCAAAATTGGAAGAAAACCCCAAAAGGTATGTACAATTTTGATCATATAAGCTATAGATGAAAAAAGTATGGATCAAATTACAAGCAATATAGAAAAATAAATTTTACATTTGACTTCCAATCTGAATAAAGCAAGGTCTTTTCTGATATTCTGAAAATGCCCAACACTTATTTCAAATTTTAAAACCTTATGATGAAGAAATCAAGAGGTCTGCAGTCTAATGATTCTCAGAAACAGACTCCATGAAGGAAATCAGAAAATGAAAGGGAACTACTTCCTCCAAACTTTCCTGGGGTTAGACACAGCCTATGGATCCGTGTTTCCAACAGCTGTGTGGACGCTGTAATTATAATGACCCAAGAAACAAAATGCACTAAGCTGCTGACTTGATATGGTTAGCTGAGCAGGCCATTTGAGGATAATTTTTTTTAAATTTTTAAAACATTTTTATTAAGAGTTAAGTAATGCTAAATTTGATTAGATGCACTAATTACCATGATTTCTTCTTCTAAACACTGCCTAGAGAGATACGGATATTCAAGAAAGTGACACATGTTCTTTAAACGATAGCAGGTAAGTCAAAAATCAGAGAGAGGTCGGCATTTATCACACTGACTGACCCTCATGTAACAACACCATGGAGATCTCACCAACAGGCAGGCAGTGAAGATGGTCAAACTATTCTACTCCACTGGGATGGCTAACACTGACCAGCTCAGTCATCTCCATGATGAAAATGACCTGGTAAACGCCAGAACTTCACTTTGTTTGATGGCCTTAGGGTGAGCATATGTTTTATTTTGCACACTTTATTACCTGTTAAAGAGACACAGACCTGAAAGCTAGGATGGCTTCATTTGACAAACATTCTGTATCCATAGACAGTCTGAAGCGATTAAAGTCTCATTCATCAGTTGTTCTCAAGTGCAATGGTTCTCAACTCAGAAAAACAAAAAAAACAAAACCTGCTAAGATCTACAACTTCCCTCCTCCACCAGATCAAAGCAAACTCCAAGGCAAAAAAATAAATATTTGGAAGTAAAATTCAGGAAAAGTCAAAATAAACCAAAATGAGATTAATGTTCTCTGATTTTTTTTTTTTTTTCCAAGACCAAGCTATTAACCCCCTGTTCAAACGAGTGTACTGGCTTATGTTAAGGACCTATAAAGCTCATAGAGTTAAATATGTTGAAAATACAAATACAAAGGATGACTTCCTATCTCTAAAATCTGTTCTTCCTGCTTCTAACGTGACATATTGTGCAACTCTGATAAAAATATTTACAGAACAGAAATGTAATGCTCCTATCTCAAACACAAGACAGTAACTGCTAAGTGAATAGTGAGATTTTTTTCTATTATCCTCAAATTTCATGAAAGGCCAAAATAAATCTAAGAGCTGGAATCCCTTGGCTATGGGAGTCCTGAATAATGACAAATAACAGAAAAGGTATACTAATATGGAAAGGCAACATGGACATAGGAGCATTTATAAACTTGCAGTAGGTTTAAACACTTTCCCGTGGGAAGCACATCTTGACTGGACTCCGACTTTTATAACCTGATCTAAGGGCTCAGAGCTCCCCCATAAAGATGATGCAAATGCCCTAATACACAGCACATTAAGGCCTAATGAAACAGCAAAGTTGGTGTTTAACAACTCGGGCCTCCATTCAGCAATGGTTTAAATATAAGCATAATAAAGCAGATTAAAAAGAAAGAAGCTGTAATTACTTTTTTGAAGAGCTCAATCTCTTGTCCTATTATTGGTCTACATGTGAGCCTCAAAGTCTGAATACTGGCAATAAAATTACATGAAGGGCTTCCCAATCATTTCACATCCATTATTTTAAAAAATGTAAGCATAACAATTGATAAAACATGCAGGTAACATTTAAAAATTGAGAAGCTAACATCCCAGTCGAGTCAAATAGATCTAAGCTAGCCATTGTCTCTTTTCTGGTTTTTCTTGCTAAAGAATTGGCATCACTTCTTTTTTTTTTTTTTTAAGATTTTATTTATTTATTTGACAGGCGGAGTTCACAAGTAGGCAGAGAAGCAGGCAGAGAGAGAAGAGGAAGCAGGCTCCCTGCTGAGCAGACAGCCTGATGTGGGGCTCCATCTCAGGACCCTGGGATCATGACCTGAGCCAAAGGCAGAGGCTTTAACCCACTGAGCCACGCAGGCGCCCCAGAATTGGCATCCCTTCTGATTTCAGGGCTGGGCATGCTACCTCAAGGTATTGGGGGTGGTGGGAGCTGCGGGGGGCGGGGGTGCGGAAGTTTGAATTCAACACACAGGGAACCCTGTCCTGGTTTTATGATGCCCCTTTAAAGTGACCTGCATTATCCAATTGGGGCTCTAACTAACTCTGCAGTATAAAGAAACCTTGTTTTTTGACACTATTTTTAAGAAATATGTAATTCTTTGACTTCCTTATTTATAATAAAACTTACACAGAAGTGAATACTGTCAGTACAAGTATGTCTAAACTTCCAATTATTCCCACAAATACATGTGAAATAATCTAGACTTGCAACTGGAAATCTTAGCATTTGTTTAAATTATTTCTTTTTCCCAACTGTCTATCTCATGTTTGCAACCAAGTCAGTTTAAATTATATAAAACCATCCATGTCGAACCAAAATATAGATCAAAGCCATGGAGTTCTTAAGTCCTCTCCTTCTGGCTTCTGTTCCTTTTTTCTTGGTCTAAAATGTCATAAATCTATCATTAACCACCAACTGTCCTGAATGTTTAAAAAAAAAAAAAAAACACCCTAGTTTAATTGAAAAAGATTAATGAATTGGTCATCTATTACCTCAACTAGCTTATAGATTTATATAAATAATTCCTGAAATTGGCTGATTATTGGTCTGTAATGCTCATATTTACTAACATCTTTTTATCAGAATACACACAGCCATTAACTTCCTACCCATTTGTGACAGAACTGCGTTAAAGAAATTCTACAGTCAGCTCTTCTGCACAGCCTGTAGTCCTCACACAGTTACAAGAGCCTAAGAAAGAAAGCTCTCAAACGGCATTTCAGCACACAAACATGTGTGGGTAAAAAGGGGAATTTCAGATGTGTTTTCATTCAGCTTATGTGTACAGAGAAGTCGTCCACTACTTATTTCGGCATAAAAATATTACTAAGTTCCTTATCTTCAGACATGTTTCTACATCAATATCTCGTGTTTGGGCAAAATATTTAAGATCAGCATTTGGCCCCAAAGTTATCTTTAGTGCTCTATTCCTAAATCGAACTAAGCTAACTCTCTTTAGGCTTGTTTCTATATCCAATTGTTTCTTTGAAATAATCATCTGCTTTTTTCCAGACTGGTTTTTTTTTTCTATTTTTAGCCTTATTATTTCTCTGGGAAAAAAAAAATTGATCTTAAGAAGATTATCTTCCTGCTTGCTATTTCCTACCACTTTCTGTCTTCTTTACTACAGCACTTGGTAGACAGCCTAGTCTCGGATCAGCTGTTTTATTTCTCCTCTATTAGTTCAAACTCAGCTCACACATCTGTTTTATTTCTAAAATCACTGCCCAGCAAAAGTGTCCAGCTCATTCTACCCAAACATAAACTTTACTATAAATAACTAAGAACTTAACAAATAACTGTTTGGGGGAAATGGAAGTGTGTTTAAAAAATCTGAATTCTTCCAAACCATCGGCCTCAGTAATCTCGATTTTAAAGTCTTCCTGACAGCGCAGATCAGCTTCCCTCAGAAGTTGTCCCCAGAGTGAACAAACCGAAAGTCCTGCCGGAAATCCAGGTATTAACATCATATTACTTGCTAATTATAAAACACCATTTCACATACTGACATTATTCACTTCTAACCCTTTTATCTAAAACACGTATTTGCTTTCCAATCATGGTTTGACAGCAGAGTGTATCTGACATAAGACAGTGAAATGATCTTTAATAAGACAGCAGTTCAAAGCATGCAGCTTTCATGCATAATAACTATGCTGGCTTAATTTGCTGCTCCACAGAAATAATTCTATTTGTGGAAATTCACAAAGTAAGATGGAATTTTTAAGAGAGCCCTACAAAGATGAAGCTGGCTTTTTAAGAGATCTTTCTATCTCCCTTAAAGCGATAAGATTGCAGTTCTGACATTTTTAAAGGCCTGGAAATTTCTCCTCTGATTCTTTTTACAAGGACTGCAAAATATGTTCACTACCTGTTATTTATAATTCCTTTGCCTGCCTTTCTTAACTGGCACCAGGTCAACAGAGAGGTCTACAGCAAATGTGCCAGAGCTATTGAATTGATAAAAATGACTGATATTTTAAGGGACTGGGGAGGTCAAATAAGTATGATGTAATTTCATTAGTTCTCTGGTACTTCTTCTAATCATTCCTAAAGAAGGTTAATATTACACCTAATATGTTTTGAAATCCCCTGGCCAAATAATACAATAAAAATCTACAGACTGTAACAGAAAGTAATACACTTTCTCAAGCTGACCATGAGCTTCGACTATGCTAAAACTGCCAAAATGAAACAAATACATTTCTTTAGAGTCAGTTCTGCATTTCATTCTATTTGAAATGGTAGATTTTTTTTTCATTTCACATATGCCATAAACTAAAGACAGAAGAGTAGATCAAAAAGGTATGCCACTTTTAATAAAACCAGAAATCTAAATTACTGCTAAATGCTTTCATAAATTACTATTTTCCCTAAATGCAGAAAAGAATGCTTTACTGGCCTGCACCAAGGTCATTCTGGTGTCCCTAGTACTTACAATCACATTGACTTCTTTATAATCAATGTAAACTTTTATTTCCAAATTTTCATATGCAATTATGTTCCTTTTTCTGGAGTATATCTCCTCAACTGTCAGTATGACCCAAATCTAGTCCAGTTGGATGTCAGGCTGAATATAAAAACCAAATCCTAATGCCAGACACAGGAAAGATCCTCACTGAAGGAAAGAGGACAGCGAAAGATTTCTAATCTAAAACTAGAACAAAGCATAAACTACCATCATGTGGAACCATAAAGATTAGTGCCATTTTTGGAAGACTGGGAAAACATCAAATTACCATGAAATATTTCCAGAAATATGAAGCCTAGCTAATCCCATGAAAAGACTTTTCCCAACCTAGTAGAAATACTGCGATTATTTTCCATGATAAGAGATGAAAGACGCCTCTGAGTACACATTTGCATAAAACAGCTACGGAGTCCATCCATCTGTCCTGCTGAATCTCACAAGCCACCCCTCTGGTATTGGGAGCTTGATTTTAACACACATGTACGAATTCCCATTTCATGACTAATTGCTTTTTCTGTATGAAGCGGTAACAGCACACAGAGCACCAACCTGCACATCATAGGTCCCATTTAGTAAAACAGGCCTTGAAGAATTGATGTCCTGCAGCACACCAGAGAGCACAGAACGGTTGACCTTCTGGAAGTCTTTGGAATGGCTGAACTGCACCATGTTATGAAGGGCCAAGATTTTGCTGTCCAGTTCAGCATCCTGCCTGGTGCGGTTATGCAGTCCTAAGTGATACTTTCGGAAGTGCTTAATCAGATCTGTGGGGTCATTGCCATAGTAACCATATCCACAGATATTGCATTTAAAGTCCTGAAGCTCTGGAGACAGAGGTGCCGGGTCTGGGTTGTCATTTACCAGTAAGTCAGTTTTGGATTTATTCAGTCTTACACCCCCATCTGAAGGCACTTGTGGGTTTTTTGAGGCCACTGAAACTGGGCTTGAGCCTTGACAATTGGCTTGACCACTCTGAGCTTGCCCTGTTTCCTCGGTAGCCTTTGGTGACATCTTATGATCTTCCTTTGTCTCCAACGAGTCCCCTGATGGGGTGCAGGCCATATTTTGAGGGTCATCTGCCTCTGCTCTCTGAGGAGACTTCAAGGGCTCACAGACTCCCCCAGCAGCTGGAGATGAGAAAGCCAACATATTTCTATCTGTCACCTCATCATGTGGATGCGAGGGAAGGTTTCCTCCTTTACTGGGGCTTTCATAATTGAAGCCAGCCTTCTCGCTCAGGACTGAGCTTTTTAAGCCCTTCTTGCTGCTAGAGGATGGATCTTGGCCATGCAAGCTATGTTCCTCCTTGTTATTCAGTTCTGCAGCATCACTCTGATCCGTGTTTTCTGACATCTGATCTGCAGAAAATTCTTTGTTCTTTCCAGATACCTTGCTTTCTGTACCTATAGGCTCCAGGGTCTGGCCCTCGCCTTCACTAGCAACGTTTCTCAGAGGGGGGTTCTTTTTCCGGACCATATCTGTAAAAATGCAAGGAAAAGGACATGCAAGGTTATTTGAAAGCTGCAGATATGTGATCTAATCTAGAGCATTTTACTTATTCTATTCAAGGCTTTATAAGGTGCATATAAAAGTTTCTCTAGGGGAAAAATGTTTTAAAAATAGCAAAAAACAGAGACTAAAGCAAATATTTACACTCAGAATTATTTTTGTCATAGAGTGGCTCATTTACTATTTTTAAATGGTTTTATAAATAACAAAATATTGATTATTACTAGCTCTTTTATTCTTTTTTGCCAATTATATTTTTTGCTCACTTTCTTCAGTTATAATTGACGATATATGCTTATTTATAAACCTTATATACTATATATAATATGAACACATACTATGTTTATAAAATATATACACACTTATGTTTATAGAATATATACTCCATGTTTATTTATATGCTATGTATATATGTATATAAATAACAAAATTGGAACTCAATATTGTTACACACTGCGCAACCAAGATAAATAGTTTCACCCAAAATATCCTCATAGTCAAAAGACAGAAATAGCATGTTATAAACAACATGAAAACTGCCCTATTACTTTCAGGAATAGAGAATAACAAATGTTTCATCTCTGTCCTACCGATAAATTTCTTTAAGCCCCATTTGGAGAGCTTGCCTATAAGTCAGGAGGAGGACCCGGGACACATCAGAGGGACTAGGCTAGGTTGTACTGGGACTCTATTAAGCATGATGGTGAACGTAACTAAGTCCTGGGTTCTCACGTCCAGTCAGGTGGAGACAGTACCAATACCACCAGCAGGAGCAGACTGGAAGATGACCAAAGGACAATATTAAATTGAACCATACGACGTTGTCATTTCGTAGCTCAGCATGGCAAAATACTAGCTTCCCATCATGGCTCACCTTCACACACTAGCTCAACTATACCTTTCAAGTTCATGGCATCAATGAGTATGGTCAAAGTAAGAGTACTGTGACAAATTCCTCCAGTGGAGTCTAATGAATCAGAATTTCAGTACAAGGAGATAAGAAACAATATACGCTGTGTCAATTAAAAAAAAAAAAAAGGCAGTCACAGAGGCTGGATGGAGAACTGAGGTTCAGGGCTCATGTTCATTAATCCCCCAGCTGAAAAACTGCAAGTGCTGTGTGAGTTGTCACCTAAAACATCACTTAGGAAAATCCACCTGTGACTGACTAATAGGACAAGGCTTCTTCACTGGTCGACTCTGCCACAAGGGCAGATTTAACAGTTAGTCACACCATGATTACCCACAATGTCCTGAGAAAATCCAAATTAATCACAGGTTTTAGGTGTTTTCATCTATAATTTCTCACAGGTGCTGAGAAGTCACACTGGCTTGGGACAGATGGGTGTACTTTCATTTCCAAAGAGCTGGTCAAGCAAAATTCTTGTAATATGAATCACTGAACCAAGATAATGCCCTCGTTGAGTATAAAGGATCATTTCCAAGGTAAAAATTCACTTTACTAAATAATGTCAAAAAATATAACTGTGCTTTAGAAAGTACACTTTCCTTCCTGTATAACATAGTCATCAAATATATATAGAATATGTATTATGTTCCTCTTGGAACAACAACCACAAAAACATTTTAGGATGGAGGACTGAAGTTTCAAGTCCAAGTGATACTCTTGAGGTAATGTCAACACCTGTCTGACCAAGGCAGGGAGTGGGGAGGGAATATGGTCTTCACCTTGGTGTCATTACCGACAGGTCCTAAAACAAACTCAGCTAGGTAACCCTTGTTAGATAAAGAAAAAGAAAAAAAGAAAAAGAAACACGGGTTAACTTCTTTCTTTTTTTAACATTTGCATTTCAACGTCTCATTTGTTGATGTCAACGTTTTGGAAGACATATAGTCCTTTGTCAGAAGCGACTGAACTTAGGAACCTGCACCTACACACAGAGGAGTGGAGGGCAATTTTACTAGTAGTCAACAAAAGGAAAACTAAAAATGAAAGCAAAAATAATAAAAGGGAAGTTTAAGAAGTTATCATTTAAAATACAAGAGCCTGAATAAAAAAAAAAAAAGCTATTCTTCACTTGGCCTACATTCTAGTTTATAGAGTATCAGCCATTACTACACACAAAACTGTGATGATTTGCTGTAACACCTCTTGCCTTTCCCTTCAGAACTTCCTGTTTGTTTTTTCCATTACACATAAAGTCTTTAGTAATCATTGCAATTTAATCTTTTCTTGGACAAATACTGAATAACCATGTCATTTGTATTTTAACTTTTTTTTCTCACTGTAAATAAACCCTAACGATAGTGCGCCAAAATGAAATAAATAACGTTACACAGAAAAAGACAAAATCTATATGAAAGGCAAGGTTCATAAAGAAATGAAAATGAAAGAATCCAATTCACAGAAATTATCTTTCCAGTAAAGTAAAGAGAAAAATGGTTTCTGCCCATATATTAATGTCAAGGTGATTACAAAAACAGCAACATTTTACATAGCAAGAAACGAAGATAAAATACTTAAAAGTGAATAGTCATAAATACGTTAATATTGAAAAATGTAACTTGTTTTTCAGAACAAAAAGAATTAGACCTTGCTGATTTATTGTTATGCAGAAAATAGGTCATAGTTTAAAAGGTACTGAGCCAGCAACTAGAGCAACTAAGAGAAAATACGATTTAATTAAATTATCATCTTTTCAAATTTCAATTCCCTCTTCCACCAAGAACAGACCTTGAGAACCCATATGACTCACTGACTCCTTATCCTGAATAGAGCCTTAAAAATATACATCCCAAAGACTGTCAAACTGCTAAAACTTCAAAGAAGTATCAGAAAGGTCATTCGTGTTTTCTTTTTTGTTATGGGTGGAAGGGGCATGTTCTTTTTAGCTTCTTTAAAAAAAATCCTGGTTAATTTAGTTGACTATACTTTGAAGTAGTTATAGAAAAATAATTTTTATGGGAATTATATCGCCATAATTTTTCAGAATGACATATTATGTAAATATAAGCACATTTGCAGTACTTCTAAGTCGAAGAAACCCCCCTAACAAGTCATAAGTTAGATATCGTAAGACTATAGCCACCCCCAAGTTATTATCTTTAAGACAAATAACAGATTGCGCGATGTTTTACTGTGTGCCAAGAACTTTTCCAGTTAACATTTTCACTTGAAAAAATAGATCACATACTTGTAAAATCATACCCAGCATTGACTTCATAAGGCATGTGGCTTTAGAGTGCTTTTTACAATTATTAATTCTATTAGTCAACTAGCAGGAGGCTAATGCAATTGTCTTAGAAGACGCTCGGAAGACACAGAAGACATTTTGAGAGCTGATCTGTACATCTGCAAAACAAAACAAAAAAATTTTCCTTCCTAAATGATGTAAATATGCTTTAACATATCACACCTAAAATACATTAATATGCCAGCACCACAGGCTGCTTCAAAGATACCTACTGAATGCAGGAGCAAACCTTGAGCAAGTTCTTCCCTCCCCTGGGTTCTAATAAAACAGCAGGAAAGGGAGGAACGTGATATAAAAGATTACAGAAGTCATTGTCACAATAGACCGTGATGTACGATTTAAGTCTAAAGTTCCCAAATCCTAAGGACCAGAATACTTACCTACACTGGAGTGGGGATAGATGATCTTAATTAGTAAACATGGAGGGGACTTGTTTCTGGAAAAGATACGAGGTGTACCTACTGATATACAGTCACAGCTGAAGACAAGAAGTGGTATGCATCATAAATCTCTTCGAAACTCATAGCAGCAGTGTATACCATGCGGCTGAGAAAAGAACTATTGCAATGCCATCAAGAACTGGGATCTACGTAAGCCTTCCCAACTTACAGAAACATTACGCACTGTAATATGGGCTATCTTATCAGCTAGTTTTATTAATCTTCTATTTTCGCTCTTGATAAATAAGTTCATACAATGGTGACTGAACCAGCTTTAAACCATCATTATCCCATCACCTGCATTATCTGAATGAAATTATCAAGGCAGGGGCACCTGGATGGCTCAGTAGGTTAAGCCTCTGTCTTAGGCTCAGGTCATGATCCCGGGGTCGTGGGACTGAGCCCTGCACTGGGATCCCTGCTCGGTGGGGAGTGTGCTTCTCCCTCTCCCTCTGCCTCTGCCCCTGCTCATACTCTCTCCCTCACTTGCTCTCTCAAATAAATAAAATCTTAAAGAAAAAGAAAGTATCAAGCCAGATATTGCAAAGATGGTCATAAAATAATTAGATAACTGCCATCAAGGAGTGTTTGGGGAACTCTATTTGAAAATGTCTTTATTCAACTATATAAAAGCAATATCCCTCATACGGACTATGAAAAGAAGTTCAAAATGCCAGTTTACAGCAGGTCCACTATAAACAACTGGATAATGGGGCTGAAAGTGAAGTGGGTAAGGAAGAACTGAAGAATCTAAGTGGGAGCTACGAGACTCAAAACTGCAAACTTTCGTCCTCGGTTCAACTGTAAAGTAAAAATCTGACCTGGGGGATAGAGGGCGGATGAGGTGGAGATGGCAAGCATTCCCGCGTCGACCTCATTCCCCACCTGAACAAATACATGAATGCTCCTCTAACAGCTGATATAACGGGAATATGTATCATGTGTCGAGATATTTAAGCAGGTTAAAACATGCTTAGCTTCCTAAAAAAATGCACTATTTGTATTTCTTTTCATTCCCAAGATGTAAGACACTCCATTTGCAAAAATCCAAATTTTTAAAAAATTTCTTCCTAAATTAAAACAAATCTAAAGGCTTTCTTTGTGTTTCCTAGTTTAAAAAAATAGTTTATTATAAGAAATAGTAGGACACTGCATTATTTCTATATTTTAGTATTAGACAGTGGGAATAATCAGCATTAGTGCTTAAAATATCATTCTGGTAACTATTTTATCTCACTGATTAAAATGCTTAAACCTGTAAGAAAAAAATCCCTTTTCTATTGAAGACTGTGACTCATGTTTTCAGAATGGCATCTTCATAGCAAAAAGAAGCTGAGTGTTCTTATTAATATCTAGATATTCTGAATTAACCATTAATGATTTAGTTTTATTTCATATGTATGTATATGTATTTATACATATACTTGCTCTAAAGAATTTTGCTATAGCTAATCAAATTAGCTAATCAAATGAATTACTCAATCAAGGAATCAACTATTACGGTAACTTAAAAAGAGCTGAGATCACACATACATCCAGAGCCAGTGCAGATTAGAGGAACTTATTTCCATTAGACGAAAAACTCCTTGAAGGTAAGTGATATAAATTCCTATGTTCTTTGTAGCATCTTAATCCTAAACAAAGGAAGGATGAACGGTGCAGCAATCACATGTACAGTTTCTGACCCTGCTTCCTGTCAGTGGCTGATGTAATCAAGGGCCAGTCCCTTGACTTCTCTGAGCCTCTGTTCTTATTCACATGAGAGAATTGCAATACATGATTTCGAAACTTCCTCACACCTCTAAGATCCTATAATGGTTCTGGTTAATGGGTTAGGCACTCCAGTCTTACCTTAGGAAAACTTAATCCAATTTCCCTAAAACACTATAAAATATGAAACCATCAATAACTAAGGAAAGCATAAATACCGCTGAAATTTACCATTCAATCAATTACTCATTTCCTCCAACACTCTTTCATTCAATAAATGTATACCCAGCACAAGTACATGCCAAACACCTAGTGAGATGACTGCAGTTTTATCATTAGTCATTCCTTTAAGAGCAAAGAAGGATATCTTTAAAAAGAAAAGAAAAATATTATAAAGAACCCCTCTCTCTCAAAATTAATAAATAAATAAAGCTTTGGAGTATCTTCCCAAATACCATTTCAATTGTGTGCACTTCCAATTGATTGATTCCTTCTCAATAGACAGAGAGAGAGAGAGAGAGAGAAAGAAAGATGGATGGAAAGAATGAACCTTAATAAGACTAAAAAGTTAAGAGAGCAAGGCTGTATAATTTAACCTCAGTCTCAAATCCTGCTGAGTATGATTTTTATTATAAGTAGCAGTTCTTGTCATCATAATATATAATACCAGATGATACTTTCTTATTGTTTTTCCAGATAATAAAACTTTCAAGTGTTTGAAATCAAAGCTTAACACAAAAGAAAAGACATGGTAGTCTTCTCCTTAATATATGCTTCTTCCGTGCTTGTTTGTATCAACAACCTAGGAGTACTGAGTTATTAATTGCACATTTCATGTAGGTTTTATTTTAAAAAATTAAAAGAAAAGAAAAAATAGTAAATTGTTTCTTTTGATCAGAAGTCCCCCACAAAGAATTTAAAGAATTAAGCAAGTGATAGCAAAATAAAAGGAAGGTCAAGTTTGGGGCCTATAGCAAACTAGATAGCTTCCATATGAACAACATATAAAGTTCAGTTTTAAAGAACATATGTCTTTGCTCATTGGTTTAAAAAAAAAAAAAGCCTTGAATCCTGTCTACTCCATATATACAGATCAAAATCAGATTGCTTAAGTGAACTATAAAATGCAAGAGAACATTGTTTATCCAAATCATAAACCCAAGAATTGCTGAAGGAGTTTAAATGTTTTCTGTTTCTTCAGATTCCAGAGCAATACTTCAATGGTAGGTTGCTTTTTTTGTAAACTGCTTCAAACTTCATAAACCTAATGTCAGATCCTGGTCTTTGCTATCCATGTCTATTTAATTTGCTCTCTCTGAATTGACTGTTCCTGAATCTTTAAAGGTATTTTTGGATATCTTAAATCCTGCTGAGATTTAAATGTCATCACCTTCAAACAACTCCCATCAAATAAATCTCTTATTAATTCACATCAAATTAATCCAAAATGATCACTTCTCTTAACATATGCTTCAGAGCCCAAAGCCCATTAATAGTCATCTGGACACTAGAACTAACCCAAGACTCCCTGAGATAAAATGCACATTATTTAGATATCCTCTTTCAAAGAGTTTTGATGTTGGCCCAAACACATTTTATCAGGCTTTTATTTCATCGAGCTTTGCTCTCTGTATTTCAAATATCTCATTTCAAATGTACTGGTCTAAGTAAAAAGAGATGGTCTGGTAATGAGTCTCCACATACCCATACACATCTTAGAAAAAGAATTTTGTTAACCATTTTACTTTTAGCAGAAAATTACAAAACTGTTTTTTGCCTTTAAAAACATCATACTAGAGGTTTAGTTCAAATGGTAGAAGGGGCACCAGTGTGGCTTAGTTGGTTAAGGGTCCAACTCTTGATTTCGACTCAGGTCATGATTTCAGGGTCATGAAACTGAGCCCAGTATTCGGGCTCCATGCTCAGTAGGGAGTCTGCTTGAGATTCTCTCTCTCCCTCCTCTTTGCCCCTCCCCCCATAGATAAATCTTAAAAAAAAAATAAACACTGTGAATACACGTGAAAAAAAATGAAGTGTGCACCTATTCCCCTAATTAAGGCAACAAAAACAAAACAAGTATGATGAGTTATCAAAAGGAAAGGGGAACTGATTATTTTTGCTTTCATAACAATTGAAAGGCAAATGTATTAAAAACTCTGCTTTGAATAAGGTCACAATTTCACTAAGCAAATTAAGAAACGTTATCATTTATTTCCTCACAGGTATGTCGTGTTTCCTTTTGTTTTCATTCCTCTCAAAGGGGATAAAAAAAAAAAAAAGACCCAATTAAAATAATGTACAATGACAACTGTTGGTTCAAACAGGCCAGTACGACTTTGCATGTGTGTATGGGTCAGGGGTAGCTTCATCCCTCTTCTTTGTTAAACTTAGAATATTTCACCTGGTTGACCGGCAAAGAGCCAAACACAGGCCATAAGTTCAAAAAGAATAGCTCATGGAAAAATATAAATGCATCTTTTTATCTTGATGGTTGTGATAGGAATTGGCATTTTATTTGCATGTAAATTAGATTTCTACTGATAACAAAAATAATGAGTGTCAAGATTTGTAGAAATGCCTTTGACTTTCCAGCAGTTGGATGCTGAAAAACACCTTTATATAGTAAAGGTACAACTGTAGTATATCGGTGTTGCTTTGTCTGTTTTCCACTGTTATTCAATAGAAAAGAAAATCTCAATTATTAACAAAATCCAGCAATATAACTGGCTAACATCTGTCTCAGTTCTCCCATAAGAAATCTGTGTCAATCACTGCCAATCCATCTGGTAAATTAACATGCATATATAGTATAGTGAATTTAATAAATGCATACCATAAAGATTCAGTAAGAATGCTCACCGTATTCACAGCATTGATCAGCTGAGTGTATTAAGCAAAGTTTTTGTTAATTTTTTTAAGAGTGCCATTCTAGACCCAAGATTAAAACAAATACTGTGAAGGCATATTGAGAGCTTATACTAGTCATATGTGTGTGTGTATGTGTGTGTATATATACATATACATAGAGAGAGGAAACATGTTTATGTGTTACACATAAATTTAACACACTGTAATATTCAACATACATGTTACATATAACAGGTATGTGTTAAATACATGTATGTTAAACAGCCAAAGTGAAGGGAAGTAAATTTGCACCATCGTTAACTGGTCTTGCTCGTGAAACCAGTAAACCACTCTGCTCATCTCCAGGGTACCACAGGAAACCACTCCAAAGGACTCACCCATCCAAGGTCCAAGCAGCAAGCAGGAATGTCCAATGGGTAAGGCACAAATATCATGAGGAATCAGCAAACATACACAGCCCATGAAAGGGAAGTAGAAGTAAGTTCAGAGGACAGCTTAGTATGTGTAAATCCCAAGCAGTCAGGGATCTTTGTTCTATATGATTTTGAAAAGTCCATTTAAATTAGTAAACAGACCTGATGGATGTCTTTCACAATGTGTAATGAATACAGACTGATAACATCAAATGTGGTTAAATACCAACGTAGTAGGTGCTGACTGCTTCATGTAACCAATTCAGCATCATTTTCCCTTCTGATAAAAATATATTCACACACAGGTTGGAATCATTTTTGTCTTTTGTTGAGTATGCTGACTGTTCCCATAGAAAGATGATTTTTTAAAATTCTACACCTGAAAGCAACTCCCAATAGAACAAGTTAAGCCACTTCTTCCTGACTCCTAGAATGAGAAAAGTTTCCTGCACGAAAAAAAAAAAAAAAGTACACCCAGAATCCCTTCATAATTTGGGTAGATAACAGGCTTAGAAACCTTGAGCTATAAGAACTTCTCTTTGAATAAACCATTATTTCAGGACATTCTACCTATGCTCACTCTACGTTTAGCTAGGCTCTGTCTGAGATTTTATTATAGTCACGTTTAAGATGATAAGAAATTCAAGAATTTTCTCTATGTTCTATGAATTCAAGAATTCACAGAATTCAAAAATTCAAAATTCAAAAATTCAAGAATTCAATTTTTGAACTCAAAAATTCAAGAATTTTCTCTATGTTCTATGAATCTTCTCTATGTTCTTCCCATGATATTAGTTTCAAAAAAAGAAATATAGTAAGGAGGTTTCTTGGTCAAATCAAGTTCAGTGGAAACTGTATACTTTATATAACCTCTCATAGATCCACATTGTACATTAGCAGTTACAGCTCTAAAAAGTCCTAGGGGTTATGCAGTGGTGGCGTCTGTTCAATTTGGATTAGAATTTCTTTCCTGAAAATTACTGTCTAGAGCAACATCTCCCACTGTGTGCCATACAACATTAGTTTTGTTGGTAAATGGCATTATGTGACATAAAGCCAAATGAGATTGGGTATCCACAGCAAGAAGAAAATTATTTATTTCAAAACATGTATGATATTTTTTAAGCAAAGCAGTATTTCTTCATCAACTTAGCAAGAAAACAAAGATGCTTTGATCTGATCATTTTGAAGGATGTGTTTTGTTTCTGTTTTTGTTTTTTTTTTCTCCCCTGCATGGCAAGCAACAGTAAAAGAAGATCAGGATCCATTATCATGAAAGATTTAGAATCAGTATTTTAAAAGATTGTGTAATGGCAGAGGATTACAGCCATGGTAGACCACTGAGTGAAAAAGGCAGAAGATAAACATCTATGTACAATATGATCTCAGATGTCCAAATTATACATGCATCAACACAGATGGGTATCAGCCCAATGTTATCTCAGAGCTTAATAGTTTATACAGACACCATTGCATAAAGAAGTCCTAATTTTTTTTCGGGTATTATTTCTAATGTTCACTAAGGTGACCCATTTAACACACTACACTCTGTCCACTAGATTTGTGTCATGCATTTATAATAACTTCAGTTTTATCTGAACCAAATTTGTTCAGGAACCAAAATACAGCAAAGAGTTTCATGGAATATGGCATGCAGAAAGTGGTTAGAGAGAGACCCAGGACTGCACTAAGGGACCTAAGGTTCATATAGTTAAAATCAGTAGTTTTCAATGACTTAGAGATTTCTGGGAGAATGGGTCTAGCCCACATCCTCCTCTCGGGTCATTAGTAAATCCCATTCCTCCCAACTCAGTTCAATCTCCACCTGCAGACTCACGTGTACACATAATAAAGATAGAAAGCCAATGCCCAGACCATAGTAAGTAAACAGTGTTCAGGGTGGACCTGCTCTATGACTGTATCTTTTTATAGTATACATTAATGTCAATCTGGCTCAATGGTTCTAGGCAGTGCAGAAGAGAAATTAAGTATACAGGGCTTCCCTATCTCACTCTTACAAGTCCCCAGCTCTAGTTTTATGGGCTTTAGGATTTTGTTTTATGGTTACTGCACTCCCCTGACCAAATATTAAAACAAAAGATTAAAAATAAATTTAAGAATGAAACCAGGCTAGGTTGATGCCAAAGTAAATCTGAAACAGGGAAGTAATTACAAGTTAAAATTTTAAGTCCACAGCAAACATAGTAGTGAGGTCACACTGAGTCTGAGTCTGAGAGGATGACCCTATACCCAGGTTATGCCTGGGCCCCACAGCTCCTCCGTTACACAGGCACCAAGAGAGAAAGAATAATGATTCGATATATGTGTGGGGCTGTAGAATTAGTGAAAGCAAAAATTTGCTCACTCATGAAATATTTTTGTATAGGTAACTAGTCAATCTTCAAATTCAAGTTCAATATGTTCCAGAATCCATCTAAACACACACACACATACACCTTTAGAAAAGATTTTTACCACCTGAACCCCAATTAGTAATTTCTTTTCTCCCTCAATCTTGTTGTGGACACCTGTCACAACAGAGTAAGGGAAAAATATAGATATAATTTCAGATTCAGGTGTTTTACAAAACATTCCTTCAAAATCTAATTGAATGTTGAAAGAAATCAAAAGTCAGAATCAGACCTTTTTTTTTTTAAGACTCACAATCGTGAATGTTGATGTATGGTATAACCTGAATTTTTAGTTAATAACGAAAATGTATTATGTTATTGTTACTAAGAACCAGGCGCTGTGCCAAGAGTTTACTAAGTAAGATACTATTGTTTTCACATTTTAGAGATGAAGTAACTAAGATTTAGAAAAGTCAAATCACTTGCTTGGTTCATAGACCCAGCCCATGAAGAATGGAGTCTGAAGAAGTCAAAAGCCTTGCTAGACCACCTGGTTTCCCATTACATTTCTCATAAACTCTTTAGTGTTTTTATGAACAATAGCTAAGCAATGCATTTATAGATACAAAAGTGACAGCACTTGACGAACTAGAGAACACAATCTAAAAAGATACCATTTCATGAAGATGGCCATCAAATGTACTTGACTGGTTCTATAGTTGTTTCAAGTGAATATGCAACCTTCCCAGTAATCTTATGGACTAGTAGGTTATCCTAACTTTTTGATTTGCCTCATAACACCTAGGACATCACTAAAGGTAATAAATTACACAAGTCTCCAAATGGATTTACTTTTCCAAAGCCCTCTACAATTCCCCCAAGCAAAAGTGAGTCTTTTCCACTACCATCCATGGCAATTCATGTAAAGCTCCTTTTAAGGTACATGCCACATCACACTGTAACTATGTGTTTATGTTTCAGCTACCCCACTAGGTTATGAAGCTCTCCAGATCAGAAAATATCTTTATTAATACTGTTAGTGTTAATATGTTAATAATAAAATGTTAATTAACAACATTAATATAACATATATCCATTCACGTATCTGATTATTTTACTCAAAATACTGATATATAATTCATATATTTAAATATCTCTATGTTATCAAAAATTCTCAAACTTTTTTCAAGTGAAAAACATCTAAGGCTAGAACACATTTCCATCACTAACAATGGCACTGTATGATAATGGTTACTGGTGAAAAATAAAGCAGCATATTGCCACAGGGGACATACGAGTTTTTTAAAAAGCCAAGTGATACTAATACGGCCCTCCCCACTGAGACTAGCTTAGTACAGAGTAAGCACTCGCAAAAGTTCTCAGGGACAGATACAATGTTAGCACACTTAGCAATTTCTGCATAATGCTTATCTCATGAAGGAAGACCAGAATCTCTTGACATTAAATAGGCTTGTGAGAATAAAAGCTAAAATAATGCTAACGTTGTTATCATCAACATAATTAATAACAAACTAAATCATGACATTCAAGGACTCGTGGCATTAATTTTGTCTTTATTTAGGCTAAAAAAGAACCAGATATCATTCATAGCTCTGGATCCATGGACATACAGCAATAAATACGTAAGTAGTGAGAAGAATTAAATTTATTTTTCAGAACTGTGACTCACTCTCCCTCTGCTGCTCCCCCTGCTTGTGCTTGCTCACTCTCTCTCTGTCAGATAAATAAAATCTTTAAAAAAAAAAAAAAAAGTGACTCACAATTATGTTGATTTGATTTGGGTTCTATATATGTCTACATAACCTTATGTACAATTTGAGGACTGAATTATAGTTAGAGGAAGGTTCACTTAAAAAAAAAAGTGTACTCTACATAGTAATAATTCCATAATGATGTTTCTGTAATCAGTAAAATGAATTTTTATAAGTTCATTTACCTGCATGATTTATTCTGGACATGAATGCCACATGGTACTTAATACATTTATTAACTATATAATAATACAGGTATCTTCTGCTTTCCAAAGGTTCACATTATACTGCTTTGTTTTTAGGAAAAATTTACATTAGTACTTATTTTTGCTAACAACAACAACAACAACAACAAAAAATCAGAAGATAATTTTCACTTTCACAAAAAAAGCCATTACTGTAATAGTGTAGGTCTTTTCTAAAAGTGAAATGGCATAATGCAAACTTTAAAAATAGACCATTTCAGCTTATGGAAGTTTTCATAGGAACAATCTACTTTCAGATAGTGAGGGGAACCTGTATTTGCTATAACCTCATGCATTTATAGATACAAATGTGATTTACAAAATTTTTCATCATGTATTCTCTAACATTCCAAAATTTAAAATATTCTGTACTAATAGCATCATGCATAAAAACTAAATAAAAGTTTGTATTTTAAAGGAACAGGCTTGGGACATAAAAGAATACAGAAAAGTCTCAAACATTTGGATCAGACTCCCAGCAACTTAAAGCATCTGGAATGACATAAAACCAGAAGTTTAATTTAAAAGTTCAATTCAGGGGGAACCTGGGTGGCTCAGTCGGTTACATATCCTACTCTTGATCTCAGCTCAGGTCTTGATCTCAGGGTCATGAGTTCAAGGCCTACACTGGGCTCAAGCTGGGTATGGAGCCTACTTAAAAAATTAAAAATAAAAGTTCAATTCACAAGAATGCTCATAGCATCATCATTTGAACTGTCAAAACTGGAAACAATCCAAATGTACCTCAACAGAATAGATTAAAAACTTGTAGTATATGACTACACAATGGAATGCACAGCCGTACAAGAGAATAGTAGATTGTAAGAAAAACAAACTACATACAACAACATGGATGAATTTCACGTACACGATACTGAGAGTAAGATATCAGACACAAGGGAATGCATAGGGGTGTTATACTTTAATGTGTGCAAAGTTTAAAAACAAGCAAAGCCAAGCTAAAGTGTCAGGATCGGTGAGGAGAGTGATTAATTCCTAGAGAAAGGAAGAGCACAAAAAACAGGAGGGGACACTAGGGTACTGGCAAAGGGAGCTTATATAGTACCAGCAATTTCTATCTCTTGACATGAGAGAGAGTTACACAGAGCATTTATTTTGTAATAATTCACTGAGCCAGAGACTTACGATCTGTGCATTTTCCCGCTAGAAAGTTCGTGTTTGTGTGCACATGTGTGTGATTTTTCAGTGAAACAGCAGGGGCTCTGCAGGGACCATGAATACACTGAGAAGAAATCTTTTAGCTGTTCTGGTCTGATGGGCCAATGCAAGCTATTCAATGGAGCAGGAGGCTGTCCTTGGTTACTCAGGCCAAGCTGCATGGCACAAAGGGCCAAATGTGCAGGAGGCAATAAGGTGTTAGGAAAGAGAATGAAAGAGTGATGAGATGAGAAGAAAATAAGTTCTGCACAACAGAAATGTGAAAGGGTAAAAGGTTTAAAAAGAGATCAGATGCAAAAACAGGCATCCTAGGAAGGAAGAAGGTAATAGACAAGAAGGGAGGAGAGAGGAGCTCTGTCACTGATTCTGGCAGTGGCAGGGGAGGTGGTAGTAGAAGAGGACAGTTATTAAATGGATCATGAGGAAACACTGTGGACTGCAATCTAGGTGAAGGTAGAAGAGAACTAACTGGGCCCCTGTCGTGTACAAGCCATTTGATTTTTGTCTTATATAATTCTATCGTTAGGCCTAACTGAAAGCTTGCAAGGAATTGACTAGCTTTATTTTACAAATGAGAAAACTAAAGGAACCTGCTTATCTTAGAAGACTGAATGAAACTGAAGAAAAATAGCTCATAAAATAACACTATGGCTTCTTCCTAAATTTTGAGTGTTTTTATAAGGCTAAATAAATGCTTGTTTATTTTTTTTATTTAAATTCAATTAGACAACACACAGTACATCATTAGTTCTTGATGTACTGTTCAATGATTCATTACTTGCATGTAACACCCAGTGCTCATCACATCACATGCCCTCTTTAATGCCCATCACCCAGTTACCCCCACCTCCCACCCACCTTCCTTTCCATCACCCACAGTTTGTTTCCTGGAGCCAAGAGTCTCTCATGGTTTGTCTCCTCTCTGATTAAATGCTGTCTTTAAATGAAGTGTGGCTGATTCTACCTCCATCTATGACAGCGGTTCTCTATGTAATAAAGTATTCCATCTCACAAATCAAATAATGATGGTGTTTCTCACCTTGCATGAAGAAGGCAAGTTAATAGGGAAAATTCTATCCACTTTAAACTTTCCACCTGGTTAATATTTTCTTAAGACTCTGGATTCTATTATTACACAGCTTCTAAAAATGAATGGGCAGCGGCACACAAACATCAACAGAGACACGTGACAATACGATTTCTGAAAACTATCTCATGTGGCATTTAGCATTTGTTTTGTAGGTACAGGTTTGTTTGATCTAATAATTTAATACTATTTCACGGAGCTCCTTCCTCAAAGAGAACCACAAAGTCCAAGAATACCGTCACCTGAACAAGCTTAGGGCCTTTGGTTTAAACAGAGCAAGAACGGATTGGCCAGCCCCACACCTACAGATGCTCTATGTGTTCTGGACGTCAATGCACGAATGCTCCATGCATTTAACTGATGACTACGGGAATCAAGGATACGCATGGATGGGCAAAGGTGTTTGTGAAAGGAGTGGCACAATGCCCAGAAAACAGGGACCCTGTGCAGGATTATTTAAAATTAACTGCTTACATTATTCTTTTAAACTTTTTGTTTCACAGCATTTCATAGTAACAGTTTTACTTAGTTATTTCAAAACCAGATTAGTGCAGAGTTCACCTGAACAAATAAAACTGATACCTGGTTAATATTATCATCCTCATAGTTGCAAATGATGCATTGTTTACTTAGACCATAAATCAGGGTGCTATTCAGAAAATAAAATACTATCACTACAATGACTTCATGAAAAAGTTAACATATCACAGGAGTAACAGACAGTACTTTTTAATCTTGTTATAACATTAAGAAAGCCCCATTTTAATGCTGAACCAGAACAAATGACATTAAAAGTGAAACATTATAGAAGTCTCTAAAAAAAATTGTAGCCTGTTAAGTGTTTATCATATTCTGAGGGGGGTGGGAAACATTGTAGGTCCCAAAAGATGCCGCCCTGACTTACGGAAATAAAAATGGAATTCTCCTTCATGAAAATATCAATATGGTCCATATGAGCTAAAAGAGTAGGGAGACTCTGGAAAGTAATGCCTACAGTTCAGTATATGCAAAGTGAAAAAACCGGCATGAAATACTTTGCACTATTCAAGAATATTTTCTGATGACCAAGAATACTACCTGAAAAAGAACCACTTTGGTGTTTGATTCAGTAACTTAAAGTTACTCACGTCGCCATGTCCCACTGTTTATCCCTCTTGTGCACCCTTCCCTTTATCCTCATGAAAAAATAGCAAATGATCACCCAAACAAGCTGCTATCAGAATTTTTTTCCCAGAAGTCAAAGTGTATCCGTTGGCATCAGTACCCCTCAGAGTTTAGCACTGAATTCTAATTTCTGTATGCCTATTACAAAACTGACCATATGCTATGAAAACTGACAGTTACAATGAAGAATAAATTATAGTAGACCCCCTTTTCCTTGCAGGATATGTTCTAACCCCCAATGGGTGCCTAAAACCTCTAGACACTATGTTTTTTTCCAATATAGATCTATCTATTGAACTTTCCATGCTTGTGATAAAGTTAATTTATAAATTAGGCACCAGAAGACATTAACAATAACTCAAAATAAAGTGGAATAATTTTAACGATATACTGTAATGGAAGTTACCTGAATGTGGTCACCATCTCAAAATAGCCTACTGCAGTGCACTCACCCTTCTCGGGAGGGTGTGATACGATGCCTACATGGTGAGAGGAAGTGAGGGGAATGACGCAGGCGTGGTGACGTAGCATTAGGCTATTACTGACCTCCTGACCTTACGTCAGAGGAGGATCATCTGCGTCCAGATCAGTTACCATGGTAACAAACCACGGAAGCAAAACCACAGATGGCGTGGGCGGGGGTGGGGGGAGACCACTGCAACATCACATGTATACATTCAGCCATATAGTATTTTGTTGGCATCAAGCAAGGCGCTGAGGATACACCTGTGAAGGCAGTCGCGAAGCTCTCCCTCAGGGAGTTTACAGTCTAGCCCGAGGGGTAAAAAAAAAACAGAACACAGAGAGGCCTGATTTAGATTTCACGTAAGAAAGGGTTTGGGGGGGGGTAATAGTCATTTTTTACCAGGTTACCAATGACTTTAAAGTTTAAAGTTACTGTTAAGTTGACTGTTTAAAGTTTACCAGTTACCAATGACTATAACCTGAAAGGCAGCAGAAGCTGGCCAGGTGAAGAGGTGTGAGTGACTCGGCGATTCACTGATTTTGCAAACACAAGAGCTTGTTCTCTCTCAAGAGAGAATGTGACTTCTTGACAGAACTGAAACGGGTTCAAGGGTGTTAGCAATTTCAGTGGTGCTTGGTTAAAATCATCAGCTCTCTGCAACAAAAGATTAAAGCATTCATTCTGTGGAAGATTCCGTATTTTCCTGAAAATATGACACAATTCATTCATCATATATGTTCACAAAACTTTGCACACACTCTACGTGCAAACTTCATAGAAACTTTGCACCACTGGATTACGGGTAAAATTTCTACATGGTTACGTAATGGGAAAAGCCTTATTAAGATAAAGCGATGATCTCTGATTTTGATACAATCTTTTTTTACTGTTTGATAAGACAGTGCCAATAGTACTATAGTTTCTTATTATAAGCAATTACCTATAATCCTGGAAATATAATGATTATATTCTGAATTAACTGATGTTCATTTATAGATTAATTATTAATACGTATGTGCATATGTATACCTTGTTTAAAACTGATCTCTTCCCAAAGCTTAATAATATTAAAGGAAATAAATTATCAAACAAAAGTTGGAACATTTAATTCTCAGTAAAGTTCCTATCTACTGTGTCATGAGTATAGAATATTAATGGTTTAAAAAGAATTCTTGTTCATCAAGTCAGAAAATAAAGTACCAAAGCAACATCAAATATCATATATACATTCTGACTATAGGCAAGGGCATTTCATACCAAAATTTCTAGTCAATTAATTCATCCATATTGTATGTATTTATTGAGCATCTATTATGTTTATAGCAATGTTGCCAAATATCAAAAGAGAAAAAAATTTTAAGAAAATTCTTGCTTAAGATATAGCTCCTTCTGTCAAAGAAATAAGGTTTACAGTAAATATCTCAGTAACAATACAGGATATAAAAAGATTTTGCCCCGAAATCAGCAGGGCAAACAATAAAGTCCCTAGAGGACAAACAGTAAGTCCTAAATACCTACTATTATTTTTATGAGTGTTATTATTATGTCCACTATTTCTTTCACTCATAATAATGTAACGTGGTCACTAACAGTGCAAGTATTTAAGGCAGAGGAGAGTGGAAATAAGCCTGGGAGAGAAGTAAGAATTGCACAGCTCTGCAGACAAGAAAGGGCATCAGCAAAGAAAAGCAAGGCAAACAAAGGGTTGCTCTCCAATATAAACATGTGTCAAGGGACAGGGAAGAATCGGTTACTAAATTATGTGGTGTACTTTTGTCTTCTGGTTACTAAAATTTTGTCTTCTGGTTACTAAAATATGTGGTGTAAAGGTTATAAGTAAGATAGAATCTGGATCCCAGTTGATGAGGCTAGAGTCCCTGTGGAAAACAGGAATCCACCTGAAGTTTCTAAATCAAAGAGATGAAGAAAACTGGGCTAGAAGTAGTATGATGTGTACACTGAAGAAAGGTGAAAAATGAACAGATATTATATATTTCAAAAAAAAAACCTAATATATCAACTCTCATCATAAAAACAAGGAATTTTTTTAAAAAAATCAAAGATATCTTACCAATCCACATGAAAGGATAGGGCTGCGGATATAAATTTGTGACTTATTAATGAAACCGGATTGTTTAGGCATTGATATGTCATTGTATTCTTCTATAGTTCAAACTGAAGTTATGCCTGGTAATATTTTACTTACTCTGCTTCAATATTCATAATCCTATGTGGCCAGAGTTCTCCTGTGGCCATTCGTATTGACAGTCTCATAACCAGGTACAGTACCTATAAATGCTTAGGGAACTATTGGTTGAGTTTACTGAAGTTACTGAAATTTAGTGAATAAGCTGAGTGAAGCTTACAGAAAAGGCAAGAATAGGTAATCAACTGACTAAGCTACCTGACACCCATTAGTTTCTGAACTGCCTGCCAGTACTTAGAATTTTATCTGAGCCCTGTTTGTGTTGAAACCATTAATCTCCGGAGTTCTTAGACCTGAAGCATTTTACGAAGTTTTTCTAAGTAACGTAAAGGCAAGCCTTCCAAAATGACTCCAGATCTTCCCAGTCCCTTTGGGAGCTCACTCAGAACTTGGTCAAATGTTCAATGATACACCAACTAGTACGCTCTGATCCGTGCAAGCCAGTAGGTAAAATAGCCAGGAAGACCTCAGTAGAACAGCAACTCATTTCAAGCCAGGTCTATACCCCGAGGAACACCTGGCAGGCCTCAGCTCTAAGTACTAAAGGCTCAGCTAAGATTTCACTTCAGCACTCCTTCCTGGTAATGACTCAAGTCTCCCAACTGCTCCCTATCCAGATGGAATTCATTTTTATAGTAGAAGCCCTCCAAAATCAGGTGGCTTTGAGGAAGAGATTAGTCCTCTTTGGTGCCCAAACAATGGCGCTAAGACTCCGTGGCTGAGAGCCTGAAGATGTGAGCAAAAGAAGAACAACCTGATGTGAGAATTTACGTTCAGGCCACGAAGGTACCTTTGGCACAAGCCAGGCCTGCACAGTTAGCCAAAATATGTGGCACTGTTTATCAAGTTTGAAGTAACAGGCCTTGCAAAAAGTTGTGGGCAGAGTTCTCCTTGTACTTCCAAAATCAACTTCTGGCAAAACTGCCTCTTTTTCAAGGTTGGATGAGAGAATAAAAAAGAGAAATGCTCATACTTACACACACAGTTACACACACACTCTAAGGATTACGGAAGCGTATGAACCCAAATCAGGAGAGGTTCTCGCCAGGATTTTATCCTCTTTTCTGAATTTATCTGTATTGTCTACATTCCTGTAATACATGTATATAACTTGTCTACCTCACAGTTGTTTTGAAAGGGAATGAGAAGAGAACACAAAACTAAATGCATAAGATAACATAAACTGGAAGAGACTGTGAAAGGCAATGTGCTGAAATCCTTGGCACACTCCCCACTCTTCCTCTACCAAACTATAAGCTCCTAGTGGGGACACACAGAGTAGGCAATTCATTCATATGTTGAATGAAAAAAGATATCCAGATGCCAGTATCTATCGGGAATTCAAGTAAGTTCTTAGTCATTATATAATTTAAAAATAGAAGGCAGGGACACCTGGGTGGCTCAGTCGGTTGAGGGTCTGCCTTCAGCTCAGGTCATGATCCTGGGGTCCCCAGACTGAGTCCTGAATGGAGTCCCGCATCATCACATTATCTGATTCCATGCTCAGTAGGGAGCCTGCTTCTCCTTCTCCCTCTCTCTGCTCATGCTCTCTCTGTCTCTCACTCTCTCTGATAAATAAATAAAATCTTTAGAAAAAAATAAAAATAAGAATAAAAATAGGAGGCAGCCACACATTGTTAGGTAGAAAAAAGAGGGAGAAGTGAATTTGACATTTCTCCTGTTTTTCACTTTTTAAAAAAATTCACTGAGTTTTTCGTTTTTGGTTTTTTTTTTAAGATTTTATTTATTTATTTGACAGACAGAGATCACAAGTAGGCAGAGAGGCAGGTGAGGGGGGCGGGAAGCAGGCTCCCTGATGAGCAGAGAGCCCAATCCCAGGACCCTGAAACCATGACCAGAGCTGAAGGCAGAGGCTTAACCCACTGAGCCACCCAGGCGCCCCGAGCTTTTTTTAAATCAAAGTTTGTACACGGAAAGTACAGGGTAAATCAAATAGTGGCAGTGGACTGTGTTGCCTGTTACTTCAGGAGGTAAACACTGGATACAAAAGCACTGTCTTTTTAACAAAAGAGGAGCCCTTAACTTCTTAAAGCAGTCAATACCCAGCAACAGTAGCATATGCATTTAAAGTACCAGAACTCCTTCATTCCATAATCTGTCCCCAGGGAATGTCTTCAACAATGGGAAGATTGGGAACTCTGATTTAAATATAATCTTATTTGCATCTCATTTAATTATCAACTTAATAATTGCTTTCAAAGAAAGAAACCGCCTTTATTAAAGACATTTTGTAGAAATTTTTCATGATGGATTGCTAATTTTATGTACCTCCCTCTCCGAATACCCAACTATATATGTTCATTGGAAAAGCAGAGACAGTCTCCTTAGTGGGATGATAAAACAATATTCTCAGAACTGAAAAAGGCTATCTTCTTTCATGATGGAGAATATGCACTTTTTTTTTTTCTGCATCACTGAAAGAGATAAAGCCCACTCCCCACTCCCCTGCTGCTTTCCATCCCTGCCTCTAAGAGTCCTTGCAACACCAAAATGATGAGCATGAGCTCTAAGCTTTAAGGGAACACAGTCAAGCCTATGATTCAAAGTTAAATCCACCAGTTTGTTACAGTTCATACTGGCATAGAAAGCATCGTTCCAATAAGAATGCACGTAAGAGACCAAGCCTCTGGGAAAGGCCTTGGAAATGCATGGTGGATACCCAACCCACCAATCCATCCTACCGAAGACCGCCCACAGTACATGCTCCACGGAGCTGAAAGCAATGCAACTCGACTTCCATTTTCTTGACTTTATGTAAGGTGCCCACAAACATTGAAGAATGTTGTCTAGGTTCAAACTGGGAGTGGCTCTCCGTGAGAGGTAAAGTGATGTACTAAAAACTAAGTCTCAAATACTCCAGGAAAACATTCTCATTTATACCCACAAACCAGCTGACAGGAGATAGACCTCCGAGGTTCAGCCTGACAGCGAGACTTATTTATTTATCCAGGTCCTTAGGATCAGGCAGTCTCGAGAATTTAATTGTTTAACTAAACTCAGTGTTACTGCCTAACTTAGGGAGGGGGGTGGAGTGCAGTGGGAACAGTCTGGATTCATTTGTAGCGAGTTTTCTGTATAACTTAAAATATTTTTGAAGAAATATGGTAAAGTGATTATCCTTTTGGAACTAGATCCACTGACACTGTCACATTAACTCACAGCTTGTTAAATACTGTGCAATCTTTCTATAACATTCTTTGTTATGAGACTAGAATCAGCATATGGGAATTGCTCTTTTCCTGCTAAACTGAAGTCATTACTAACTACTCATCTGTGACATGTACTCTTTCTTGTAACCAGGGATTTTAGCTTCACAAAATTTAGAAACTGCCACATTGTTTCTTGGCATCGCTTTCCAGCATGACATCATTTAAATTTTGGAAAACTCCATTTTAGCAAAGCACAGGACTGGGTGCCAGGTTAAAGATTGCCCAAAACGGGCAGCAGGGTCTCTGCAAGGACTAAGCACAGTTAATTCTTTCAACCCATACCTTCACATGCCTTTCATTAGAGACACATGGAATTACAATGAGCTCAACAAATACATTTCAAAGTGGGTTATCAAATTACCAGAATATAGAAATGGCTTCCAGTTACTGAAGTTCAGCATGGAAACACAACTGTGATGTGGAAATGAAAAGCTCTATATTCAATTTCCTTAATTTCCAAAGTCTAAAGAATGAGCATGTTTAAAGTGTGCATATACTTATTACCAAATACTATACATATATAGGATAATTATAAATAAGACAGAAATACAATAGAAATATGAGCCTGTGACTCACTGTAGAATACAAATAAATAGGGAACTATCTAAATGAAAAAAGTTTCAGAGAACTGGTATCATTCAAACCCCCTGGCAATCTCACTTTGGAAATTCTTAAATAATTTCTAGAACTTCCTCCATTATTTGAAAACTTATATAACAAACGGAGAAATTCTAGTCGTTTTACCAACACATCCTGCAAGCCCCTAATATGGGACTTTTGGATTATTTATTCCATGTATAATTTGATAGCATATTGCCAAGAAAAAATTTAGGATTAGTGCTCTCAGTAGGGACTTCTTTCCTATCAAATAAAAAGCAATCCCAAGGGTTCAATATAATTTCCCCTAGAAAAAAAAGTGAATGACATTTCATGTGTCATTGTTGAGAAAATACTCTTGAGCTTCTAATCTCTTAAAAAAACCTTTATTAATTTTAATCCTACTGTTACTTCTTTAATAGACATGTTTTGTAAATAAATAGAATTTTTATTTTGGATGTGAAGAGCATGCTTACTTCTCAAGAAAGAACAAAACAGAGAACACACGCGTGCACACGCGCGGGCACGCACGCGCACGCACACACACTTAGCTTGAAAACTTAGGACATATGGTTGCAAATGATGCCTCAGAATCACTGCACCGTGGCGTACAACGTACCGTGGCTGTGAAATCATGTGACTATTATTCTCCTGCAGAAAACTGGGTGACCTCAGTAGTAACAAATCATTTTTATTCACCAAGTGTTTATAATCATGTGGCACATATCCCATATATGAAGACAAAGATAAATTCTGAAATATCCACAGAGAATCACAAAATATTATCTGTGAGAGACCACTCCTTAGGAAGGATGCCTGATATATCCTGATGAACTTACCACAACCACAACAAAGAAGACAGCGATTAACTCTGAAGGAGAATTTCGTTAAGACTCATGCATTTAAAAGGAGAGGAAGAAATTTCATGAAATTCATACAAAAAGGCAAGCTCTGAGAGGAAATCCTGGTTTTCAAAAAGTCATGTATTTAAGAAGTCACGTATTAAAATTAAGTAGAAATGCACAAACATTTTAAAATAAAAATGATGGCCTAGGTCACCAATGACCCCTAAAGTAAGGCACCGATGGACAATGCAAAAAAATACCTCAAAAATATTTCTTTGAAGAACTTTTACAATTCAGAATAGACTTCAAAGCTCTTACAACAGAAATCCAACAGATTGGAATGAATTAAGGCATATATATTAAGGTATATATCCAAGAGAATGATGCCAACTAGTCTTCTGGAACAACTGGTGCCACTCTTCCCTACAACAGCTGACAGCTAGAATTCTACTGTACATATCCTAAATATAAGTTTTAAATTAAAAGATAAAATAAAACTTTAGAAACACCCATTTGAACAGTCTAATAGATACTCCCATAGTTAATGATATATGAAAATTTAAAAGATTAGAAACAGAACAATTATAATTATTATCATAATAATAAATAGTCACACAGCCCTTTGGCAATCACCAAACCTGTTTTACATATATTATTTAATTGATTTAGCCCCCTCAATCTGTTCCCAGTAGTACTGCTCACAACTTGTAGATGGGAAAACTGTAAACTAGGGAAGTTAGACACTCACTCCAATTCTGATTTTATTCCAACTAAGCCATGCCACAGATAGGAAAACATAGCTGCAACCTAGTGAGCTTCTAAACACAGCTGGACATAAGCCTATTCCAGGCAATCACAAGTCCCAGAAGACATGGGATGGCTGAAACTTCTATATTTTAATCTGTACTGTACATATCCGGAGAACAAATAAGCTTGGACAGAAGCCAAAGGGCTCAAATAAGAGAAATATGCAAAAATAAAACAAAAACTTTAAAAAATATTGTGAGGCACATTTCTAACTACTAAAGTAAGTACCTTCTACACTCTAGGAATGGCTGTTCCAACAGTAAGAAAAATGTCCGGTGGACTCGGTCATTATTATTTGTGTGTTTTAACTAAGCTCCTGATGTTGTGACTTCGGCGCCTCGGTTTTCATAGCGTAATTACATAGTTAAAAATTTCAGGATAGAGCAGTACTTAACTAATAATTGGTTTAGTATGACTGATGTTTTTAATCATAAGATTATCATTTTCTTTTCAACATGCTACTTTAAAATGACCGTCTTTATTAAATCATTTCTTATATTTAAGGGTCAACTTTGTTTCAACAAAAACAGCTCCAGTGTTCTCCTGTCTTGGGATATAACTTATGATATCAACTGAAACACGCTCCCTATGTAGAGCAATACCAGAAGTTAATTTGTTACAGGGTATAAAGAAGGAGCTGAATTTCTATTTTGGGGGGGGGATTAAAATCAACCGAGGTATCACTATAAAAACCCATCCCCTACAAGCTAAAATGCCCCCCTTCCATCCAGCTATATATCACCTATTTTCTTTACATCAGTCATACAAGGACCTGGAGACAAAAAGGAAGTGGATATACATTATATGAACAATAAAGTTCGATCCTTTTGCTAAAACTTTCTTGGGGGTAACAGCTGAAGAGAAGCTCTACTAAAATTACTGGTATTTCATGGATATGACCTTAACAATATAGGTTTCCAGAAAAGGACATTAATACAGGGGGTGTAAAAAGCATGGCCTTACAAAGAATTTAAAAAATAAGCTCAATAATGTAGAGAGGGCTAAAACTGGATAGGGATCCAGGTACAGAACCGTTTCAAAATGTGTTTCTTAAAAATAGAAGGTCCTCGACACCAGAACACCAAAAAATATGAGAGAAGCCTCAGCCACTCCAGAGAGGCTTCACACGCTTATTTAAAAAAAAACAAAAAAAACCTACTAAATTAAATTATAACATACACTGTGACTTAGTGATCTGAGTTTCTGATGTTTATGGCACTCATGGCTTTGAGAAGGCAGGAGACACAACCCTTCCATGTACTCAAGAACGGGTGCGCAGGTGAATATACCGCAAAACATCAGATACCTGGTGGGAGCAGCTCCTTGAAAACCGTGTAGGAGAAAGTATGGGACAGCCCGAAGAGCTACTAATGCGACAGCTGTTGAGTGAAGGCAAAGCCAGAACTTCAGTGATCTCAACGGGCGACCGTCTACAAGTTGCACAATGGTCGCAGGTGAACAGTCGGATTTCAGGGGGAGGAAGTGCCGAGGAGCCCATCGTGGGTGCGCGACGCAGGAGGAAAGGCGGCGAGAACGTCAGCGCAAAGGGGGGCAGCGGCGGCGGCGGAGGAAGCGAGGGAGAGGCCAAGACGAGAGGGAGAGCGTTCCCCGAGACTGCGAAGCAGGTTGGGAAGTGGGGAGAGGGGCGGGGAGGCGGGAGCCGCGGGCGCAGAGGAGGAGCAGGGACGCGCGCGCGGCGGGCAGGCCGGTGCCGCCGACCCGGCCGGCGGGACGCGGAGGGGGGGGGGGGCGGGCAGCTGGGGCGGCGGGAGCGCCGGGAGCCGCGCGCGCACCAGCCACACGCAGGGACGCGCGGGCCGAGCGTACGGCCCGCTTCCGCGTGGCGGCCTGCGACAACACGCCCACAGGCCGGCGCCGAGCACGCGTGGTGGCTGCGGCGGGCGGGGGGCTCGCGCGAGGCACCCCGAAGGCCCCCGACACACACAAAGCTCCTGTCGCCGCAGCTTCAAAGGCCACGGGCAGCCGGCAAGCAAAGCAGCCTCCTTCGGAGACACAGCCAACTCGCTCTGACGGGAGCTTCTTGAGAAGCAGTTTAAAAGGACATGGAATCCTACTGCTGTTACTGACCTGCGGTCCTGATTTTTTATTTCTCCTTAAAAATAAAAGGCTAAAAAAATAAAAATAAAAATCAGGTTTACTCTTGGCTTTTGCTTGTGTGACTATACTAACCACCAAAACACGCGGGATCTTTAAAGCTCATTCATAAAATATAAATTACTTTTTTTTTTAATTAATCCAACAGAGACAAGCTAAAAGATGATAAGGGTGGGTTGGTTTGTATGCCTAACCCAAACCACCCTTTCCTTTTAATGTTTTTGTAACACACAGAAGCCAAGTCAGAATGCCCTGCTAAGACCCCATTTGGAGCAGGGGCAGTTGTCCAGGAGTGCAAATAATTTAAGAAACACAAAGCCCTGAGGATTAACAGGACAGTACCACATCCCCATGTCATTCAACAACTTCCCCCTACAAGAGTTTGCTGATCACAGCCTTTTTGCTGTAATGGAGCCAAAAAGACATAGTTACTTAGACTAACACAGATTTTTTTTTTTTTTTAAACACAAGATTGCAGCCACCTCTGTGGAAAAAACATAAGTTGAACATGAGTTATTACTAAAACCAGATTTTAAAATGTCACATACAAAGACGATGGTTTTACCTCTCTGAAAATGAACAAAGGTAGATTAGGGTTTGAGAAGAAAACAGACTGAAACAGCACGAATATGAAAGTCCCCTAGTCTCTGAAACCCCGGGGTTATGTAGCAGCTGAAATCCCTGCTCCCAGCAAATGAGAAGTGAAGTAGAAGTGCTTACCAAGCGTCAGCTCTCCAGCCACACCGCCTGGGTTCAAATCCTGATTCTGCTCTTGCTACCTGTCCCAGCCTAGGCGACTGCCCTGAGAAACGTGGATGACAGCAGTTCCTCTCTCAGCTGGAGACAACATAGCACCGTGCTCCACAAACATGACCCACTACCATCATCTGAAGGTGGCCCCTCTGGGGAAGGACCCCCTCCCCCCCAAACCTAGCTCACCTATGGGCTGTGGTTGCTCTCACCTCTCCTTAGTGAGCAGCACAAGCTAGGCATCCACCAAATCGGTTGTTGCCACACATAGCTCATTTCTATGCAAACTGTATCCAGCCTTTGGGCAAAGTTTGCATGCCCTCTGCTCCCTGATTTTCACAAGTGAAAACACGACCACTGCCCGACCAACACATTTAATAATGTGCTCCTTCCCATCGTTAAAGGGCACCACACAGCTGTAGCAGACAGGAAACTCAAGGGACACACACACCATCCAGCTGGTAAATAGAGGCATCTCCAGTGACCACGCCTCCCACATACGGTCTGATAAGGAACATTTTAATGGAGCCAAAACATACATTTCCTTCATCAATTTCTGCATTAGCAGACATGAGAGCTAGACAGTCATGTCAGGGATTATGAAACTACAATAAAAAGATTTCTAAGCCACCAAGACTACAAGAGAGGACTACATTTCGCCTACTGGCTTTCAACCAAAAGTATGTGCCCCTTCAGTTGTGGAAAAATACAGAGGATTTAAAAATTCCTACTTATTAACTAGAACGTACTCTTCCATGAAACTCCTTCTACTATCATGTAAATAGTTTGTAAATTTCAGGTAGTTATTGCTCTTAAAAATCCCCAACAATCCCCTCCAAAGAGTTTTTTAAGTTGCTGATAGACATAAGGTGACATCAGAAAAGTATGTCTGAAAAATGCAATTAGCTAAGGTTTCTAGGAAGCTTTGGAATGTTTTGTTATTAAGAAAGAAATAGATAAATGAGAGTCCTCCAAGTAATGAGCTGACCTAGAAATAAAGATATTCACTGGAGCGCCTGGGTGCCTCAGTGTGTTAAGCCTCTGCCTTAGGCTCAGGTCATAATCTCAGGGTCCTGGGATCCAGCCCAGCATGGGGCTCTCTGCTCAGCAGGAAGCCTGCTTCCCCCTCTCTCTCTGCCTGCCTTTCTGCCTACTTGTGATCTCTCTCTCTCTGTGTCAAATAAATAAATAAAATATATATTTCTTTAAAAAGGAAGTAGTATTTTTAAAAAAAAGAAAAGAAATTCATTAAAGAGATCCTCTCCTTGATTTCTCCTTCAAGGCTCCATGCCCATACAGATTTGGGAATGCACAGTAATAGCAAGCCTTCGTAATTTTCCAAAGCTGTTTAAGATAATATTTAAGTGCTTAATAGATTCATATATTAAATCAAAGGGACTTCCCAATTCTTAGATAAAAGAAAGATTTGTAGTTTAAAAAAAAAAAAAATACAGAGAGAAGGCCAAGGATATGGTCTTTAAAAAAAACAAAAAAGAAAAAACCAAACAAACAAAAAGCCCCACCCCCACCAAAAAACCAAACTTCGAAACTGTTCCCTGGTTTTTAAAATGAAATTAAAGGTAATTAGTAAAAATCAAATAATCAAAGAAGTCTCAGGCATTCTTGTTTCAACATGAGAAATGTCTCAGTAGCTTATTCAGTTATCACTTTAGGGACCATCATCCCTCAAGGAGACATGGAAATTGAAAAGAGCAAGGGGAGGTTCAATATCCTTCACTGCGATGGACCTGGGCATCCCAAGGCAGCATCGCTTCTGCTTCTGCTCAGCTCCTGAAGAACCCTATTCACCAATGTCTGTGTTAGATCTTCCCAAGATCTAAATCTTCCATGCTCCTTTAGCCCCCAAGCATGGGGCCTCTTTACAGGTCTCTTTCACTGTGAAGCCAGTAAGTAAAGCACCGTCCTCAAACATCGGGACACAGTATTTGGGCTGACAAACATTCAACATGTGAAAGTTAAAACTAACCATTTCTGGCTCGTGACCTTGGAAGCTAACATTGTTAACCTTCACATACTCAGCGCCCATCACTTACCACTTTGCATCTCTGACAATTTTGCAATACCTCAGAGGCAGTACCAGTAAAGCACAAGGCAATATGGGTTTTCATTTTTCTCTAATTCACAAATGTGTTCGGGCCTCCCTTTACCTCAGTTTTACCCATACTGTCATACTTGATTCAATGATGTTAATCGATAAAAGACAGAATTTGAAAGTACCCCGCAAAATACACCACATTAAGTTGTAACCAGTAGTATTATACTTTAGGGACGATACTTGAGGGGAAACTTCAAGAAATGTCTATTAATTACACAACATCAGATAATCCTTTACCTCTCTGAAACTTAACAACCCAATTTCACAATTTTGTCAATACCTAAAGGTCCCATGCTCTTCTGGCCAAAGTGTCCTTCCCCCATGTGCCAATTTAACGCAACACTTGAGAAACCACTGAATCTAAGGCTTTGTAAAGAGGACAGAAATAAATTGGGTATCCTCTTACTCTCCCCAGACTTGCAATGCCAAGTAGATTCTGGTATGGGCTACATACCAAAGCCACAAATAAATGGGAGCACAGGGCAGGGATGTTTAAATCTAAATGACTCTAGATCTGAAGCCTTCGGGAAGAAAAACAAAAGTCAGCATCTGAGGAATAGGTAAAATTCCTACCGTTAAGGATAGATGAAAAGCATCTCAGGGATGAACATGAATGAAGGCTGGTTTCGGAATGTTCCAGGACTAAGTACTACTTTGAGGATAGAACTCATGGTATAGTACAGACAGAGTTGGCAAACTGGGAACGAAGCGTAGAGTCCGGAATGCCAGGCTAATGATGATAAACAGATTTATAAACATATACTACTAAAGAAAAGTGCAGAGATAAAGAGGAAAGTCAAGGACAGACAAAAGCAAGTGTGGTAGGGAAGCACTGTCCCCAGAAGCCAGGCCTGGAGAGATAATCAACAGAATGGCTGGCAGCATCCAGTCCATTGAAGAGATGCAGTCAGATGGAAAGACCATTGGGCTTGGCTGCCATTTAGGGCACTGGTGTCCTCAATACAACAGCATCAACAAAAGGAGGAACCTGGTAGGTTTCACTTTGTTGAAAAATGGAGGTACACATGAAAAGAAAACCCAGATTTGAGATTTCAATGTTTTTCCCACTCTAAAGTTATTTTTATAGCTGAGTAGGTTTATCTTTTATCTGAAAAAGGAGAACAGATTCTATATCTGGCTTAGAAACATTCTAATTAATAAATCTCAAAGTGCAACATTTTGACTTTGTGCCATGCCAAGTACAAGATGGAATCCATCTGGAAATAAATAAAAAGTGGCCTTTTGTCTTGCTTTACCTTGTATTTTTCTAAGCTTTCGGAGGGAGCTATATTCATTATTTGTGTACTATTGCTAAAATCAGTCCAGTGTTTAAACCATAACCTATCTCTCAGCTTCAGGAGCCATATATTAGCTACAGAATTGCAACTGGACTTTTTCTAGATTCTAAGAATGTTCCATGAACAATTGTAATTGAATGAGAATCCAAATGAGCAGAAAATGAATGCCATATAGCTACCTTCTATAAAACATCCAGGATATTCTTTGTTTACAAATACGAGCCATGAGAACAAATATAAAAGAGTTTAAGTAATGTTTGAGAAGCGGTTTACTAAATGTGAATGAATATATTAGCAAAATTATGATTCAGAAAGGGTAAAAAAAATTAAATACTGATTTATCAGGAAAGCAAATTCCTTAATAAGCGGAAAGGTTAAAAAAAAGCACAAAAACTCATCTTATTTAAACCTTATATGGATGTGACCTGTTTTAAAAGCCAACAATAAAGTACTTTCTGAAAAACAAAGCCCAGAAGTAAGAGCCACTTAAAATTTATTTTGATCTGCAATGCCAAGAGAACATGGTAGGGTTCCAATCTCTTAAAATCAATGAAGAAAAAGAGATACTTGGAATACAGAGAAAGGATCAGTAGAAAAATAAATCCCAAAGTAACATTAAGAAAAACGAGGGCGATGTAAGTATTGATAGCATTTCCTATGGTTTCATCAAGTAAACATCAGGTGTTAAACTCTAATTAATGGTAGGATTAAAAGAAGTCAACTACATAAAAAAATCTGCTATATAATCAACTACCAGAGGCAGAGGAGAGCAAAAATCCTAGATAGTTAGGCAATAGTAATGGAATTTTTCAGCCTTTCTCTGTACAGTATGTTCACTATACCAATAAGGAGGTTTTCTCTAAGATGGTCACCAAACTCATTAAGACGATTCCTCAACCCATTTTGGAAGACATGCTTTTTAATATTAAGGATTATTTCATTCCTGTCCCATGTAATTATTTCTAACTGACTGAACGTGATATTTTCTCCACAGGCAAACTTTCTTAATTTTAAAGGAATACTATACACAGCAGCCATTTATAAGACTTTTCACCTGATAGAAACATTAGTGAAACCAAACAACCAAACAACCAAATTAAAAAGAAAGAAAGAAGAAAGAAAAAAAAAAAAAAAAAAGACAAGCCTGCCCTCTGGCTAAGACACAAACCCAGACAAATAAAAGGCAGTCCAGCAGGTCTCTTCAATGGGCAGCTCAACAGGAAATGGGTTCAAGAGCAGACCCTGGACCAAAATCTGCCATTTCCAGGGTCTGACCCACCTCCTCCTCCTTGCCAAAGACCCTCCTAGAACTGTCTTCGAAAACGGTTTGGGGATGTCTTGGGTCCAACAGTTTTCTGCATGGCACTCACCAAAATTCTTTAAAACAGAAATGGAAATGAGAGTGCCTTCAGAGGTTGGGGAACCATCATAAATCTCACTGAGGAGGGGAGCTGCATTAACCTTTAGATTATATATATAATTATTAGAAGTAAAAGATAAGAACAAACAAGAAATTTAAGTAAAATACACTTCAGATGTCTAAGCCAGAGAATTTCTTTCTGCTTTTCCGGATGTGACAGAGTAAATGATTAAAATTAGTTTAACTTGAACCAATAAAGAACTCTTAATTGTCTTTATATTGTACAGAGGGGTCATGGGTAAAAATGTACCTTTAAAGAAATTCTAAAAGAAAAATAAAGACAAATTTATATTTTAAAATATCATTTTTACTATATTGAAGCTAATGAAATCTATCATTCAAAAGACAGAATTAATAATAACAGCATTTAAAATAAATGAAGTTCCTTATTATTCTTTTGTTAATTTGTTTTTCTAAATGCTGAGGAGTTTATTAAAATGCCACGAATGGTTTCTCAACCACGTTTTAATAACTAATTGCACATTTCAGGCCTAATCTCACAGATGCTGTCTATAGTTTTCAACCTGCCAAGGGGCTTATGGCTGTTATGAATAAAGAAAAGTCCAGTTTCTTGGAAGATAAAAAAAAATCCTTAATTCAAATGGGCTGTTTTTATTTTTAAAGTTGGCCTCAAAACAGATAAACGTTGGGAGGTATTTTAAACTACTAAACTACAGGGAGAAGAATAATACAAACTAACTCCTTATTAATGACCATTTTATAACCGATTCTTTACCAACTGAATTTTATACACACGAGGCTTGAATTGTTCAGGGGTTTGAAGGCGCATTAAGCCTAAATTTTATGCAGTAACTTTTTAACTTTCAGGATAACTTCCGGATTGCACATTTGATTCCCCTATCGTCATAAGGTAGTGATAAAGAAATACCGTGAATGAGCCAACTGATTTATTATATGATCAATTCCCCACTGCATGTGAATAAATGATACTCTCATTCTATTCTCAAATCCAGCCACAAAAGGAACCATGAAGAGTAGTGAATTTCAAGTACTAGGCAGACTCCCTCCATAAACCTCACACCCGTCTAGTGTTCTAGGCAGACATGGAGATAACGACCAGACCCGGGTTCTAAGCTCAGTTCTTTTTCTCAGTAGCTGTGCGCTCATGGGAAATTCACTTAACTTCATCCTCAATGCTCTCCTTCGTAAAATAAGATGCTTCTGCTAGAATGGTCAGCTTCTAATCCTCAAAAGAAAATATGATCCTAGGGCCACTCTGAATAATACCTAGATGACAGAACAACGAAGAACCAAAATTTAAACCTGAGTCATAGACTTTAGATGGACCATGCGAGAGAAGTTCAGTCGGTAAAAGAAGTATTTCATGAGCCAGCTTCTACTTTTCCTCAGCAGAATACCGTTCAAAGGCTCTCAAGCCTAAATCTTCATTTCCACGCGTCTGTGAGAAGTGGCGTGCTAGACACTCTCGCACCCACGATGAAATGTGCGCATGAGCAAAGGAGACCGGGGCGGGGGGGGGGGGGGGGGGGGGGCGGTTTTCAAACACAAGCACAGAACTAAGAGAATTCTCTTGCAGGCTATGCAGTACACTCTGCATCTGACCTCAGACAGGTGATTAAATGTATTCTGTTCATTTTCTTTTGTACATGGTTTTATTGATGGAACCTAAAGAAACAAAACGCACATATTACCATGCATATTGTTATAGGATCATGTTTTGTCAAAATAAGTTAACCGATTATTTCTGCAAAGGTGTTTACCCAAATAAACCCCACTTTCTCCCACATTAGGAAAAGGAGAAATGCATCTATAGAACTGTTTTAATTCTTCGAATTAAATCTAAAAGTACCGTACCAGCTCTTCCACTCTATTCCAAATAGGTAAGTTCTTTAAAATTATTTTTTCAGAATACCATATCAAACATGACTTGAAATCATCCCATTAGCCCAATTCCATAACGTGCTTTTGATTACACTGGCCAGGACCAAAAGTTTTGACAGAATGTTCACCTGATACCAGAGAAGCCAAAGAAGGAGGTGGTTGGTTGAAATATCTACACTTCTACCAGCAGAGACACCAAAATACTATGAAATTCACTCCACTAGGAGCAGAACTAGTGCACTCTCTGAGTCAATTCCACTTGGAGAGAATAGTGTGGGTGATGTGTTAGGGATACTGTCTATTTCCTTTGGGCCTGATGTATTCGTTGCAAACGAAAATATTTTAAAATAGTCTTTAAGATGAATGCTCAGAGCTACTGTTTCTTTATAATAGAAGCCTTATTTGTTTTACACACAACCATAATTTAAGGATGCCAATCATTTTAAGCAGTTTGCAAAAAATAAAATACAGGCAACACGAGAGAAAATCATCTTGGTACTAAAACATCCTTTACATTAAAATATGTCAGGTTAAAGCCACCACTATACATATAAAGTTAATTTTAACCCCGTGTGCTGACAGTATTTTATATTTTCGTATTCGTTTTGGAGAATTCCACAAGACTGCTTAATTTCAAAGCTGGTTATAATATTTTTTTTTTCTCCTTCAAACAAATTTTTAGACACCAGTTGCCTAAGACGCAAATGAGAAAAAACTAAATGTCATGTAATTTTACACCATTCACAATATTTGCAATTAGAATAAATACATGATTTTCAGATACCACTCTTCTGAAGTACTAATGAAATTGTGCAAATGACATAAGACAGGATCTTTCTGTAGTGACTCCTTAACAATGCCACAATATCTTATCATAGAAAGGGGTGGCGGGAGAGCTGAAATCACTGTTCTCTCAATTTCTGATGCATCAAAATAAGTTTCTGAAAAGAACACAAACGGAAAAAAAGTATACAAAATAAATGCAAAATTAATTTGCAGTTAGCGGTAAATAACAAGAATTCTATAAGAAGAAAATCCTAAAAAGATGAAATTTTTCCTCTCCTTTCAGAAAAGCTTAAAAAAACAAAACGAAATATTTTAAAATCAATGGACTTCAAGTAATCCAAGAAAATTTGGAAAACATTTCTCTAAAAATCAATCCAGGGCGCAGGATGTCAATTTGGAAATAATGGAAGCATATTTTGCTTTAAAAATCGAAAACTTTTCAAAGACAAAAATTCAAGTTAACATCCCAGTGATTAACTCAGGGACTGCTTAGCCAAGAACAACTTTCGGCACTTTAAACATAAAACTGTCAGTTTCCTCTGCTTGGAGACAAAACATACAAAAAGCAAACATTCACTGCTATATTTTCCTAGACATGAAAGACAGAACTAACTTGTATAAAAGGTGATCACTCTAAATATTCCTACCAATTATTATATTTATGCTATAGCTCCTAAAAATCAGTTACAAATTCCAAACCTCAGAACCATCATTAGGAGATGGCTACTATTCTAGTACATTACTCCCTAAATCTCAGTGGAAATAACAATCATTTATTGAACTTCAACTAGAGCTCAAGGCACAAATATGTTAAGCAGCCTGTGCTTGATATCACTGAATATAAGCTACTATAAACAAGTAAAACTCTTTACTAAAAAACCTCAAAGGACTGACAGCATGATGCTTGGCATTGTATTTCTTGCAGATCTAAAGCATATTGATGGCGAGAATAATTTAAGTACTCTCTTCCCTGAATCAAGATACATTCATATCAAACATCATCTGTGATCAAATAGCCAAATTCATATTTATAAAATTGGAATACAGAGTTTGGTGGAAGCACTGAGAAACTAACATTGTCTTAATCTTTCTGCCAGAAATATGTCACAGTTGGTGCTTACAATCATTTCAAAATTATACCACAACTTTATATAATTTCATTCAATGCATTTCCTCATAGAAATGGAATGGCAAAGGCCTGTTCAACAGCAAACAAAAGCATATTATCATTTTATAGTATACAAGTTTCTTCTTCTTCTTATACTGCTCTCCCCCTCCAAATGTATATACTATGAAGAAATGTAGGTAAAAGCCCTACAGGTAGTACATTTTTTCCACTAAAAGAGAAATCTTTATTCCTCCTTAAACTGAAATATTAGATCCCAAAGAAGAGAAAAAAAATGGAAAAAAAATGGTAATAAAGCATGGCAGAATAATCCAGAGGAAGCATGCCTGCCCCAGTGTAATTTTCTTTAGCATCCTGAAATGAACATCACGCTGCCCGTGATCTCTGCTTACTCCTCTGAAAACCATCCAGAGGATTTTCAAAAAGGAAAAATTCTAGTGGTGCTTTCAAATGCCAAATTAACTTACAGGACTTCCAGTCCTGAAGGAAAACAGCACAGTAGCTAGCACACCAGAAGCTAGAGAATGCTTTTTGTCACGCAAAGCCGGAACTGATGAGTGTGACCCCAATGGGGTTTACCTAAAATTCCCAAGTACCACAGGCAAAGAGGTCAAAGTTTCCTGTGTCAAAAATATATAAATAAATAAAGCCGTATATTGCAATAGTTCCTTACGTTATAATGGATTATGCAGTATCCATTATCTCCCCTTCTGTTCAGATACATATACACACACATATATATCTACACACACACATATATCTTTTTAAATAGCAACTGAACATGACACAAACAAAAAAGAGGAAAACCTCCTTACATTAATATCTATCCCCCTATTTCCCATTTCTAGTCATTATTGGCTTCATTTCTAAGTGTTTATTATTGTCAATGATATATCAAATTACTCAGGGAGTGAGAAGAGCATGTATATACATAATTAAAATTAATAATGATGTATAGAGCATTCCTAGGAGTAAAAATATGTGATAGGTATGTACATAAGTATACACAAGTATTTGTAACACTGAAGAGTTAAATGTCTGATGAACTGAACACGCAAAATTACGTACACATATTTATACATAAAATGTGTACATTATGATTCCTACTACTGGCCTAAAATCTTACAAGTGACAGTTTTCTTAAAGTTTATCAGGAGACAAAGAAAAAGTGAAATGGAAATAATTGGGACACTCTTTCAACAACAGAAATTGTCTTAAGAACAGGACATTTAAAAGTAGAATAAAAAGTAATGGGATAGAGAGTTAAATAAAGAGTTCAGTCATTGAGGTTTAGATGACAGTGAGTTTCCTACAGTAATTTACCACATCTTTCATGTCATGAATGTAATGCAAATTTGTCCTAAATGCAAAAGAGAAACAACTCTTAGGATTTGCTTACAAGTTACAGAAAATAATGTTTCGTATTACTCCTTGCTTGTATGTAATTGCTTCCACTGGTCACTTATACCTAAGTTATTTTCTAAAACGTACCTGAACTTGAAGAACTGATGTGAAAATTTTGCAATGATACTTCCAATAATAAGCTAAAGATGGTATTAAATATAATCACTTGTGTTTCTTTAATTCATAATCAAATCAATTTATTAACATAAAAATTCAGAGGCCAGATACAGCAAATACCCGGTTTTAAAAGATTTCAAGGTATATCCAGGAACAGTTGATAAAAGAATTACTAATCATTCAACAACTGGGCTAACATGTCGTGAGAAAAATTAGTAACATGGGTCTTGATTAAAATTAATATATATGTAACTGGTATTAACTTTATCAGTTGAATGGTATTTTTAAAAATCACAGGGATTGAGATTCTCTTTCAAAAAAATTTAGTGGCATCATAAAATAAAGCTGAAACAAAAACCAAAGTCTCTTTCAGGATCTTTTATATGTTCAGAACTACTTCATAGTATCGAGAGCATTAACAGTCTGATGTATTTATTTCCACATGTTTCAGAGCTAAAGATGATGTCTAGATAATGACATCACAGACAAGTCACAAGAAGTTAGTTTTTAAAGTGTTTTGCCAATCTTGCTCTCCTTTCGGAACCAAAACTATAATTAAATTAACCCTCAAAAAGGTGTTGGGATACATCAAGTAATTAAAATGGATATTACAAAGATTAAAGTCATTTAAAAAAATGTGTACTATGTTAAAATTCCATTCAGTGCCTGTAATGCGAGACATTCTATACGAGTGAGAATACAGATATGTGTACGTACATGTATGCACTAAGTTAATATGAAGTCACAAATTCATATGCTGCACTTGTGCATAGCTCAGAGAAAATAAAGCTAAAACTAGATTAGTAATGCCTGATCCCTTTGCACGTGAAATGTATCACGTAATAGAGAAAACAGATTCCACAAATGAACTCCTGCCCTATATATTTACACTATTTATAGATGTGTCTGATCTCAGACATAATATATGTTTTTATAAGGAAAAACTACAATACTGATCTACAAGAATCCGCTGAAAGCCATGTTGTAGAATCTAATCGAGAACCACATGTTATATTAAAAGTATTTGTTGATTAGTAAGTTTCGTAAATTCTATCCAGATTCTACAAGTGAAAAAGCTCTGAGGCTTTGGAATCTTTTTTATCTTTTTTTTTTTTTCTACAGCTAAAATATATTTAATGTCTAAGGAGCAGCTGTGGTGTATTTATCATGCTATCCTGGGTTCATTCTAGGTTATTCTAATACTCAAATAATATATTATTGTTGTTTTTTAAAGCTTAGGACGTATACACTAGATACTATCTATGAATATGTTTATTATTCTCCATAATACTAGACTACTCACTATCAGGAATACAAAATGATTAACAGAGCAATTAGAAATGCAAACAGGAGAACCATGCTCCCTTCAAATAAAGGAAAAAAGAAACAAAATAAACTATGGGCACTTGTATATTTCCTTCTAACACTATCCACTATAGAAGGCTTAAATAGCTGACAATGAGTCATTGTTTATTCAAATGTTAAACAAATTGAACATATAAGTTAACTTCTGAGTTAGAAGTATTTGGAACATTTTCCAGAGTCTATTTTGACTGTGTCAATTACCTAGATACCAAAGTTGTTGTATTGTGTTGCTTGATGAAATAGGACATACAGCAACCCTCAAAACCAGTATTACAAGCCTGGCAAATAGCATCGCACTGGCGTGACGCACAGAATCCATCACCCTAGGGAAAAACGCATTGGGTCACAGTACGGAGTCTTTACATGTTCCATATTATTTCTACATAACGTTTTGGGATAGAAGCGTAAACTATGAAGTACTATCCCATAAAAAGATAATATTCGGAAACAGCTCTGCCACTGAACTGCTTCTCTCAACAGAAACAAATGGTACTTTAAAAATCCCTCTTCAGAAGCATTTCTGAAAAATACAGTGAAAGGGGGCATTTTGACTTATAGTTTCTTGTCATTTTTAAAACTGCTTAGTAAATTCAGAGCAGATAGGAGTATTATGATCACAATGGCTTCATTAGGTTTAAACCCCATACCCATTTCAAACTTCTAGACCTCATAAAGTAGGTCATGTAACTCCTTAAAAGATTCCTGTTTAAAGGGCAGAGTTAGTGGTCTCCCATATTAGAATCCACCATCCAGGTGTAGCTGCCTGTTGTCAGTGCACATACATGACACCCGTACCACACACCCACAACCGCATGCACACACCCCAGCAATAATTTAAGCACCGTATAGCTACCGTGGATACTACAAGCATTTGCAGGCATTTCCATTGCTAGCTTTCCTCTCATATTAGAGATATCCTATTAGTAACTACCAAAAAATTACACAAATCAAAATATGTTACCTTTGTTCAAACAATACTGCAGTTCATTATACAACTGAAAGTGTCATCCTTAATCGCTCAGGAACCAAGACAGTGGTGGGTTCTTGGGAGCAGAAGTGGTGCGGAATGATTTCAGGCAAAACTGAAACATATTGTTTAAGTAAACCTTAAGGGGAGGGGATCATATGCGCAATTGATGGATTTTTTTTTTTTTTTTGGTATCATCTCCCACAAAGCTTCCCCAACCCCTCCCCACCACTGAACAGAACACACGCTGCTGATATTAAAGGACTGGGGCTCGGAACACCACCCTCTGCCTTTTTTTTCCTTCTTGCTAAACTTTATTACTGTTCCCTCAGTTTTGAAATAATAAACCGACATTCATTAAATAAAAATGCCATTGCAGAGAAACCCATAACTAAATTTATGTCTGAAAACTCTGTGAAAAATAAAATAAAGTAAGACTAAGATACTCTCATTGTGCTCCATGCGAACAACCTACAGCTTCCGTTCCTAAAGTTTTTCCTGACAAATCCCTAAGAAAAGGAGTAGTTAGCAAAGAAAGAATGCCCCTGATTTGAACTAAAATCTTAGCTCTCAAAGAAAAACTGAGAAAGACATAAGGTAAGTCAAAACTGTCAAATTTCTACGCAGAGAACAAGTCAAATTCCCTGAACATGCGGAATACTTTTGTAATTGTAAAAGCCTTAAAAGACATCTTAAGGTATCTCCGTGTATCTAATTTCAGGATATATTATTTTTTTTAAATACGCTCTGTGTAACAAAAAGAATAAACAAAAACTCTCAAAACAAATTTAGGGTTAAAAGCCAAGTCCAAGACAAGTAACCAGAAGATTTAGACCTTACGAAAAATTCACACCAGCAACGTTGATACTCAGTTCTGGCCCACCGAATGGGGCGGAGGGCCCCATTTCTGGGTGGAGTATCTTTCCCCAAGGAAGGAAAAACTGGCACAAATCTTTCTGCCCTCCGAAAAGATGTTCCTACTTGCCAGCTTCTGAAGTTACCCTGGTGTCAATGAACATCACCAACATGTCTCTGAACTGGAGAAAGTTCTGTTTGCCTATGTAAGATCAGGAAGAGAGAAAATGACGATTAAAAAATTTAAAAAAAAAAAAAGGAAACTAAAAACACCATGTGATACACAGGGTTAAAAAATTACCTAAAATTGTGCGAATAAAAGAACCACCAGTAGAAACACAGTGATCCTTAAAATTAACGCTTTCAATCTAAAAATATATTTTTGTAAAGTTTCATCTATTTTCCTTCCTCTGTACATAAAAATGATTAATGTCACAATTAAACTTCCACATTTCAGGCTCTTGCTAACAGGTGTAGCATTCTTTATATAAACACATTCATTGACATGTCGCCATTGATAATCTTAATTAATTCATCTCAATTGAAACAAAAACAATGGTTTTTTTTTTTCCAAATAAGAAAGAAATCACACAACACAAATACCCACTCTCCCCAAAACTCAAAAACTGTTTAAGTTACGGTAACCTGAAATGCACCAGCCATCACAGAGAGCAATTGGAGAAATCCAGCAGTGCTCAGCAGGAAAGATTTTTAATAACAGATTGAAAAACAAGAATAAAAATAACTGCATCAACAGAGCCTTTCTTCCTCAGGCCACAAGCCCGTTCTTACTTGAACTTTTTTTTTTTCTTTTCTAAATGGCATTTTGGCCACTAAAACCAATCCAGAACATTATTAAAAGTTAAAAGCTACCAATTACTTCTGTCTGTTCTTTTAAAGCAAAGTTTGGCATTACGTCAGTTGGTTTAAAGAAAACAAGAAAGAGAGAAAGAGTAGGAGAGAAAGTTTCCTGCTTGTATAAACTAAACCACCAGGGAAGGTGTCTAGCCACTTGTAAAGTATTTACTGCAGGTTTTTAAAGAGCTAGAAACATTTTAAAAATTAAAAGTCTTCTTTCTTATTTTTAATGAAACATGCTTAGGACAAAAAGCATACCCTTAATGTCTTTTAGGGGAGCATTTTGATGTTATTTGTATTTCAATTATAGCTTTGAATCAGAAAGTGATTCCCAAGGGTGCTTCAAATTTGCAGTGCATAGATAATTTCATCTTTGTTTTTGCTACTTGGATTTGTGCTCTTAGAAAAAAAAAAAAGCGTGGGGGGTGGGTGACAGAAGGTCCACATTGCTACCACAGCCTCGGCCACAAGTCAGCCTTCTTCTCAAACTAACAACAATGCAAATAATTTTCATCCACAGATCCTTCCCCAAATTCAGTGAAAGAGGTCTCCTTAAGCCCAAAGATCTCTTTCTAAACTAAATCCAGTCCCATGTTATTATAGCCATCAGAGAACCAAACCATAGACCAACGAATTCAGTTCCCAGGGACCTGAAAACCACAAAATGATATGAAAACCCTAGAGGTGACCATAAGAGCGATATTAAGAACAGTATTTACAAAGGTCATATATAACTAATCAAATATCCTATACGAATAAACAAACAGCCTAAGACCCACTCACATGTGAGGATAAATTTTTAAAAGCGGTTATTCCCTCTGCAGTTCTGTTCGCTACTGAACAGTAGTATAAAACAGCGCTTGGCATTTTCGAATATTTACTTTAATCCACCGGTTAAAGCCTGAGGAAGACAAATAATTTTGATGATTGTAAAAAAAAAAACACAAAAAACTCTGCTTAGTTTTTTTCAATGGAAATAAGTGCAAAGTGTGTTAGTCTTCTATATCCGTGACCATCATAGGAACTTCAGAGTGGAAGAAGATGAGATTTCTGTCTGGCAAAGGCTGTAAATTTCTTCATATTTTAGCTAAGGGGGGCCCTGCAACTCCATAAATTGTAAAACTATTATAGTAACAAAGAATTCATTACCTTCTGTCTGATGATACCAAGAGCTGTAGTCATCACATAGTTAAAGTAGAGCCACGTCTAGAGATGCTGCCATGAATTTCCCCAAATTTCAATAAATAATAAATAAGGTAGATAAATGAGTAACAGGACTCAGAATTAGTTATCCATGGTACTAGTAGTTATAACCAGCAAAATGGGGTGAGAAAGAAACCTGTTACCTGAAAGCTTGATCAGAGATGAACATCAGAAAACAAGTCCATACAACTTGCCTGTTTTTATCAAATTGATTGTAACTTGTGAACTGCGATATTTGGGACAGAACTGTCTCAGTTTATAGTTTTCTGTGCCTGCCAAAAAACAGATGCAGACTACCACACTAGCTGTCCTGCGGAAACTAAATTAAGCAAAGGCAAATACCAAGTGGAAAGTTGTCAGTCTGTTGAATGAATGGCTTCATTTTATACACCAGAGACTATCTTAATAAGAATATGTTTTAATGTGCATCAGTCATCTTATTTTAAGTGTATCACTTATTTCAAAAGTAATAATTTTCCCTTTAAATCAATTATAAACACCTGCCCATAAATTTCTTAAAGTCTATTTGGTTTTACATACAATAGCACAGTATTATTACATTATTGTTTGCTACCCAAAGGGGTGGTGAAGTAAAAAAATAATAATAATTTCTATAGTATATGCATTATTAAAAAAAAACACTAAAAGGCCAGTCAGCAATATCTGTGCTCATTTTAAAATCAAAATAAAGTTCTAGCTCAAAAACAATTTTCTACAAGTCTTTTCAAAAATTTCAATAACACCTACTTCCACAAAGAAGGTAAGAAAAGAGTTTATTAAAACTTAACACCCTTTGGCATATCTTAATAGGAATGTGCAGATCACTAACAGCAAATTGTGATCTTTATTTCTTTCTCTGCACACACACACACACACACACACACACACACCCCAAAGAACAACAGTAATAGAAACATCACTGAAATACTAAGATCTTAAAAGCAGCTTTTCCACAGATGCATCCATTTCCCTATTTGGAAGGTTTTCCTTATGAATGAAGATTCCCTTGCATGTATTACAGAGACCTGTACCCTGGAAATCACAGTAAACTCAGAAGTAATATGTGACTTAAAAGAAAAGTAAAAATAATACTGAAAATATGGAAGAGGCATGTGCAACTCACTTACGATTAGTACACTATTATAGAGTCTAACCTATTTTCAAGCAAAAATTTTATTAAATTGTTTAAAACACTAATCATCAGAATGCTGAGCTCCAAAATCAGCCTCAGATCTCACTACTATGACATCTTTCTCCTTATTTTTCATGTTACCTTTCAGAGACAAAGGACAACATCTAAAAAGCAGCAGACACTCTTACAGCGTCCAGAATTCAAAGGAATGACAAACTTTTTTGGTAAGGAACTTGCTGTGTTCCACCACTTACTTGGAGAGCGTCAGACTTGATTATTATGTGGACGAAAGCATTCTATACACATATACCCTAACATATAATAGAGATATTGGGAAGCCCTAAACATCAACTCACCCGTGGCAAATACTACTTTGCCAACGGAGTATTAATGAACCCTCGGAATGCTTCACATTTAGAGAAATCAAGTCAGAATGTGGCATTAGAACTTCATCTCCCCGTCAGGAGTTTTATTTTCACATTGTTAATATTCAAAAATAATCGTCAAGCTTCAGCACGCTCGTGGCCCTGTCTATTTTACTGATTCTAGAGATGTCTTCATCCAGGGGCAAAGCTTTAAAAAGAAGTTATGAAATCTGAGGAGAGATAAGCTCTAAGAACAATATGTTTGACTTGTTAAGATTAAGCAGGTCATTCATAAACTTTCACTTAAAGGTAAAAAAAAAAAAAATCCTCAAAATGTTGGTATCATTTCCAGACTGTCCTGTCAGCATCACAACTTACAGGAAACGCTTCATCTTCCCATACAAACCCTGTATTTATTCACAACCCTGGCTGACTTGGAGAAAGAAAAAAAGCCCACACCATTTTTGAGCGAGTTTGCTTTTTTACATTAACCGATGGAATATCTGAGAAAGCGTCCTAAGCAAATGAGCAACATGTAAGAAACTTGACAACAGCGAGCTCAGAAACTTTCATTCTCATTTTGTCCACGTCAAGAACTGGCCGCCGCATGACTTTCCTTTGCTGCCCCTTGCATTTTTAACTTTGGCAGCCTTTTCTAAATGATCAACTTTTCCTAAAACCAGCAGGAAAGTAACATGATGCCCGCAAGATCCATAGGTTTTAACTTAAGAGCTGGACGACTCTGAAGAGTGGCTAGAGGTTCCTATAGTATTTTTTCCTTTGAACAATCAGATTTTAGCCAACAACCAGGCCTCGAGTAATCATTTCTTGATAATTCTCTCCCCAGCCCTATCTGGAGATCACTTTGCACTTATTTTTCCTCTCAGACCCTTCCCTGTTCACCTGGTGCCTTTATAAAAGTTCAATGAATCTCCAAAAGCTCAATGAATCGGCCCAATGTCTCTGGGATCTCACTTCTCCGCTCTGCTTCTCACTTCACTTACCTCACTTAAAACTCTGGCCGAGATTTTCCAAAATAGGATTAGGAGGAATATGCTATCATAATTTTGATTCATCAGTAGGATCCACCGCCCTTACTCAAAAACTTTCAACAGTATCAATTCTGAGGCCTAAAGACATACGAGGAAGTAAAGCAAGACCTCAAATTTAACCAGTCCAAGATTCCCTCTGAAACCCACCAGTCCTTCTAGCCTTCTAACTTAAATTGCTTTAGAGTCTCAAGGCCATAAAACAGTTACTGACTTCCCTGGGGAAAGGGGGAAGCACCACCACCTCACACAGGTACTAACAAAAAAAGCTTTCCCAGCCCCAAAAACAGCTTTGCACTTCAAACAGCTCCCATCTCCGCCTCACCCTCAAATTATTCATGGGGTCCTATAATCCTGGAGATATTGGAAGGGATAGCCATGTTTGCCTTGGCCTTTCAAAGATGCGTTTCTCTGGAACCCAAACAGGAACTAGACCGAAGGCGAAGCGCCCGTCCGCCGGGATGTCCCACCGCTGTCAGGCATTTAATCACCGTCCAGTGTCCGCTGACCCGCGACACATGGGCATCACCCGCGCCGCGGAGGAAGTCTGCCCCTTCCTCAGCCCCGACGGAAGCGCCTGGGCAGCAAGGCCCTGCCACATGGCACGGCCAGGGCACAGACCCCTCGGCCAAGCTGCCCTCAGCCACGCAGCGGCGGGTGCATCGGGGGATGCGACACCCTCTTTCTGCAGCCCAGCTGGGCCTTTAAGGCAAAAAGTTTGAAGCCTGGCTTTGCTAACTCTTCAAAGCCAACGCCAGTTCCTGCGCTGTTTTCCCACTTTGGCGACCACACCAAGGCCCCTCTCGGAGACCCTCCCGACCCTCCCAAGTTGGCCCAACTTACTACTCTGCATGCTGGTGCCTAGTCTGCTCCCGGCTTGTCAGGAGCCCCAGAAAACTTGCAGCGGCGGCGGCGGCGGCCCCTCGGGTCCAACCACCTCCAGCTCCTCCGCTGCGCCCGGTAGGAGAGAATTAAAATCAGCCAGAAAGAGACAGCGAGGGGGAGTGGGGCTGCGAGGGGGAGGGGGCACCGGCCTGAAACTTCTTTTTTTGGCAAATGGGGATTTGTTTTTCCTCCTCCCTGGCGGCTGAACTTGACCCTCCTGACTCCAGGGGCTACTGCAGTTTGAAGTCGCTCGTTTCTAAGGCTCAGTTGCCTCAGACCCACCGAAAGGAGGAGAGGAAGGGGGGGAAGAGAGCAGAAGAGAAGAAAGAAAGAAAGAAATCACACGCGCAAAAAGGAAGAAAGAAAATGCATGTGAAACCCGAGAAGCCTGCGCTTGGCTTTCTGCACACTCTCCCTCTGCTTTTTTTTTTTTTTTTTTTCAAAGAAAGTCACTTTTAATTCCCAGGGCTCCCCGCTCGCGATCGCCCACATTTTGCGCACACACGCGCGGGCGCAACACTCGCGTTGCGGAGCCCCGGGCCCGGCCGAGGGGCGCCCGCGCCCCCCGTTACCCCCCGCGGCCCCCGGCCCCGCGGCCCGCCTGGGCCCCTCCTTACCTGTTGATTAATCGTCAAGAACACCCTCGGCAGCCCGAAAGATGGTGGCGCGGCGGCCAGAGCCATGAACCGTCTTCTGTTGTTTGCAGAGTTGATCTTGGATTATTGGGGGGGAGGGGGGGAGAAAAAGGTCTTTCCTGCCTCCCCCCCTTTCCCTTCCCTCCCCCCCTTTATAAAAAGAGAGAGAGAGTGAGAGAGAAAGAGAAAGGAAATAGAGCAAGGATGTGCCCGGTGCCGGGTGGGAGAGGGGAGGGGGTGTTGTTTTTTGTTTAAAAAAAAAATAGGAAGGCGAGAGAGCGATCGAGAGGACGCGGGGTCTGGAGAAACGAGCAGCACCAAAAAGAGGACGCTTGAGATTGCAGTGAGATCGGGTCTTTATCAGAAATGTTATCGCTTGTCAGGACCTCAGTCTCCGCGCATTACGTCAGTTTCAAGACACCAACACTATTAATATCAAAGGAGCCTTCGCGGAGGAAAGCGCCACCCCAGACCGAGCTCCCTTAAAGAGACAGCGCGCGTCCCCGCGCCGCCGCCGCCACCGCCGCCGCCGCCGCCGCCGCCGCCCCGCCCGGCTCCGAGCACCCGCCGCCGCCGCCCGCCGGGACCAGCCTCGGCCGCGGCGTGCCGGTTGCGCGAGAACTTCGCCCGAGTCGGAGCGCCGCAAATGAGAGCTGCGCGGAGCCGGGACCCAGCTACCTTCCCGCCCCGCCTCTCCCCCCTCCTCCTCCCCCACCCCCATGTGTGAACGTGCGGGCTGGAAACCGAGGAAAAAACCGAAAGCTTTAGGAATAACGTGATAAAGGCTAGGACCTACCTTGAGGGGCTGGGGGGCAGGTGGGGGCCCGTGCGTGGCGGCCAAGCCGATGGTCCCAGAGCACTCGGAGATGCTCATGAACAATCAGAAGAACTCTCAAAGTGGGTTTACCTTTTCGGATGTTAGTTTCCCTTCTCTCTCCCCATTAAACGACACGGAATTGTGTGCGTGTGCGCCCCTCCCCCGCCCCTTTTCTAGGACGTGAAGAAGTCTTAGGACACCTAGTCGGTGGTCAGTGTTTCCCATGCATTGGATGGCAAGAGGGCTTGAGGAGAACAACTTGAACTCTATCCTGAGTTGGAAAAGTGCGGACTGGGGTTGCTATGGTTTTCTGAGCTCGGGGGAAGCTAGCAAGCTCAATGGGTGCTTAAAGGGGGTACTACAAAATAGATAAAATGGGAACATTATTCAAATGCTACAAGATTAATACCTGCTGATCTTTGGAGGTTCAGTAGCAGATAAGAAACTCTGAATTAAAGCATGACATTCTTTTTACTACTTCGCATCTCCAAATATTCTCACTGTTAAGTGAAATTCCCTCCACGTGAAGTTCTGAATTGAGCGGGTTGTTTTTTTTTTCTTTTTCTTCTTTTTTTAACTTCTAAAGATCAACAATGCATAAAAGAGACCCATGACAGGATTCGAAGTATAGTAGGTGTTAAAAACTAAGTAAACATTTCTTGGGCGTTTGGACTTCATTTTCTTCAGTTGGGTGACTTTAAGTGGCATGTTTTTCCTCCAGTGAAAGTCAGTTTAAAGTAATTTGGTGCTAAAAGGAGAAGCATCCTTCCTTCTCCAAACTACAAAATGATTAAAATTAGAATTTAGAGGTACAATCATGACTCTGTGAAATGAAGATGAAGTAATTTCCCCCAAAATGTTTTCCACTAAATGATTCTTGCATCTTTTAAAAGATGAATATATTTTTGAAACATCAGAAGTGAAAAAGTCAATCATTAAAAAAAAATTTAAACATAAGTCTGTGCTTTTAGAAACTTACTCCTTTTTCTGTAAGGTCTTCATTTCTACTTAATATACCTAGTCAGACAGATATGTGATTCCTTTTTGTAGCATTTTTATTCCAGAAGGATTTTGGTAGTGTGTCCCATACACTTTCTATGAGTAAAAAAGCAATAATTCTTTTGCAATAGAAAAAATAGGTAAAAGAGTGGTCAAAATACAATTTCACAATGAGGCAAACTATATATTCCCTAAAGGAGTGAGAAGACAATGAACCTTAGATGCATGGAGTTATTCATATGTTATCATCAATTTAAATTAATTTGGGAACAGATTTAGATTTATGTATAGCCCTGCTTACAGGGAAAATTAATATCAAAATCCTGAGTAAATCTCATAGTCAGCTACTAATGACCACCTGCATATTTCCACACTAGAGTCATTTAATACTGTCCACCACCAATTTCCACTGTAAAAAGTATTCATATATTAAATATAGACCTTTATTTTCTTTTTTAAGCCATAAATTAGCTTACCAAGTTTTATGGAAATATGCACAGCACAGTGAGAGGCATTTTTATTCAAGGAGAAAAAAAGGATCTGAGGGAAACATTCTTTAGCCATGACTAACGAAAAATATTAGATCAAATAAATTTTGAAATAGGCACCTCAGTGGTAAAACCGTTTGTACTTAAAGGGTTAAAAACCACCTAAAACTGCTGGAGCTGGTATCTGATAAAATCTGAAGCTCCAGCATCTTAGCAGCAAAGTTAAATAGTACAATATATCACAAGGATTATCCCCTAATCTCCTTCTGCTCCCCAAGATTTAAATGGCATTTTAAAGGGGGAAGTAATCTTCCTCTCCATCACCCTCAAATCTAAGGCAATCGTTAAGAGTGTAAATTTACGCACATGAAACAATCATTGATTAAATTGGTTCAAAAAAATTAAATTACATGCTTTTGCAAGCACAAAACCCTTGAGATTGCTGGTGTTTTTCCACCTGTAATAATACAAAATTTGACCATTAAGTGTACCCAAAATTATATATTATATAAAAAGCTAAAGCCAAAGGTCTGAGGGTGAATTATGTCCTTTAATTGAAAGGATAAAGTTACCCTTCAGGTACTGAAGCCAACAAATTCATGGTCACTTAAACATTTAATGAATGAAGTTTCACGGACTCAATTTTGCTAAAGCTTGCCTGAGAAACGAAGACTCTCTTCATGTTACTTTTTGTATTTCAAGTTAGAGTACAGCAGATCAAAATGCTGTCTGTATCAATCCATTTACATTAACCACAAAAGATCTGTAGAGAACTTAATAAAAGCACAAATATTTTTGTAAACTTTTTCAAGCAAATTACTTACTTATTTATGAAATAATTTATGAAGAAAATTTTTACCCCATGCTTTAGCTATATTACATATGCTCTTGATTGACACAATATGTTTAAGCTCAAAGGCCCTCATAGCATTTTTTAATTCTAGTAGGAATATTTCAAAACAACCAACTAATACATGAGATCATAATTGTTTGACAGTTGTTTTTAATATATAAAATAAGTTATGTATATTGTTTTCCTTCAAATGTTTGTTGATTTGTTTTTATAGTCCTGACATTTGCATGGCACAAACTGAATTAGGGGAAATAGTAAAGATTTATTTACATTTATTATCTTCTGCTGTCAAGCATATGCAAAGCTCTTAAAAACTATTCTTTTGCTTTTATTTGCAATGCACTTCTGAACAATGGAGTCTGGATGTTAAAATAACAACCTGTGCCTTTACGGATATATCAAAAAATAGAGAAGAAATTAAGGGAATTTTTAAAAAGCAAACAAAAGAAATAACTTCCAACTAAAATAACTTCTTTACAATCTTTCATATTCTTGGAATTCTGGAATATTCTCTTATGGCTGGACCACTGATGAAACACTACCTGGAGCTGTATTAATGCTTATTATTTATTAAAATTACATAATTCACTTTTTCTGCTTTATATTTTAAACATCCTTTTCTCCCTTTTCTTGTAGTTTATTCAGCAGAGATACAAAGAGGGATTAGTAGTCAAGCACAAGCGTACTTGTTTTACATTTTCAACCTTTTAGCACATAACTTACTTACAGTTCCAGTGCCTATAATCACAATGATTTTACCTGATGGAACACGTATCTCAGAAATGTAATCCAACTGTTTACCCTAACACGTCATAAATTGCTGTTCCTTTCAGAAACCTCAAAGATTGACAACCATTGGTCCTAAAGGCCTGTTGCTATAACACATACTATCAAGAAAATATTTATGTATTATTTGCTTTCAAATTAGTACTAAATCATATAGAATAGAAGACCATTTTGCCTTCCAGCAAATCAAAAGCAATTGTAGAAGAAGTCTGCCCTCCTTCGTGGCAAGACCTGAAGGAACGGAGAATGTCAAAGATGAACTTCCCTGAGTCTATTTCTTCGCTCAATCACACACCACTCAATCTTAAAAAAAAAAAAAAAAAAGACTTTTCTGCACAAATTATGATCATTCTCCAAACTACCTATTGCTGAACACCTCTGGGTGAATTCATTAAAGATAAATTCAGCTTTAAATAGCCTGTATCTGGTATTCAAATTCACACTTACACTTGCCAAACCTCCCCCCTGCAATATCAGGCAACTGCGTAGTTAAGCAGATGGGCCTTGCAGCCCACCCTAAAAGCCAACAAACATAGGCTTTATTTAATTAAAAGAGGAAACAAATTTCTGAGGTGTAGACACACACAGGCGTGCGCGCGTGCACACACACACACACACATACACACACACTAAATCCCTGCCAAGGGTGCCCCAGAATAATAATGATGATTCTTGCCTTTTCAGTAGGTTTTATGAATGTCCAAACATACGCTACCGATTGGATTGAAAGGTGAATTCAACAGGATCACTTAGTGCTGTGGATTCAAACCAAACCACTAAGGGAAGTAGTGGACACACTCCATTCTCTTAACCTATAGAGAGCATTTATATCTGAATTAACCCGGATCCACTATGTGACCCTGAAAAGTAGCTTTTTCCAATGTTCTTCATACTTCTACCCTCTGCTCTATTATCTTATCCTGCTGTATTCTCTTATCCCATCCACTATCCAAACTATGTAATTAACTCTCAGTGGTCTACAACCAAGCCCAATACCCAATTTTGCCTATTTTTCACACTGAAATATTCCACCAGAAATTCAAACTTGTGAATTTGAATAATACATTACATGTTTAATACCATAATTTGGGAAGAGAAGGCTATAAAGAGAGACAACAATGAAGGAGGAAGGAAATAGACAAACCCTATCTCTGTTAAAGTTATGAGTCATCCAGACCAGAAACCTCAGACATTTGACATCTTTGGTAATACCCTCTCCCACAGGCCCCACATCCAATCAGTTACCAAGTCCTCCCATTGTTTATTTTCTAAAGGCTTTTGTAACTCCTACTGCCTTTCTTTCCATCCACATGGACCTTTCACAAATTAAAAAGTTATTATCTCTTCCAAGGCACCCCAGGTCCTCCTTACTCTCTCACCCTCTGTCCATTATTCTACGAAGCTACCGGTCAGATCATCTCCCTTCGGCATTTTCTATTCCTCAGGACAAAAATCCCATGACTCCCAACGGCCAAAAGAATAACACCAAAGTGCTGTATGTATCCCATTCAAGTCCCCCCATAATCTAGTCCCAAACATCTGTTCTGGTCTCTTTCTTCACTCTACTCTTCCACACTGGCCAATCTCCTGACCCACTGACTGAGACATCGCCCACACCTATCTGCCACTTGAGAACGTCCTGTTTTGTACTTATAGCCACCGTCCGTTTAGAAGGCTTCGAACTGGGCTTTCATACTAACTCTCCATGCAAAATACCCTCTCTTTTTCTAAGGTCAAAAACTCCGATTCTGCCTTTTGTGTGACACGTTCCCCAAACTCCAAATCAGAATCCGCAACACAGGAACTAAGCTTCTGTAGTACTTGCTTCTCTCTCGGGCTGGGGATTCATCAGAGTGACTTGTATAATGCTGTTTGTTGACTTTATCTTCCGCCCCTGCTGAACTATAAGATTCTTGAGGGCAGAAGACCCTCAAGTCATAGGTATTCAATAACAGCTGTTCAATTGAATCTGGAGATTGGAACAACCCTGTTACATTTTACTTAGAGACACACTATTGAGCCCAAGTTTCAAATGTTCCATGTGGCCTCTTCTTCCTTTCTTTCTCTTCTTTTTTTCTTTAATACATATGGGCTGATGCGTCATGTGCCAGTTGAAGCTTCTGGGTGGTCTTCATCTCAGCAGCATATTTTTGGCAACATATCAGAGAAGATGTTTGTCCTCCTCTGAAATATTGTCCTCATTATCATTACGTTTGGGTTCATAACTCCATGTTACTCTAAAAATAGTGAATTAAATGATCTTTAACTAAATCCTAGGCATTAAAATGTGGGGGTGTAGAAAATGAGGCTTAAAGCTGAGAAATTTTAGATGGGAAGGGATTTTTTGTAGTTAGAAGCCAGAGCATGAGTTAGGAAAGTTATAAGACTGAGGTACAGATAAACAATCTCTTCAAATATTAATGGTGTTTTTCCTCTATATTGTTTGACATTAAACTATCAGATCATTTTAGCATAAGTCTATCTTTTGATATCTATTAATTTTGGCAGATTCAGTTATCAAACATTAAAGTGATACTTAATTGATGGTATGGATCCAAATGTCCAGGTTCCCACAGGGATCATGTTTCATAATATTATGAATCCCATGGAAGCATGTGTGTGTGTGTGTGTGTGCGTGCACGCGAGTGTGCATGTGTGTATCCATGGCTACGTGTCTAGGAGTGTGTGATCGTTTGGAAAATGAAAACTTTGGTTAACATTCCATCTTGGTGTTTCACAGAATTGATTTATCCTTGGTGCATGTAGATAACTTGAAAGACTAGACAGCCAGCTTTTGGAAGGAAGCTACTCTCCACACTCTCTTTCTGCCATGAGAGGAGAAACATCACCTGGGCTCACTTGCCATTTGGTTTCTGGAGGGTTTTTGACCAATGACACCATTAGATCAGGGAATGGGGGGAAAAAAGGCAGTTGGATACTTATTCTCCTGATTCCCTTCTGTCAGCAGGCCCCTTCACCATAGCTACACTCTTATTGGGTTCCAGAAATAAGCTTCCTATCCCTTTATGATTTTAGGCCTGCTTCTGGATCTTGGTAGACCCCGAATGTTTCACCATCTCTTTCTCCCTAACCCCTACCCATGACTTTGTAAAGGATCCTTCTTCATTCAGCTCTCTCCAGATTCTTCTTTGAGTGTGCCTTGTGTTATCCGCTTGGACTCTGACTGATATAGAAGAACTTGTGATAAAATCATCTTTGTACTAACATAGTCTACCATAGTCCTTACAATATAATTCAGTAAAGTTAAACAAAGATATGTTGAGTAACTCTCTGCCAGACACAGTGGAAGGTGTTAGGTACCCCAGTGGCAAACGAGCTGGCCTGCTCCCCACCTATGGAATTTATGCTCTAATTAGGTGCTTCTTAAACTACCTTGGGTACTTTCTAGAAATACAAATGTACAGTCCTCACCTACTGAAGTGATCTCTGGAGAGTGTAATTTTAGTAAGCACACCTTGTGATTCTTGTGTTCACCAAGATATGAGAGAAAGAGCGATCCTTGACTATGACAAATATTAAATGATCCAATGCAAATGTGAAGATACAAAGACCTCAATAAATATTAGTTGGGTGAATGCACGAAGGCATGACTTAATGTTAATAATAAGGTAGTTCCAATATGGAAGGCCATTTATAGTGGTTTGTACTGCGTAGGGCACTAGAGTTACGGCCCTTGCCTGGGGTAAGCAAAAGTTGGGATAGAGGGTGCTCTCTAAATTGTGCCAATTATTTTTGATCGTCGTGCTCTACTGTATTAACTCCCATCTCCTCCTCCTTTCTCCCTAGACAACATGCACATATCCATTGTAGCAGCCCTAGCTACAGGGTTTCTCCAGCAGAGCAGAGCCCTGGGCACTCGTTCTAATTTGCTCTAGTCTAGACTCTGGAGATAGCTCTGTCTGAAAGAGAAGCACGGACACACATAGTTCAAAGCTAATTAAGGCAGCAAGATAAACAAGGTAAGACTCTTGGGAATAAGGGGAATTTCTTGAGCCCCAAGAAATTCACAAGTTCAAGATTAAGAACCTTAGTAATAATATCTGAGACTTCCAACTATTTTATTCATCCTTCCCAAAGATGTAGATAAGGCGTAAGGCAGATAACTACAGAGAACCACTACATGATCATCGTGGTTGCTGTTTTGTGAAACATGAATTACCCTCTCTTTCTATCATTCACAGTCTTAAACTAAGTTTCTAGATAGTACCACCTAATCTTTTCCCAATATGCTTTAACGTATTTTATTTGAAGCAGTCCTGGGCAAGATCCCTGAACTCCTCGTATCCAATTCTATAACTAGTCATGCAGAATATCACAGCACAATGCATACACATATATTTACATGTATATTAAACTCTTTAAACAAGGAAACATAATCAAAACATACCTCCTATTATCTCTTCTAAACACAAAAGCGCGTGAAGAATGCAAATACAGTTTCAATTATGCCATGAGTTTCCAGTTGCTATATGTTAGATCCTAACAGGTAAAATCTCAAGACTACTTTGAGGCGCCTAAAACCAAATTTTATTTGATTTAAAGAGACATGCCACTGCATCTTGAACTCATACTAGGTGAATAAAGGCAATTCTACCTTCGGACCATAGAAGGGAAAGTGAATGTAAAGTAGCCATCTAGAAACAACCATTTCTGTGAGGCATATCAGAATAATTTACATAAGATTATGTTATCATGGCCCAAGCATTGGTTACAGTTGGCAATTCTATAATTTGTCCTACTAGGCGGTATGCGCTGCTTCGTAGGATATTATACTGTGACTTATGATGTCATTACACAAAAATTAAAATCTTGCTCCATGTTTCATCACATAGCCAGCACGATATTCTATTGATAGAGTAGAGGTCAGAGCTTAGGATCTTTCTGCTTCATTAAGATTTTTTTATGACTCAACCACAAGCTACTCTCACAAGTACATATTTCTTAACTATATTTTGGGCAGTGGGTTTCTTTTTTCATCCAGAATCTCGTTAGAGGAAAGTTATGAAATTTCTACTGAGATCATTGTAAAATTTAACCTCTTTGTAATGGCCTCCTGCTCAAAGATACCTTGGGAAAGTCTGTCCTAGAAGATGAGAATTATCCACATGCTTATGAAACCATAGAACGACAAAACATTGGCTTTTTATCGAAATGCAGTGCCTGCCTCTAGCTTTACAAGAAACAGAGAAGGACTGCAAAGTCTAAATACACACCCCAGTAATCACAGTTGCTGACACTAACGCCGGGTTGTGTTCTAAGTATTTCGTAGATAGTAGTTCATTTAATCTGAACAAATACAAGAATCGCTATAATCCCCATATTGTAGAGAAGAAAAATGGAAATATATGCAACAACACAGCCAAAGTCAAATATGCAGTCAGGTATAGAACTAACTGGGTTGAGGGTTACTCTGGTGGCAGAACTGGGACTCCAATCTATGGTTTTGACTTGACATTAAACCTTGCAATTATGAAGGATGCATGTGTGTTTGTGTGTGTGTCCACTTGTGGTAAACACTCGCTAGTTTTTAGCTACCAACATCCATTCTCTCTTCCCTAGAAATAGTCCACTGGTTTCCCTCTGGAGGAAGAGAAGCCCTTGTTCTTAATCCATAAAGATGACTCACTGCAAGAAAAGCAAGCATCTGACTCTGGTGTTGTTTATCAGAGCATCGCATTCAGGAACCTGACAGAGTTGGAGCCAAGGAAACCTCAGGGGACAAATGGAGAAAAAATCCGGATCTTTTATTCCCCCAGCACTCAGTCTCGAGAAGCTGTGAGGCTAGAGCTCTTGCAGCTGTCTCGCCACCACAGAAAATTTGAGCAAATGCAGAGAAAACAGAGCTTAGACCTAAAGAGACAGATCCTGGGTTCTGCGACATTGCGGGGGTCTCCGAATAACACCACACCCCAAGTCAGCTCTAATCTCTGCATTCACTAGTTTTCTTTGTTTATGGCTTAAACTGTGTGAACTAGTATTAGAACTATACTACTATGGAATTTTTAAAAAAAATTGTTTGCACTTGTGGCCAATTATAAGCAATTCTAAAAAATAGATTTTCATGCTTTTCATCCAAAATGGTATCTCACAGATTGATGACCCATCTTACTTGCTAGACTTGGCCCTGGGTAATTTGTAATAATATTGAACATCATATTCACCCTCAAATGGCAAAGTCATAGAGGTATCTGAAACGATTTGGAAATTCAGTGAACATCCCCAAAAGACAAATTCCAGTAACTATGAACAACAGCAGTGTGTTTTGAATACTTTGTCCTATCTCAAGGTCTGGGGTATTGTTTGTTCAAATGAGCAGTTTTAGGGGGGCCTGGTTGGCTCAGTCGTTTAAGCGTCTGCCTTTCACTCAGATCATGATCTGCGGGGCCTGGGATTGAGCCCGCTTTGGGTTTTCTGCTCAGCAGGGAGTCTGCTTCTCTCTCTCTCTCTCTCTCTCTCTGCCCCTCCCCCTGCTCATGCTCACCCTCTCTCTCTCTCAAATAAATAAATAAAATATTTACAAAAATATATTAGCAGTTTTATTTATTAATCTTAGATTATATATTCTTTTATTAGACAAAATACTCCTATTGTGTTTATAGAAGGTTGTTTTCTATACAATATCCTTAAAAACTTACTAAAAGAAGAAAGGCAAAATATTTATCTTAAAACATCGATAATCCTTTGGTATTAGAAAGGCTCCCTAGGAAGATGACCAAGGAATTCAAACCCCCGCATGGGTATGAAGATTTCATAGAAAGTCACTGGTGGTCACAAAATGATGAAGGATCACATTGAAACCTGTGCCAGTGCCAAAGGTTCACATCTAGGGTTAGCCTAAGCGGGCACACGATGTTTACACATATCATGCTTATTGACTTTGAAATCTAAAGATTATTGATCTAAGGAGACCCAGGGAGACAGACGCAAATTATCTTTCTGATCTTTATGTTATCAATTTTAATAGTGACTAAATACTGACCTATTACATTGCGCTGCATTATTACTCACTGTACTCTATGAACCGTGGCTCTGGTGATGTCTATTTTATGTTTACCTATAAACACAACACATATTGAAACAAGGTTATTCTGCAACAGTGAATAGGACACTAAAGCATAAGAGATCTAGACCCTGGATATCACACCAAACCTAAAAAGTCTGGTAAATTAGAAAAATATTTGGATTATTCTTACCTTCTAATACTTATTTTCCAATTTACCCATGAAATATTACTTATTAAAAAAAAAAACTTTGGGATAAGGCAAAATACAACATTGTTTTATCCTAGTCTACATAAAGTTATATAATGTTAGACCTGAAAGGTTCCTTAGAAATCTATTCATCTCACTGTTCTCACGTAAATGCAACAATTGAAAATCAGCAACTGAAATAATAATCATCATCATCATTATTATTTATTTAAAAAGACATTGACTCTAACAGCACTGGCTTAATTAAATCCTTTCTGCTTATTGTCACATGTGCTCTCAAAACAACTCTATGAAGGACACATTATCATCATTCCCATTCTAGAGATGAGAAACCTGAGGCACAGAGAGAGAATTTCCTTGCCCAAGATTACGTGGCTGGTGGGTGACAGAGCTAGGATGCAAATCCAAGAAGTCTTGGCCCCAGCACTTCCCCCCCAAAAATAATTAAGATAGTTCATATTATATTTTATACTTAGTGATGATATGCAGTCACTAAGTTAAAAATAATTATCTTTTCATTCACTAAAAATTAGTCAATTATATTAAGATTGTGTTTATCAGGTGATTTTTTCTTTTTAGAAATAATTTTTGTAAGGTAAAGAAATATAATGATTACAGCGCTTTTGAATATTATTTGTCTTTAATGGGTTTTTCTTTATTTTTTCTGTTTGGGCCAAAATATCACAAAGCCATATAACCACCATACTTTAAGTACATGACTGTAATGCATATTTGCACAAGTTCTGTAATTATGATAATTTTGAACCTGGTTTATATGGGCATCCCTCAACTAATTTTGTAGGCTAACAATTGTGAAACATATTCTGTGATCCTGTTAAAACTTGAGCCAGACCATGTACCACACCTCTACTCAAAGTCCTCTAATGGCTTTTCACATTATTTTGCATTAAATCTAAAGCCCTCACTGTAATTCAGGAAGAATCCTACCGCCACCCCCCAACTTTACCTCTCAATGGATTTCCTAATATCCTCACCTTTGTTCACTCTACTCCAGCCACTGATCTTCTTGATATTCTTCTAATATAAAAATACATGGCCTCCTCAAGGCCTTTGCACCTTCTGTTCCCTCTGGTATACTTTTCCTATGAATATCCCCATAGCTCTCTCCCTCACTTCATTCAAATATTTACTTAAAAGTCAGTTCCTCAGTGAGACCTGTCCTGGACACTCAACCTAAAAAGTTAAATCCTTGTGCACATTTTACATCCTCCTTTCCTGCTCTATTGTTTATCCACCAAGCTTATCAGTATATGATAAGAGTTTACCTGTTTATCTGATTTGTCTCTCTCCCTAAGTTGTGCGTTTCATAAATGCAGATTCTTTTCTGGTTTTGCTTGCCGCTGTATTCCCTGCATTCATAACAGTACCTGCCATATAATAGGTGTTCAATAATTATTTGTTAACAAGTTAATTAATAGTAGTTGGTTGTACTGAATTATTTTAAGAGCAATTTCCATTGCAAATGAGATAAATTGCAATGTCATTAACATGAATATACCTCTCAGTCCACCTACTTTGAATATTCAATATTATCATTCAACTTCTTTACTTGGCAGCTTGATAATGGGGATTTTAATTTTATGTATAAAGCATCCCAATCCAATTCATATCACCATCTGCTGATTTTTTTCCAGCTTTTCAGACAACTTAATATTCAACTTGCCACCAGCTCAATCTAATCAATTGATTGATGGATTGATTGATGGACCGACTAAATTTTTCATTAAATAAATATTTAATGAACACCTACTATGAATGAGGCACTGAGATAAGAGCAAAAAATTCAAGACCAACAAGAGCCCTGCTGGCAGAGAACTTATGATCTTATAAGGAAAAGCCCACAAAGCCAAGAACTGGAGCAGTTATGGGGTTACTAGAGTACTTTGGTAAGAGATTAGGGTAGTGCCCAAGGAAGTAGAGACAAGTGAGGAGACATGAGGAATAATTTGCATGTAAAATTGGTGGTATTTCTGATGGACTGCATGTGAGAAACAAGAGGAAAAGAAGATGCAAAGTTACTTACTTGAAGAAACAGGGTGATGGTGGTGCCATTTACTGGGATGAAAAAGATTAGGGAAGGAACAGGTGTTAGTGGGGCGAGTGTGACATTCAAGTGGAGATGTGAAGTCTAGAATTTATGGTAAAGAGATCTGGGAAGGAAAGATACAATGTCAGTTGTATACTGTCACTTGTCATCAGTGTACAAGTGACATTTCCAGCCACAAAAATATATCATATTATTTCTGGAAAAATTACAGAAAAGCTGAGAACCTAGGACTGAGATGAGAGAGGTCAGTTGGAGGCAAAGACTTCTCAACCAAGAAAGGAGATTGGAAAGGAGCAACCCATGTAAAAGAGGGAAAAACCAAGCAGGGTGCAAATAACCCAAGAGGAAGGAAGCTACTCCAAGAAAGAAAGGAAACTATGAGTTTGAGTTACCTGAGTTAGATTTTACAGAATTAGATTTTTGGAGACCTTATCACAAAATGTTCCAGTGGAATGATGAGAACTGAAACCATAATGAGGAGAGCTGGGGAATGAGTCAAAGGCGAGGAAGAGGAAGCAATGTGCACACATAAACTTTTTAGGGTGTATGGCAGTTAAGGATCCAGAGACTTGGGTACTTGTACGTATGGGTGAGGCAAGACACATTTTCAAAGGTGGCAGATGCATGAACATGTATGTGGAAGGGAACGATCCTGTGAAAAGGGAGTGATTGATAAAGCAGATAAGAGAGGACATAATGTGAGAAGCCGAATTCGTAAGATGGTGACAGATGGCATCAATAGTATACCCTCCTCCTTGGATAGAGAGGGGCACATTTCCTTTGTGGTGTCAAAGAAAAGGCAAAGATGCAGGTATGAGTGTATGTGTGGTGAGAGGAAGCAGAGAAGTGTGAGTTTATCAGACTGAGTCCTCGGTCCCAAGCTGACTGGATGATTAAAAAGAAAATAAAGTGCACATAGTAGCTCAGACGATCATTGGGAGAACTGGAAAACCAACTCAAAGCTTAGTTTCAGAAACAACAACTCAAACTACCTTTGTAACTAAACTGATAAAGAGGTGCCTGGGTGTTCCAGTGGTTTAAAAGTCTGACTCTTAATCTCAGCTTGGGTCTTGATTCCAGGATGTGAGTTCAAGCCCCACAATGGGCTCCATGCCCAATGTGGGTTTATGTTTTTTGTTTGTTTGTTATTAAACTAAACTAATAAAGAAATCATTGCTGCTGCTTCTGAGCTCAAGATCTGACACTTGAAGAGCTGGCACTTTTGCCACAGAAACATGCCCATGCAGCCGTCAGCATTGTGTTGGCCACCAAGAAAGAAGATTCCTCCTCACTTCCCTCCTGAGGTAGCAGCTCCTTAGTTAGAGTCAGTGCTGAATGTCTGAAGGCAAAAGTTGTGCCTTAGCTCAAGGAAAGCAAATATCTCACATGATTAACTTCCACAAAGGGACGTTTTCCTTTACACCCTAGAAAGTTGTATACAGTAAAGAGTGGCTTCAGATGTTGAACAGGTAAAATAAGTATCCCACAAGAACATTCAAGAAAAGACAAAATATCCTAGTTGAAAAAATCTGTTCAAAGTTAGAACAACGTTATCATAAAGTATAACACATGATAGTAACATAATTTCAGGGCTTATAAACCAGGATAAAAGGAAAATCCTTTGGTTATAATGATATAACAAAGAAATAGTTAAGCACAGTTGCAGAATTGTAATTCCTGATAGTTAAGATATTCCTAAAAAAATAATCATTCCAAATTTTAGTATTTCACAACTTATTCATGAATGAAAAAGAATGCTCACCACTGGCATAGCTGTTATCCAGGTGTTCTATGTTCACTTTCAGCTCATTGGGAGCTCAAATTATACCATAGTCAGTTCCTGTTTTTAAAATTGATACACATTTTTAAATTAAAATTTTAAAATTGATACACATTGATTCTTAAAAATTTAAGTGCAGGCCACCTGGGTGGCTCAGTCAGTTAAGCGTCTGCCCTCCACTCAGGTCATGATCCCTGAATCCCAGGATTGAGCCCGCATCGGCTTGCTGTTCCGGGGGAAGTCTGCTTCTCCCTCTCCCTCTACTCCTCCCCTACTTGTGCTCACTTTCTTTCTCTCTCACTCACTCTCCCTCTCAAATAAATATAATCTTTAAAAAGAAAAGTTCAATTGTTAAAAGGGTTCAAAATGAGTTAAAAACATCTGAAACCCTATCAGTGCACTCACACTCAGGTATACACACACACACAATTTTTCCATAAATGGTGTGGAAGGCATGTTGTTCTCTAGACTTTAACGAAAGTAACCAAAGAAGACACAAATAAATGAAAAGATATTCTGTGCTCATAGATTAGGAGAATTAATGTTGTTAAAAATGTCCACATTGGGGCAACTGGGTGGCTCAGTGGGTTAAGCCTCTGCCTTCAGCTCAGGTCATGATCTCAGGGTCTTGGGATCGAGCCCCATATCGGGCTCTCTGCTCAGCGGGGAGCCGCTTCCCCCCCCCTCTCTGCCTGCCTCTCTGTCTACTTGTGATCTCTGTTTATAAAATTAATAAATAAAATCTTTTAAAAAAATGTCCACATTATCCAAAGCAATCTATAAATTCAATGCAATCTCTTATCAAAATTCCAAAGGCACTTTGCACAGAAATGGAACACACAATCCAAAAATTTTATGGAACCACAAAAATCCCAAATAGCCAAAGCAATCTTAAGAAAAAAAGAACAAATTTGGAGGTATCACACTCCCTGATTTCAAGCTATATTACAAAGCTATAGTCATTAAAACAATGTGGGATTGGCATAAAAATAGACAAACACAACAATGGAACATAACACAGAAATATACTCACATGTATATGGTTAACTAATTTATGACAAAGGAGTCAAGAATATACACAAGAAAAGGACAATCTCTTCAATAATTGGTTTAGGAAAATTGGACAGTTACGTGCAAAAGAATAAAACTGAACCACATGTGCCATGCACAAAAATAAGCAAAAAAAAAAAAAAAACCCTCAAAATGGATTAAAGACTTGAATGAAAGATCTGAAACCATAAAACTCTAGAGAAAAACATAGGCAGTAAGTGCCTTGGCCTAGGTTTTGGTGATGGTCTTTTGAATCTGACACCAAAAGCAAAAGCAATGAAAGCCAAAGCAAGCAAGTGGAACTACACCAAACAAAACAGCTTCTGAACAGCAAAGGAAACCATCAACAAAATGAAAAGGCAACCTACTGGATGGGAGAAAAATTTGCAAATCATATATCTGAGAAGGTGTTCATATTCAAAATACATAAGGAACTCATACAACTCCATAACAAAACAACAAATAATCCAAAAACAAACAAATAATCCAATTTAAAAATGGGCAGAAGATCTATATAGACATATTTTTTCCAAAGAAGACATGGAGATGGCTAACAGACACATGAAAAGATGCTCAACATCATTAATCATCAGGGAAATACAAATCAAAACTACAACAAGACATCACCTCACACCTGTTAGAATGGTAATTATCAAAAAGACAAGAAGCATCAAGTGTTGGTGAGGATATGGAGAAAAGGGAACCTCGGTGCGCTGTTGTTGAGAATGTAAGTTGGTGCAACCACTGTGGAAAGCAGTTCAAAAATTCCTAAAAAAATTAAATATAGAGCTAGTATAGGATCCAGCAATTCCATTTTTAGGTATTGATCAGAAGAAAATGAAAACAATAATTCGAAAAGATAAACGCACCCCCATGTTCACTGCACCCATTATTTACAATAGACAACATATTGATGAATGGATATGGAAATTGTGCTACATATATACAAGGGAATATTATTCCCTTGTATATGTATATGTATATATGAAAACGAATGAAATCTTGCCATTTGTGACAACATGGATGGAACTTGAGGGAATAATGCTAACTGAAATAAGTCAGACAAAAAAAATTATCATACACCTCACTTATATGTAAAATCTAAAACAACAACAAGGCACAGAGAACAGATTGATTGTTGCCAGAGGCAGAGGTAGGAGGTGGGAGAAATGCTGAACTGTTTTTGTTTCTTTTTTTTTTTTTCATTTAAATAAATTAATTTAAAAATAGATAAATAAACTATGAATAGTAAAAAAATCCTTTTTTATAATTGATAAGATGTCCACATCTTTCCATTCCATTTATTTTTAATGGCTGTGTAGAGCCTCTATCTGTCATGTTTTATATTGTTTCCAGTTTTTCACAATGGTGAAGAATGCTATGAACATTCTTGAGTGTAGAGCTTTGCACACCTGGTCATCTCCATAGATCAGATTCTTAGAAGGGGGATTACTGAAAGATAGGTATATACATTTTATGTCCTGATAGGTATGGTCCAAATGATCTCCAGAAATGAGGCACTGATTATGTCTTCACCAGCATGGCGTGGAAGTGCCCACGGAAATGAATTCTTTCTTGAAGAGACTTGGAAATGCTGCAGGGATATATGATTTCATACCTTCTGAGGCAGCTCACCTGGATCCTTCAGGGTCGCCAGGGCTCTGTAATCAAGTCATCATTTACTATTCCTCTCAGGTTTTTTTCTCCTATGTATTTCAGTCATTGGGGAAATGTAGGAGCACAAAGAAAGCAGCTAGCCAGTAGCTCCAGACTTTCTCGTGTTGATAAGGTTCAACATCAAAGTTCATAGGTTTTCCTTTAGACTACTTGGTTACCTACACAGATTCCACCTGATAAAGCCTCATAAAATTTAGTTCTGTGAAAGAGCATCTTGTCTGATCTCTTCACTTCACAGCTAAGGAAATGAAAACCCAGAGAAATTTAGTAACTTCTCAAGTTCACACAGTTTCTTCATTTAAAAAAAAAAAAAAGTAACAGAACCAAATTTAGTTCTGGTGCTAGGATATTTTCCTTACCCATTTCTAGGTTAGATTATGTCATATGAGTTCAAGCCATTCTTAGATATGTTAAACATTTGGAGAAGTAGGTTATCTCCTTCAGGATTTGACTTTTAAGCTATATATCATGTAGTGTAGCTCTATCTCCATCATTTAGCAGATAGCTTTTTACAAGTTAGCAAATTAATACAAAAACATGAATTAACAAAAGTAGTTTTCTTCACAACTGCTCCTAAAACAAATTCTCACGAATGAAATAAATTTAAATATACCATTGGAACATGTGCCTATGTCTTTGGTAAATAATTCTGTAGGGAAAACAATATTAAATGACCAGTAAATTTTAGCCTTTTGTACCCCAGGTGTTCTTACTTGAGATAATGCTACATATAAGACACAGCCAATGATAAATTCCGAGGAAGGAGGATTAGTTTCACTGCTGTTTTTGGTGAATGCTTTTATTTATTTATTTATTTTTTTTACCAATTTTATTGATAGTCCTCCTAAATGTTGTATTTTGGTGCCTAACTTAGCTGAAGAGTCATACCCCAGTATGAAAATTTCCTGACTCCACAGGCTGTATTTTCAAGACTGTGTGATCCGATCATGAAAGACCTCATTTTCACCTTGTACATCCAACTACTGATAGTACAAATTAAAGTATAAATTACAAAAATTAAATAAACATTTTCGTTTTCAACAGAAACCTTAATTTGGACAAGATTGCCACAGAGCTTCCACCCCTACCTTATTATCAAAGTATACGTGGTCTCTGCCTTTTAGGAAATTACATACTCGACCCTTGGTGATACATTCAGTCAAGAAAGTATAATGCATTCATCCTTTACTTATACAGTATAAGCCACTGAAAATTGCGTATCTACTTATAAAAAATTCAGTCAAATACTATCAATAAGGACAAACCCTTGGACAGGGTTTTCTTTTCTTCAAAAGGTTGTTGAACAGTGCAACCCTAATCACAATGTGCAAACCCCTGAGAGGGTCTACAAATTAGCAGGGTGCCCACAAAGTGAAATTTCAGAGGTGAGACTGATCTAACCAAATGTTCTCCATTTTCTCCAGTCCATTTTGGAGTATTAGGGGGGACTGTCCCTATACTAAGTCTGACTAAGTCCCTATACTAAGACTGTCTCTATACCCAGATCCAGATTTCACAAGGTTGACAAGCTTATTCAAAGACAAAGTATATTTGTAAGTTATCAGACAAAGCCTCCTAGTCACTGAAGCTCAAAGCTGCGTATTCATCTTTGTTTCATTCTTACCTATATCCCACACGCACAACAGTCATCAGGGCTTATTGATTTTTTTTTTTTTTTGGCTTGATTGTGTTTCTTTCCATCATTTTTTCCTTCCCTATGGCCACTTTCCCTGATTAAGACTTCCATCTCATGCCTGATTGTCTTCTTTCTCTAATCTACATTTGTGTCTTTATTAAAGAAATATTTTTTTAAAAACCCTTTAGTATAGTTATTCTTCCATATCAACATCTTCAGTGACTCCCTATTGCTTAACTCGTAGATGGTAAACAGCGTGTGTTCTGCATCCATATTCGCATTACATTTATGCCCATATGCATAGGGCTGTTTCCACTGAACCTTGAAAATCCCTCCACACTCAATTCATAATCTTTGTTAACACAAATTTTAGGATATCCTCTATAAATCAGTCTATCTGTGGATCAATCAATAAATTGGATGTGACATATGGTATTTGTTATCCTAGGCTTTCAGACTAAAGTTTCATCGTCTTCATCTAGATTCAACAGCTGCCTAAAACTTTCCCCACCAGCTTTTCCATCCCTTTTCCCAGAATTCCTCAGAGGCTCTTTATGCTAATCATATCACTCCATGAAAAACTCCTTTTCCTTTCCACCTCTGTGACTTTTCTCACAGCATTCCTTCAGTTTAAATGTCATTCTGGCCCTGTCTGCCTATCAATACAACTTTGGAAAAGTCCTATTTCTTTGTTACAATGTTTGTAATCCAGGTTACCACTATGTGAATGTTTCCCCTCCTAAATCTGTAGTCCTTTTGGTCTCTTTGACTCAACCTGGTAATTAACTACATGGAATTCTTGGCATTTCTTGTTATTTCATCTTATATAATTATTTAACTTTTCATTTCTTTGCATCTTGCACCAAGTGGGTTGTAGGTTTTGAATTCCTCTTCTGCCTTCATGCTTTACAGTAGCACTGGAGTTCATGAATACGAGCGAATGTTCTAAGTAATTTTTTCTTCATTCCCAAAGGAGGAAAAAATGGTCAAGAAAAATATCAGTCGTGCAATAATTATAACATAGCAGAGGGAAATACAAAGAAATTAAGACAGCAATAAATAAAGTTCAAAAGTAATAATAATCAGCAGGATTACATGTTGTGACCAAAGAGTGAGGTCACCATGCTAAAGATAATTTAACCTTTTGGAAACAGAAATCCTATCTGGAGTTTCTAAGCAAGAGTATGATATATACTGCAGCGAGAGATGAATTACACTAAGTTTTCTTTTCCTTGGAGATATATTATCCAACTAACTGCCTGTGCTCTGTTTAGCTTTTTTATAAAGCCAAATGAGATCATCCATATTCAAGCTTGTTCAACTCTACTCTCTCAAGTAGCAATCAAACAGCTGTCTTCAGTTGCAACTTTGTGACTCATAATACATTCATCCCAAAATGCCCTTGTACATCTTGTAGACCATATCATCATCATCATAATAATAGTAACACTTATGCATTGTGTAGTCTTTTTCATCTTCAAGGCTTCTTTAAATTCTATAATGCAATGAAAACGTGACAAGTTGAAAAAGTATGGAGGGTTTTTATTGTTCTAGGAAAAGGGCGTTGAGCAGCGCAACCCCTGATGACAGTGTACGAACCTCTAAGAGGGTCTATGAGTTGGCAGTGTGCACATGAAATGACACTTCAGAGCTGAAAATTATCAGGTTGAAATCATTTGTAAGTGGAACAGACAGCTGTTTGAGAATTATCAACTGATGATGTGGTTCGCTTCTGGAAATACAGTACCTGGTTTCTGTCTCAGGATCCCATTAAACTTCAACTTAGGAAGAAATTAATGTTTTGCTGCTCATTTAAATGCCTGTATGCAAGCTTAGATGTTTAGATACCCATGTGTTGGAAATAGTTCCCTATATCCAAGCTAAATTTTTAGTTTCTATGTCACTTAGCTTCTATGTTAATACCATGTTATTTTTACCAGTCACCTGAGCTGCTGACCACATTAATTTATTTGAAGGCTCCTCTTTCTGCAGCTTAAATGACACATTTTTTTCTCCTCCACTGTATCCTTGGAGCTTCTTCATTATTTTAGTTGTTCTTGGCTCTCATTCAGAAAAATCAAAATTGCCCCAAATTTTCTTATTTGGATCCCAGGGGAAAAAAAGAGAGAGAGAGAGAGAGAGAGAGAGAGAGAGAGAGAGAGAGAAAATACTGCTTCTTTTTTGGACCTTAGTATTTTTCTTTGTGAACCAACTATTTCCCACCAACTTCTAGCATCAACTACCCTGCTTCTTAATTGCCTCTTATGAAAGCTATAAATTGGTCATCATTATGGCTTCACTGACCAGACTGAAAGAGTTCCTAAAAGAGTTCCACCTATTTGCTCTATTAAAATTAATATAGAACAGGCATTATTGCAATACAACATTTCATGAACCACCGGCTCCCCAGGATCCCAGGTAGGCAGTGAGGATTGCAGTGATTTTTGGATAGCCTAAGGGTATCTGTGTCATTCATCTGTAAATACTGATTACAGCTCTGATGCTGTGGCCCAGAGAAGGACTCCTCACTACCCTACATTTCCTCCCTACTGTTTCCTCTTTCTCAGGGGTGGGGATGGAAAGAAAATCAAAAGACAACTCCTTCCCTTATGCCCTTCTATGTTTATCCAGGAGGTCAGAGACAACCCCCCACCCCTGTCCCAGGATCCTTCCTGACCCTCTGTAGGCCCTCCGCAACCTTAATCTAGGTCACGACCCAAGAAAGGGAACCACTGGTCTATGACAATTCTTAATTATCTTTCGGGTTCACCACAGAATAGTGTATTTTCAATTATTTTCTGCAGATATTTTGCTTTACACTTGCTTAATTTATATCATTATTTCTGTAACCATTTGTCGTTCTTTAGAAGTCCTCACATTTTAACATATTTCTTAGTGTTGACAATTTAATTTAATATTGGCATCCATCTGCAAACTCCATTAATACAGATGCCCTTCTCCAATCTTTAGGAAGCTAAAAGAAAATATATTTTTAATCTCTTTAAATACCTTTGTATAACAAAACATACTGTCACTGAGCATTTTCTTTGTATTTTGGCCTCTTTTTCTTCCATATAATTTTTTTTTTTTTTTTGATGCTTAACTAATACAGCAAGTTCATTTGGGAAGAAAAATTAGTGATCTGTTGAAATATGAATATAGTACCTTATGTTTTATTTTATTTAGCATTCTTCTGAGCAATGCTATAGTTTTTCTATAAAACTAATTTGCTCTTACGTTATTATGCCATTTTCTAAGACTTTAGACCTTAAGTTTTTTTTCCTGCTCATATTTGTTTGATTACTTTAATTGTGGAATTATATCTACAGTACCTTCTCGTTCTTTAAATCCCATGAAATCCTTCACAATGTTGGATATAGGATTCCAGAGTAATACCTAAAACAAGGGCTAAAGAGGGACATTCGGGTTTTTATTTTTTTTATTTATTATTTTTTTCTATATATAGTCCTTATAGGCTGATGTTGGACTGGGTAGTTACGTCTTGATTTGCCCTTTGGCATCTCTGAATCCTTGCTATTAGGAGATGTATTATGCATGAGGTTTGTTGTGCAATATTATTTTTTTAATTCAACTACATATAGTAACTCTCCCTAGTGTAATCCTATAAGCACTCCATTATGATGATTAAATTATCTCTCCACAACTTTAGCAAGCATTGAAATTTATATAATGAATATGTAAAGTCATGTTAGCTAAATCACTTACATTTTGCCTGTGTTCAAAAATATTCCTTGATCTTATCAGTCCATAGTCAAGTTTATTAAATACTTATGGTGTAGCGAGCAAGATTTATAACATACAACAGAACTGATCTCTCTTTGATTTCAAAGAAAAACCCTCACATCTTTCTTAAACTAGTAAAATTAATTTTCCTCCATATTTTGAAACTCCCCATTCCCTCTGAAATATGCACTGAGGTACTAGCATTCTTTCAAGGGAGTGCCCCATTTTAGAGACTGTTTCTTTTTTTGTATATGGTTCACTGATTTGAATATACATTTCAAAGATTTCATCTTTAACTGGCATGCAAATTTCTTTACTTAAGAATCCCCAAACTTTATAGGTATGCCCCACTTGTGAAGAAATATCTTAGGACATAGGCTGAATCTGAGTAGCTCATGGAAACTGAGAATAAATAGAGTTATATTTTTCATATTATCAAATTATTTCCATCCTGTCTGGAGCTGTGGGTAGAGTCAGTCTTCTCTGTTTGGGAGTTTTTACTTTCCGGATTATAAATTTTTAGCACAAAAGGCTGAGAATCATCAACGGATTGCTCACTTCTGAGTCTTGCAATCTATATTTAACTAAATCAGTAAAGAGAAAATGATGCTGAGCTTGTGTAAGTATACAATTTAAACATGTTTCTTTTATAACAACAAATCAGATAAAATGGCAAAATATATATGCATCGTTAAGATTACATAAACGTTGTGCCTATGCCAAAGACGAATGCTAAAATAAAGCTTTTTCTGGGATTTATTGTATGATGACATCTGAATGCATTTCTTCATGGCAATGAAAACTACTATATTCAATAAACTTTTTCTAAATATTTAGAAACTGTTCAAGATATTTTGTTTTTCTTTCTTTTACTTTTCTTTTTGAAGGGGTGCTATCCGAAGAATACTAAGTGGTAGTTAGAAATACTGAGAATCAAATAATCATAGATTGAAAGGGATCTAAAAACTTGACCAGTTGCCCAAGCAATGTAGAAATCCCTTTGTTCTCTCTAGTCTCTATGTGAACACTCCCAAAGACAGGAAAATGATTGCTTCTTAAGATAGGCAGATTCATTTTTGGTATTTCTAGTAGAAAGAAACCTCTTCCCTGGTTTCCTGCAACATCCACCAATTGTTCCTGCCTACAGACTGAATCTTCTCCAAACAATCTATTACCAAGGACTTCTAAGATCACTGGAAAGGACTCTTTCAGTCTTTCGATTTTAAGTCCCTCAGTGGTTTGCCACTGTGATTGAAATGCCCTTCCTTCATCAGCCTCTCCACTCTTGTTTCACACTACCTTCCAAATGTTGGTGCCCCACACTGGAAACCGGAAGTGGCAAGATGAGCTCCAATGAGTTGTAGGTAGAGTTTTAATACCATGTTCCTTCACCTGAAAGTAATGGACCCCACCCTGTTGTCACCATTTTAGCATAGCTGTCATACAACTGTCATACAATATCGAGCATGTTGGCAATTAAAAACCACAAGTCCTTTTCATGTGGCTCTTGAGATATAAATTTTCATGTGTCTTGAACTAGTAAATAAATCTATCACCTAAAATGCCATATTACTTTGTTTTGCCGTGATGGTTTTTGACAAACATTTTAGTTAATAGTGGTTTGTAATGAAATTTAGAAATGAGGGGAGTTTGGCAATGGAATTGTCTCCCCTTATGTGTGGTTTTCCCTTCCAGAGTTTCCGTTACCCCTGCGCTCTGGAAGCAGATGATCTTCCTTCTGACTTCTTGTCAGAAGCTCCATAACTAACTAACATGATGTCACAATGCCTATTCCATTCCCCGCACTTAATCTCATCACACAGACCTCGTACTGTCCCACACCATCACAAGAAGGGTAAGTACAGAACAGTAAGACATTTTGAGAGAAAGAGAGACATCACATTCCCATAACCTTTATTACAGTATGTTGTTACACTTGTTCTCTTTTATTATCGAGTTATTGTTGTTAATCTCTTACTGCGCCTAACTTATGACTTAAATTCTATCAGAGGTATGTACATATAGGGAAAAAAATGTGGTATATTTAGGATTTGGTATCTGCGGTTTCAGGCATCCACTGGGGGGCCTGGGATGTATCCCCCGGATAAGGGGATAAGAGGGGACTGCTGTATTCATTTTTAGGTTACCCATGAAGACTTCTAGTAATTATTCCATTTCCTCCCCTATTTCCCAATAAACCATCTATCTAATAACCTAATCTTCAATTTGACTGGGCTGACAACAAGTTGGCTATCATGTAGTTGATGCAATTTGCTTTTACCCCTTTTACAGAATTGGGATGTTTTCACATCTCTAGTCTGGCACCTCTCCTGCTGTCCATGATTTCTTCGAGATTACTGACACTGGTTTCATCATTGCATCTGCGAATTCTTCCAGCACCATGGGATGCTATTCATAAGGAGACTTGAACTCATTTGAAGTGCTAGTTATTTTCCTACTATCTCTTTATCTATTCTGGAATTCAATTCCCCCTTAACGATGTTTGTTCTAACCTTTCCAATTTGAAGATCATGCTCCTTGATAGAAAAGCTGGGGGAAAAAAAAGTTGAGTGGTTCTGCTTAATTTTTGTTGCCTGTTAATGTTACGACATCTTTCCTAAGCAGTGAATATAACGCTTCCTTGTTCACGTTCTGAAACCAAATAGTATTGTTAACTAGAACAACAAAAACCTGTTTTTATTTTTAGCATTCTGATCATTAATAATTAAAAGTCTGAATAATATTCATTAGTGGATAGGGATTTTCTTAGGCTAGGGCAATTGGCAGTTCCCTCAAGTAGAAACCATTGAAAGAGCCAGTAGCATGTGGGACAAATCCATGATGAGATCCAAGTTGTACATTGCTCCTCCCAGATGATGTGAGGCTCTCTAAAAAGGGTTTTCTTTTATATTACTTCTAAAGTTGAATAAGTCAGAAGACTTTATTTTCAAATTGAAGAATAAAACTTGATTCAAAATCAAGTTTCCAAACTTGAGTAACTAGCAACTATGCTCATTTGGGGGATGTATACTTTGTACATTTACAAGTCCTCTTTTCAAAAAAAAAAAAAATCCTGCAAGACAGGAAAAAATTGTATTTCTAATTTTTTTTTTTTTTTTTTTGCAGATTTTATAAGAGTTTAGTGGAAGTTCTGTGAGGACAATATGGATACATAGTCCTGTAAAACACGTGGCCTTCAACTGTATTGACCCAGGAGTAAAGAAGAACCAGTATTTTCAGGTCCTTAAAATACTTTGTAAACCGGGAACAGGGCATGTTGGGTTGCCTTTTTTAGTATTTGGGGGCCGAGAGGTATGGATTGCTTAACATATGGCTAAATAGATTTATTTACACAGGTTTGCCTATACTAAATACGTGTCAATATGTACACATTTGCACAGTCCTCTCTGTCTCAAGAAACATTAATTAGCAGCTACGCATACAAATAGGCACTCGCACTACATCGCTTTTTCAACCATACATACAAAAACATTTTGAGTTGCACTATAAAAGTGCTAATGTTTCAGAGCAATGTGACTTTATTTTTGTGTATAAACATCTGCCAAAACAGTGTCTTTTCAGACAAAATAGTTGAAAAACTTAAACTTATTAAAGATAAATTAAAAATACACACCACATGTTAGCATAACAAAAACAAGAGTCATATTACTATTAATACTGATGTCTCAGGTTACAGGATTCCTTTTAACATCTTGCAAGAGAACAATCTCTACAGATTAAATGATTTTTGACTCAGTAATTACTACTCTACAAATGGAAAATATGTAGAAATAGGAAAGTGGAATGGCGTTTCAAACTTAGAAAAACATGTTTTAAGGAACACTTTTAAAAATTATCATAATGTGACAAAATTAAATAAATAGTACCATAACCAGGAGGGATAGTTATGAGACGGTGTTTCCAAACATGTAATGAAATACCATCTATAAAATAAAGGGAGGCTGATGAATTATGGAAGGGCTTATATCCGTCGTGATGAATATCTTCCTGGGATGTACGTAAGTGGGTATCACCAGACACCAGGAAATACAACTAAACATTCACCAACAGCCCATGGGATTTAAACCTGTTGCTTGCAAAGACATTCTTCTGGACCAGGCTCCGTCCAAGTAGGCTGTCAACGTGACTTATGTCACCCTGCTCTCTCACCGCCCTGGTGATTCTACCTCGGTGTGGTTTTATTTACTTCTCTTTTTCCTTCTCTGCCTGCCTGCATACTTTCTCCCTACTTGGTCAGGTTGCCGATGCCCCGCTGGATGACTTTAATCTATTTTGTTTATCTCAGACAACTGTCGTTGTCAAGAAGAAATTATTCTCGTATTAATTCACCTTTGCAAACTGCTGTCTTTGGGTAACATTCAGTGGAATGGGACTAACTTGAACATAGATTAGTTTAATTCCTTCTGTACCATGGATATAAACTGCAGGCTGAGTCCCTGCTAAGCCATCTCACATTTAATGCCATTGGGTACAGGAAGTAAAAGAGACGATGAACTAGACGTCCTGGGAGGGCAAAGCTTGCATTGACTTTGTTCACCACTTTTCAGGGCTTGGCACATGGAAGGTGTACATAAATGTATGTTGGATGTTCAGTGAGTCTACTGATCAGTAAAAATCTATTACTACATGGACTATTAATGGCAGCCTAGTTCCACCAACCTAATAAAAAAATTATATGAGCTATACGGGCAATTTAATTGTTCCTACTCTGATTTATTTATATGGGTTTCTACTTCTTTTCCTCTGTCGGTGACTGTAAAATTATAGTTTTAGAGCAGGAGCCTGGATGCCATTTCATAGATCAGAAGATTGAGGTCTACAATAATTCAGATCTACAACTTAAACTTAAAACTCTTAAACACTCAGGTAAATGTAGACATCTGATTGTTCTTACTATTTGGTAAGGCATAACAATTCATTGAACCCCAAAAATCCCTTCCGTCGTGGAATTTACATTGTGTCCTTCCTATCAAAGAACCTGATCTATAATGGATGTGCTACATCTGAGTGAGACAAATGACTATTGCTTACCTAATTAGTTAGGAAGCTCATTTCCTTCCTGATCTCTAAATTCTTAATATTTGTAAATTTTCTGAAGTACTCTGTGGCTTTCCTGAGAACCATCCAAACTATAATTCTGTAAATAATTTCAAGATGAGATAAGTTATTTTTAAATTATACTTACTTTTTGAGAATAGTCACAAGACAAGTATGATCCCCGGGGTGGGAAGGGCTGGATTATTGAGTCTTTTGAGGACACTTCTCTCTGTCTCTCTCTGTCTCTCTCTCTCTGTCTCTCTCTCTCTCACACACACACATACACACACACACACACTTCAATGACTCCACAGGCATTGCTAGTCCCATTTTATAGATGAGCAAAATGAGATGGAAAAAAAAAAAAATGGCTTCGTTAGGAATAGACATAAATGGATTTTGACCAGAGCTGCCTGACACGAAATCCCATCCCAGAATCACACTGCCTACAACTAATTCCGTACTGCCAGCTAATCTGCCAGTAAATTAACCTTCAGAGTGTGACTTATTCCCCCAAGGGATCTCAGGGCTACTGTGCTACATAGCACCTGGGTTCTTCAGGTGCCCACCTTAGGGAATGCCACTGAAATCTCATATGGTTTTCAATGCCAGAGAGAAAATTACATCAGGTAAAACCAACAATATAGACTGCATTTTTGTCTTAGACTCAATAACGATTTCTATTTCACTTATAAAAGTAATATGAGCTAGCAAGCACAACACTGTGAATTTGAGTCTTAAGAAATTAATATTCCAGCTTTTGAATTGGAACGATTGCCAGATCCAGTGGACATAAATCTTTCTGGAACCCTGCTGCATTGGAATTTGTTGAACACACTCTCCTGAAACTCCCTTCTCTTGGCTCCTGGATATCCTCTGGTATCTTTGACGGCTTTCTTAGTCTCTTTCTCTCAGTCAGTGCTTTTCTCGGGGAATCTGCATCCCTTGGCTCTTCCAAGTCAACATAGTCCCCCCCCCCTATGTGATCATGTTCTCCTTTCATGATCTTAATAATCAAAAATAGATTGATGGCTTCTATAATATCTCTCTACCCTGACCTTTCCTCAAATTCCATAAATATGTCAAGCCAAACACTGGGCGGACATCTCCCTTTGAATTTCCCAGTTCTCTCACATTTTGCTTTGCTAAAAATTAAAAACAGCATCTCCCATATCTTCCTGTCCCCTGTTCCTCACTTCGCGTTTGTTTTATAATGTTTTTGAGCTTAAGTTTCTCCAGTCCTTGAATGCAAATGACATCACTGGCATTAATGCCTGTGGCTCATGTGTGCGTTAGCTTCTTACAGGAGACCGGCAAGCATCCAACAATGCCTTTCACCCTTTCAGGCCTCGGCAACCCCATCTTGATACCTCTCAAGATCTAACCCATTGCCCAGTCTCACTCAGTTTAGATTGGTGTATCTCAAACCGTCATAGGCACATAAATAAGCACAGGACCTTGATAGAACAAATTCTAATTCAGCAGGGTTGGGTGGGGTCTGAGATTCAGCCTCTGGGTTCCACCCGTACTGCTGTCTGCAGACCATACTTTAGAGTCATTCTCTACTCGTCTTGGTGCCTCCATATTTGTCCTCTCAAAGTAGCCTTCCTTTACATTGGCTCTAGGATGAGCTGGAAAACTAATCATGGCTGCTGCTGAAAGTCCTTTTCTCTCAGGCACTGGAGAAAACTCTTGCTTCTCTATACAGTGCACAAGAGCCTCTAAAGACAGCACAGTCAACTTCTCCAGACACGTCTCACACAATCCCACGGATTTTAATGCACCAATAATACAAGCCTCATCTTAGGTGAGCCTTCCTCCACAAAACCTTCTCGGGTCTTTATTATAGTATTCCCCGTATGTTCCTGGATATTTTTTTTCCATGTGTTTATTTCCTGCTTCTGTAACATAAGCTCCTTAAGGTGAAGGACAATGTCTTGGTTGTTTTTGTAATTCACAGTGTCTAGGGACAGTACTTGTATATAATAAATAATTAGTAATTGTTTGCTGAGTTAAACTGAAAATATTTACATTTTCCACTTTCCACTTTTAAAAGGGCATCAGCTTCTTGAAAGCAAAATATAAATATGCCATCACATTTTTAGTGGAAAACTACAGGATAAGCTTGAAGCATTGGACCACTTTCAGAAACAGTGGCAGAGAATGATTCAAGAAATTAATTAGAAACTGGTTGCTTTTAAGTCTTTCTTTCTTCGTAGCACATTTCCTTGTAGACATTAGATGAAGATCCTAATTTTTTATCATCTGAAAATATGAAAAAGTATATCGTATTACCTGCCAGTGCGACAATGATATCGCTTCAATGAACTTACTTACGACACATGCCCAATTGCCAAATATTATGAAAAGAGGAGAAGACATGGAAAATACTCTAGTTAAAGCAACAGGGTTAACTCAATGGGATGGAGATATATATATATATTTTTAAAAAGGGATGAAAAATATAACGTGATTTCCAGAATACAAATTAATTTTGTAAATGTATTAAGTTATTAATGGTATTAATTTTAAACTATGTCATCTCATTTTTAATATGCAGGAGTCTTATTTGAAATACATAGCCAAAACACTCTGATGTCAGCTACAATCACAGATGAGGTAAAAAAAACAAAGTTTGGGTTTCCTTCTGGCTGTGTTTAGATGACTTACGAAAATGTGCAGGTACGGAAGCCCTCCTATTGGTCAATCCCCAGCTGCACATTTCACTCCCTGCTTCGGCAACATACCAGGGAAAATTCATGATTGATGACCTGTGGAAAGATTAGAATAAGGAAAAAAATATGCTACACTTGCTTCTCTACAAGGAGAACGAATTTCCCTTTTTAAAAAATAACTATTTAATTCTCAAAGCTGTTTGCATGTAGGCAAATTCAGCTAATTTAAAATTCTTCTCTCTCTGAGAAAACTTAAAGGTAAATATCTTCGTTCATGGAAAAATGACCTTTCTTGAGGAGATGTGATGTCCAATTTTCCCCCCATTGTTACCACATTTCTGGGTTTTCAGTTGTTTTAACAAACAGGTGATATTCTTAGCAGAATTATGAAATGTGTCAGCAACGTAAAACAAACCAGTTTCTATTGAATAGTGGTTTACGTTACTTTCTTACATAGGCTTTTTGGGGAGGGGGATAGAAAAAAATACATTATATAATTTGCTCTTACAATTTAGGGATTTAGTTCCTCTAATTTTCCAGGTGAAATGGTCTTTAATTCTCCACACCTACATTCTTTCGAATGAGGGAAGACTGCCCCCAAAGATCTGCTCTATCTCCAAGAAACAGCTTTTCTTGTCCTTTTCTTCTGTAGATGGCATGTTTTCTTTGACAGATTCCTACTGCATTGTAGGATTCAAATCAGCGTGATTGACCCACTTTAAACTTTTACAAAGGAAAAACATGTTCTTAATGACAGCCTCTTTAAAATTAGTTGTTCAGGTGGAGTTCAGATTCTCATCCCTGTCTGGATTATAATGTTGTTGAAGGACACTCAGAGGATTTATATTTACTCTGGGCTCTTTGAAAGTTGAAAACAATGCTCCTTTCTATCCAGAGGATATGAAAATAAGGTTACATATTGAAGGGGTACTGGCAAAGCTGGACTTACTGGAAGACTTTCTTAGTGGAGTGTTGAAATGGCAGATGCGAGAGAGAGACCAGAGTATTTGCATGTGCTTATCCCATGGGCAGCTTACTCCTAGAAATGATCCTCTCCCATGCCATGTGAAATAATTAATGTTCGCTCACCTCACTTAGGTGGAGGAGAATTTAATTAAAGCATATCTGCCTCTACGTGGCACCTTTTAGCCAAGAATATTTATGAAGTATCATGATGAGACAAAATAGTCAATAAAAATGAAACAAGGAAAAAGGAAAAAAGGATTCCCAGAAAATTACTCGTACTGAGATCTATATCAGGCAAGTTTAGTAACAAGAGCAAAACAAAACAAAAAAACTCTCCTCAGTAATAAAATTGTATCTGTTAGTTGCCACTTTTAAATTACCTAAGAAATACTAAATCAACATTTAAAAAAGTTGAGTTGGGGAGGATTAAAAAGCTCTATTTTTTACGGAAGGGTTAAATTAAGCCCAGCTCAACTCAGAATTATTTCATCTGTGAGAGGACATAAAAAACAAAAGTAAATTCCTAGAAGTATGGAAAAGTATCAAATGGCATGAAAGATAAAATGAAGTTTGAATGCTTTTCAGGTGCTGTCTTTCTCCTAAAGTTACACAACAGACTCAAGATCGAAATCCACACAGTTTAAAGAAAATATTGCTGACATTGGAGTATTTCCTTTTTAAAGAAATAACTTTAAGTTGGGAATGAAAATGTATGGCGATTCTAAAACAGGCCCCAGAATATGCAGTTTTGTGCATGTTTAAATTACTGGGAGTATTACAATTGTTGAATCCTCACTTAAAACAGCATTCACATTAAACTGCATTTTTCTACATGTAAGGAGAAGCTTATCATGCTGGTAAATAAATGGCATATTAGAAAATAATCCAGTTCCCTCCATTCTAAATGGACATCACTCTTCTACCTTCTCCAAACTCAGTTATTTTCAATTTTCACCCTCCATCCTCTCCACTGTTCACCAGTATTTCTTTTTCCTTTCCTTTTCTTTTTTAAACTGGGCACTAGAAAGCACAAGGAAAAGAAGTGAATAAGGTATTTTCTCTATTGTTTCATTTTTTAAAAGATTTTTTTAATTTGACAGAGAGAGACAGTGAGAACAGGAACACAAACAGGGGTAGTGGGAGAGGGAGAAGCAGGCTTCTCACCAAGCAGGGAGCCCGATGCAGGGCTCAATCCCAGGACCTTGGGATCATGACCTGAACCAAAGGCAGATGCTTAACGACTGAGCCACCCAGGTGCCCCTTCTCCATTCCTTCAAATAGCAACAGTAAATGTGTTCACCAATATTGTTAGGTGAGGTCCTCCCACCACGGGCCACCTTTACATTAAGATATTGCTGCTCATGCACTGATCTTAGGGAATTTTCCTGAACAAGCTAGAGAGAGCAATGAAACGATGTCCACAAAGCACTTGGTATCAGGCATCGCTCATAACAGGTCCTTGGAAAATTTGAGCTGTGATGATGCATGCCGGTAGTCATGATGATGATAGGATTTTAATGCTAAAATACAAACATACATGGGCAGGTAATACGTACTGCGTGATATCCTAACTGCAAGCAGTAATTCCTTATATTTTAACACGTAGAAGACACAACACATTTATTCTTCAAGATCTAGTGCCACAGACTTATAAGAAGATGTAACAGGTATATTTAGCAATGAATATTTTCAATATCATCAGATAAATGATACTTTAAAGATTTATAGAAATGTGGTTGTCTCTTTTAAGTTAATGGTCAAGTATTTAATTTTGAATTTCAAGGAAAGGAAGCGAACATAAATCCACGAGTAGTAAATCAGAAATGCCTTGACAATGTATTGGAGAAAAAGCTTTAAAATGGTACACAGTGGCTCAGGGGAAAGTACGATGTATACTTCAGGAGGGGAACTTCAGTGTTTTGTTTACCAGAACATTCATCTCTGAAATGTGGGTATGATGTATTAACTAGTTCTACAAATTAGATTTTAAAACTCTCAAACCTGATCTGGCAGGTTAAAAATCCTTTTACCATCCTCAGGAAATCACAACAGTCAGTGCATTTGTGTGCTGGAGGAATTACTGTTTTTAGTGACATTTTCTTTAGAAGTTCCCTTGGAATCAAATTTTCTAAATCTTTCCTAAGAGCCTTCATCATAGGAAAAAAGTGATTGCTAAGCTGTAAAAATGAATCTTTGGGAACTGCTCAGATATAAAACCTAGCAGAGCACACTTGTCTCAACAACTTTGCAAAATTTGTGATCCATGAGTCCCAGAAGTGAACACCATTCCAACTAATGGTGACTCTTAAATACAGAAAGGAGACTGCCCTGATCCTGTGATCTGCCCAATGTTTGTTGTACCCATTCTAGTGACCTAAAATTTAATATGAAAATAAAACCTCATGAGCTATGTGAAGTAAGAGTAACATAGCCACAATCTGCCACATAGAAAATTCTGTATAAATCTGCCTATATTTCAATTATGGCAAAATCAGGTCAAAATAATTTTTCAGTCTAGAGTTTTTACTTTTATTTTCCTCTTGCAATTATTATTATTTTTAAATCCTAGAGGTCAAGATAGATTAAACAAGGAGAAATTGGTCCTATTTCTATTCTTTAGGGGAATAAGAAATAATTTGGCAGGGCTAAGTGTTAGTCAACATTTGAACTTCAGCTGAAAAAACACAACAGTTTTTAAGACATACAGAAATAAATACATAAATAAATTTATAAATAAATAATTGTTTTTCTTCTTTAATAAAATCCACACACCTGGTCTCAAATGACTGAATCAGACTAGTCGGTATGTTTTGGATAAAGTTACTAAGCCAATCCAGAATACTGCTTCTTGAGAAACACCAGGGTGACACGGTCTTTGGCAGAAAATAACTCAAGATCCTTTAACAGAATAATATCCTAGAAAAAGGTAGGTGTGGCATCGATCTCTGATGAACTTTTAGATCCAGGGAGCATCCTGGCAGGAAAGACTACTCACAAAATAATTTCCTTTACTCGTCTAAAAGTACCCATCTCTTTAAAACATTTGTACAGCAATGTGACTGCTTTTTAAATGTTGTCAGCTACTTAGAATGATGGGGCACTCTTTGTTTGTCAGTTCATTAATTTATTTAAGATGTGTGTATGGTCAGATTCATGAAGGTAATAAATCTCTTTTGTAGAGACAGATAATTACTTTAACATGGCACGACACAATAACACAGAACTTAATACAAAGCAAGCTTAGCATATGCATGATAGGAAACAATAGAATGTAAGTATTAATAGAAAATAAAAAACAGTTCTCGATTACATAATCATTGAAAAGAACGCATTTAGAAGTTGAACATTTGATATTTTCTCCCTCTAACAAGCTTGCCTTATTGCTAGATACTTTCCCACATTAAAATTCCACTAATGCCACTGTATTTAGATCTCTAGGGAGCCCTTTCTCCCTTGAAAATATTTTGGGGTTTCACAAAAATCATTTGCCTGTCTCACTGGATTGGACCTCAAAGACTCCTTTGACGCAAGTGTTATTTTGACCACGTGAACATGGTTTCCATTTTTTAACTAGATTAAAACATGCATGAACGAACTGCTCATTGAACTTTAATGTCGCTTTGTTGCTTTGATGGTTTACAGATTTCTGCTTCATAGATGGATTTCCCCCATACATTCTAAAAGTGAAATGATACATTGTAATTTGAATGATAATTTTGTTTTGATGATTTAATTGATAGCAGACAGAGGGATAGGATCCCTGCTTTTCCATTTATGCTTTTTCCCCGGGCTGAACAGATGAGACCACTAGGAGTTTCATAAACATCTGTAAATAATTAAGGGATGTTACACTGAACTGTATTTCCTTTACCTTCACCCGGACTTTTCTTGAGGAACTACATGGTAATCCTGATTTCAGAAAAAGAGCACCTTCTTCTTGTCACTCGGAAATCCTTGGCTTTGTTTGTTTGTTTGTTTGGTCGGTTTAGGTGCCTACTAAAGGCAATCTGCCCACGATCATTTTCATGACGCTAGGGAAAGTCCGCCCACACCCTTTATTATTATCTTCCAGCAGGATTTGCACCCACTAACTTCACCTTTAGCAGAGTATTCTGATGCCATTTTTTTTTTAACTGAAGTTTTCAAAACTATTCCTGTGTTTGTATGAATCTATTTTCAAAAAAACATCAGGCAAAATGCTGGAGGAAAAAAAAAATCAGAGCATGGTTTCTAATCTGCTTGCTTGATTCTCTAGCAATACCATATTTTCGAAGAGCAGTTTACCTTTGCGTGGACACGTTAAAAAAATGGAGAGTTCCAGCTGTTCAAACCTGCCCCGCCTCTGTTGCATCCAAGAAGCTATTCATTTCCGTTTATCAGCTATTAAAAAAGATTAGATTACATCCCAAATGGACTCTGACTTTCAGAGAAGAGCATCCTCAACAGATGAAAAAAAAAATTAATTCAGCTTCCAAAATGTCTCTGTTGGCTTCACTCCTAACAGGACCTTATAGCCTAGTAGAAAGAAAAATTCTATTGGCAAACCGAAAAACAAATCAAAACACTTTCATTGAGTGCTGTTTGGTTATTCTAACACATACCAGGTCAAAGTTTGAGGAGCTACTATATATTTATTTTGACCTTGACCTGCTGCCTTGAGTTTTCAGTGTTGTTTTCTATTTATGGAAAGTTGAAGCCTCAGGAAGTCTTACGGCATTCGCTAGATAAACTGTTTTTCCCTGTAAGCCCACCTTCTAAATTCCTCCCTCCACTGCTATCCTCCCACGTGAGTAAAGTTCGTACTGTTGGTAGTTGGGTAGACTTTTCCACTGAAAAGTTCAGGAATATTGGAGGGATTTTTTTTTAATTACTGAGATTTATTGGAGATAGAAACAGTTGGGGTGGAATCTTGGATGTTTCTAAGCCTTCCAAGAAGTATGGTTTTGAGTTTTGACACTTGGATTGAAATATAGTTTCCAGATAGACTGTTGCACAGCAGTAGTCAGCTGGAAGAAGTTTCAGAAACTGAACAAACTCATGTATCCAGGATTCTGGTTGAGAAATGTGACCACACCAACGGGTGAGCAGTCCTCTCATGCTTCTCCCGGAACCCCACCAAGGGCAGCCACTATCCTAAACTTTACTCCCCCTTTTTACGAACTTGGTGAATTATTATAAAGGGAATACCTACATTATACCCACCACCCAGGTCAAGAAACAAAACTTTGCTAGCCACCCAAGAGCCCTTACATGGGCCCTAATGCTAACTGTGGCCCACCCCTCCCTTCAGATGTAACTTCCGTCATCATTTTCATATAAGCATTTCCCTGCTTTCATTTTTATAGTTTTGTCACCCAAGCACGAAACTATGTTTAATCTCGATAGGTCGGATGGTTGTCAGGGCATTTTCAAACAAACAATTGTAAGGAATATAATTGATAATATAACCAATATGTTGATTTATATGTACTTGGTATTGCCACACGTCAACCTGTATCCTGCCTGCACAAAACCTTGGTATAATGAAGCTTTTGCAGGAGAGACAAGTGGTGATGAGAAAGAAACAAATCAGTAATCAGTGCTTTCACTCCCCTTCTGAAGAGGCCCAGGGATGAACCGTCAGCGAGCAAAAATTAACTACCTTCACTTAACTGTGTTCTCCCCCTCAGGGCAAATTTGTGATTCCTGACAGAAGGATTTGCATTTTGCCTGTTTGTACCTTACCCTGTGTATGAATGAACAGAGAACTCCAGTCTCCAGCCCGGACAGTCCCTTCTTCCTTGTAAAATGCATTTATTCATCACCTCGTTAATATGAAGAAAATGAACAAAATATAAACAAGTAGTATGGGAGGACAGTAGGGGTGGTCTACCATTAAATGCTAAGCTAGAAGAAGAGATGGCCCCAGGAGCAGATAGGTGATAAGACTTCATGGCCACTGCAAGTCTTTCTTCCCTTTATTATTAGTATTTCATTCAAATATGGGCCCAAGACACAGGGGTGGGGTGTGTAAGTGGGTTTTGAAGAACAACAACAAAAAAAACCACACACACACACACACACACACACACACAAACCCTCCCCATCAAGAGTGCTTGTTGCATACAGTATTTCTTTTGGCAAAGTTTAGACATGTCTTTCTAGTTAACAAATGTATTCTGCTGTCAGCTCCTTTTAAGAATTATACTCCATGCTTCATGCCAAATAACCTCTTTAAATATTAATAAATAACTCAAGGTATCTTAGAGAGTCTGTGCTTGAGGAATTATGCTAATACTTTGAATAGAAATGACAGAGGGAATCCCCTCTTAGATAGCTGCTCCCCGGAGCAAGCTTCTCCAAATTCTGCCTTCAAACTGGTGCACTCCCATAAAAGAAGGGAATAAAAAGGAAGTCGATTTATTTGATTTCTATGAGCTATATGGTGCACAGACCCACTGTGAACTCCTCCCACACTGTGTGGTTTCCTTGTCAAGATTCTCCATTGTTAATCCAAACCAGGCCATCCTGATCCTGCCATGTAACCGACAGCACAACATTTGCTGCTTAGATAAACAAGAATAGAGAGTCCTAAGTAGATGGTTAGAAGAACTCACTGAATCTTCTTTTGCTATCTGTGCCCATGTAGTAGGAATTTGAAGGACTCCTTTGATTAATCCTGTTGCCATGGGGTGTGTCTTGTGTTTCATGTCCCGCCATCATAAACTGTGTGTATGTGCGTTATCTAGGCTTTATCCCAGTCAGCTGATTTTATTTTTAGTCCATCTTTCAGGGGCCTTTGATATGCATACACAGGCAAAAATGATTTTTCTCTCAGTTATCTATAAAATATTACATATTATCCCTTCTGGAAATCACCCTTCTCACATGGACTTTGTCCAAGAGATACAAATTTAGAATTGAGATATTCATCAGCTCAACTTTGTGACATCAGCAAAGCTGACATAATTTACAGAGGAGTGTGAGGTTAAAGGAGGCTGGTCTTAGGAGGTAACCAGTGTCTCAGCCTTCCTCACAGGGGAACTTAAAAGGATATTGACTCTAGCTCTTGTCTTCTTCCAACACAATCTCAAATGAGAGTCTTCTAGTTATATCCACCTGCTTGTCTCAAGTAGAATTAAATATCTAAACTCATTACTATTTAGTTGCATTATTCTTTCATTATGAGATTAATATGTTCTTAAAATAAAGCAGATCCCATATTTAAGGGTTTCCAATCTTGTTTTGTTCAGACTTGGGGGTATAGGCCACAGAAAATATCACAAAAGTTGGTGAGAAAATTATTATTCTATGATGCAAAAAGTATACATAGTAAGTTAATACTTGAATAATGTGTGTCTGTGTGTGGACACCCACATATGTTGTGTATACACACAGACACACACACACACACACATATATATACATATGTATGTATATATATATGTATATACATATATATATACAGCCATTATTTGAGCTAGTTGTGTTCTATCAAGTTGCTGTTAACACTGAATTAGAGAATATTGGAACATTGTTCATAGGGGAAATACAGGGTTAGATTTCTGTGAACCCCTGGTCACAATAGTTTCATCAACTGATCAATACATAATCTTGTGTTATGTGTGTTTCTGTTTAAAGACACCTTATTTGGGGTGCCTGAGTGGCTCAGTTAACCAACTGAGTGTCTGCCTTTGACTCAGGGCATAATCCCAGGGTCCTGGGATTGAGCGCTGCGTCAGGGTCCCTGCTCAGCGGAGAGCCTACTTCTCCCTCCCCCTCTGTCTGCTGCTCTGCCTGCTTGTGCTCTCTATCTCTCCGTGAAATATATAAATAAAATCTTTAAAAATAAGACACCTTATTTAATATATATTGTTGAGTCATTGATATTGAACTCACAGTCAACAGCTCTGTAACTCATGCTTAAACGAATCTTATGTTACACAAATATTTTCTCTGTAAGGCACACCATAGCCTTCTTGCCCTATGGAATAGTAGACAGCACTCTAGCCCTACTCTTGGGGCCATTTTAAACAGCAAAATCACTAACAAAAAGCACAAAAATGTAAAAAATGTGGGATTAAGTATATTGTGTAAGGGATGCTTCTTTACTCTATGAGACCTGAAATGAGAAGACAGAACATTGTCTGCCTTATAACTCAGCTAAGAACATGTGTCTCCAGGGACTCGAATTTTTTTGTTGCTTTCTGCACGTTGTGAATGACTGTAAATTGCTATGAGTATTGAATTTGGGGTTGCAGATTATAGCGACTGAGTAGGCCAATTTGTGAACATGGAATCCACAAATAATGAGGAACAACTCTCTACACAGTGATTATATATCATAGTCATATATATATAATACATTCATATTGAAGCACCATAATTGGCTGAATTATCCCTTCATTGTTAAGCATTTTGGTGTTTATAAAACTTAGTATTCGAAATAAAGCTTCAATGAATACATTTGTGCTTAAAAGTATATGTTTACAATTCAATTATTTCCCTTAGTGAAACTTCTCAGAGTGTCGTAGGTATAAAATCAAAAGTTAGCATGAGGGCGCCTGGGTGGCTCGGTGTGTTAAGGCCTCTGCCTTCGGCTCAGGTCATGATCTCGGGGTCCTGGGATCAAGCCCCGCATGGGGCTCTCTGCTCAGCAGGGAGCCTGCTTCCTCCTCTCTCTCTGTCTGCCTCTCTGCCTACTTGTGATCTCTGTCTCTGTCAAATAAATGAATAAAATCTTTAAAAAAAAGGTAGGATTGATTTCAAAGTATTTAATAAATATTTAATAGTAATAAACTATTTAAAGACTTGGCTAAAAGTACACTCCTACTAGTAATGAGTAAGTTTCATTTTTCCAAAAGAGTGAGATGCTCTTCCTGATTCAGCCCTTGATTATCTCTGGAACTTACCTCTCTGACCACCACTAGGATAACCCTACTAGGCAACTGTACTACACTACTTACAGGCCCAACAATATTCTATATGCCCTTGGCCTCCATCTTTATCTCCTTTGCCTTTACTTCTTTCCCCTTGGCTTGTATGTCCTAATCTTTCTCATTTCATATCAGAAGCTACTCCTCCAGCATGCCTTCCCTGATGGTCCCCAAGCGTGAATCAGGGGCTTCTCCCACTTGTTCCTATAGATCCTCTCCTTCACTCCCACATAGCATTTACCTCAGTGCCCTGAACTAGGCTATTTACTCCTCTGCCTCCTCAACTAAATTTTAAGCTCTTTGAAGACAAGATTCCGTGTTATTTCTCTATATCCAAACCCCTAACACTCCACTTCACATAATCAAAATTTGTTGAAGGGATGAACCAATGAAAAATGTATGAATGAACTGTGTAGTTTCTAACCAAATCCCTATTGTGAAAATGAGTGAACAGGATGGAGTGACACCACATGGTCACTGTCGAGAGTCAAGGGTGATGACTGGGTTCTATCTGCTCACTTTCTTTCTCCCTGATATTCAGTGTAGGGCAGAGTTCAAGATCACAGACTTGGCACATGGATTGAAATCCTAGTGCAGCCACCTATCAACTCCACAGCTTTGAATAAGTCATTTTACTTTTCTGAGCTTCGGTTTCTTCACCTTTACAATTGGAATTATAACACCTACCTCTAAGTACCATTGTGATGACTAAAGGAAAGAATATACAGAAAATGTTTTATATCTACATAGTCTCAATATGCACCTCAATACCCATTAAAAATCACCTCAATCCTGTCTGTACTCTGCTATCAGATTAAACTTTCAAAACCTGTTCCTGGATATTTCATCCCTGTGTTCAAAATGCTTTTTCAGCTTCAACTGGTCCTGCTGTGTCCTTTTCAATGTGTCCTTATTCCTACAACACTTGAGCCCATCCTCTCTTCTTGTATCTCCCACCAAACTGAATAGGGTGCCTTGTGTTCACCTCCTCCTGGTCTTACTTCCTACTGACAATCATGTGTGGTTTCTTCGCCATCGTGTCCTCAGCTCCTTGCACAATGCATGGCCAAAAATATGCTCACAATGGGTTTCAAATGATTAAATATATGGATTCTTCCTTCTTTATTTTCTTTATCACAATCCTTTGAGACCCATGTCAAATACCACAATGATAACCCTATCTGATGGTCAAACCAAATTACTTACATCACTATCTTGTCTTCCTGGAAAACTTTCGGAATTTGACACAGTTAAATTTGCTTCCTTCAAATGTGTTGTTCCAAGAGTTACATCTTATGTTTTAGTAGTTTCTGTATCTGCCAAGTACAATGTCTCACATGTAATCACTAATCAGTTGATATTTGTTGGGTTGAATCTATTGAACTGGTGTTAAGATTAACTTCTTCTTTAATACCACAGAGCAATACCCACATAATATCCTGTAATTAGATATTGTTAACTCCCTTTTACAAATTAAGACACAGAGAAAGAAATAAATTATAATCCCTGGGACTTTTGAAATAAACTAAAGAAAACTTGCCTCTGCAATTTCCACAGCCAGAAGGGGGTACATACATGGATCCCGTTAGTGTGCAACTCAATTTCTTATGTCTGCACATGTGTTAATATTTACATATTCATACTTGCCTCCAACCTTCCTGTTACTTCAGTATCCAGACAACTGTGACCTTCTATCTATATTACTAAAACCTTAATTTACAAAATTCTCAATGGTCTGTTTTCTGTGGTCTGAGACAAAGTCAGCCAAAGGATAACACAATCTCTACTAACAGCCTTCCTAAACTTACTAAAAATAATATTAATAATCATAGTAATGTCTCTTCCTTGTACACTATAGTATACATATATCCTATAATTTGATCCTTACAACCATGCAGTGAGGCATTTAAGGCAGGTGCTATTATCCTTGCTTTGCAGATGAGGAAGCTGAGACAATTACATGAAAGGTTAATTGATACTCAAGGTAATTCACTTGGTAAGTGGCAGAGACATGAGTCAAGTCCAAGTTGTCTAACTTGAATTTCTTTCCATTCCATCCAAGTGTTTCTCAGGAATACTCAAGAGCAACAGTGAGAGGAGAAAGATAAGAAGGAGTGGTGGAAAAGACAGGAAGAGTATGACAAGAGTAAGTGGAATTGATTAGATTACTTTAGGAATATTGTAATTTTTTTCAGTTATATTTTACTATATTTTTATGGAAAAATTTTGTGTTAGATTGAGAGACACAAATATAGAGATGAGTAAATGTTTTAAGGAAGGAGCCTCTGGAAACCATTGCTTTGGATGTCTAGGACCAATTGCTTGCTGTCTACTTTCACTTTTACCACAAATAATTTTTTTCCATGGAATATTATAAGAATATTCTAGAATGTCTGTGTGTGGCAGGGAAAATTCAGTTTTGAAAATGATGTTCCACCCATACCAATGAACACTGTAGAAATTTCTTTCAAATTTGTGGAGGAAAGCATACATTCTCATACTTGAAAATTGAAAACTAAAATCTATAAAATCAATTTATATTATGGATCGATTTGATGGTCTTATTTATAAGACTCAAAAATGCAATAGAATTCAGGTTTATAGAGTCATTTTTGAAGGTTAAAAACATGTGAACAAAATAGTACACGCTGTTTCTTGCTCAAAATTGTTCTTTATCGTTAATCTTCAAATTTGCTATGGAATGGAATCCCCATCCCACCTCCTAGTAAGTGAGTATATCATCTTTCCTTAAAATGAAAATAACATATATTTTTTACTGTAAAAATAGCTCAACAGAATAGAAAATATAGAGAAGGTCGAACAATATCACCTCCAATCTTACTGCCTATCACACAAATGTATAAACACAGAGAAAAATCCCCCCACCTTTTTTTTTTTTTCTTAAACAAAAACCAGATCATCTCATACACACCATTCTGTGCTGCTTCCCCCTTCCTCTGGCTCTCTCTAGCATCTTTCAGTGAATGAAACTGAATGTCTGGCACCTGCATTCCTTCAGCTCTTTATATATTGAGTCCAAAACAGTGGAGCCCAGAGGAAACCACACGTGTTGAATCTCTGACATGTGAATTAAACCCAAAGTGGGTTGTTAGGAATATGGCTATTTGCTGATGACAAAATTGCTGGGGATTAAATTTAAAAAGCACTAAGGAAGCTGATAAATATAAATTCTCATGACAGATACTCTGAAGTGTCAATAAAAAGTTTCCCAGAGAAAGAAAAAGGATACTTTCTTAAAATATATGAGAAAGTGGGGTGCTGGGTGGCTCAGTGGGTTAAAGCCTCTGCCTTCAGCTCAGGTCATGATCTCAGGGTCCTGGGATGGAGCCCTGCATCTGCTCTCTGCTCAGCGGGGAGCCTGCTTCCACCCACCTGCCTCTCTGCCTGCTTGTGATCTCTCTCTCTGTCAAATAAATAAATAAAATCTTTAAAAAAAAAGAATATATGAGAAAGAAAATAAATTTTAGTTCCTGGGATTTTTTCTTCATGTCAAAAGAAACTTAAATGCCACCTAAAGTGGACTCTCATCAATATATATAGAACAAAAAATATATATATATACACATAGAGAGAATAACAACCTCATTTAATACATACATATGTATGTATGTACATGTGTACATATTATATGTATGTAATACATACATAATATATACATATCTATAAATATAAAGGCTTGTCCAATTTCTTTGAAATTTGTATAGTTTATATGAATTCATGATGCTCAAGAAAACCAGTATTTTTTAAATAGTGCATAAACAATAATTTTGGAACACTGAAAAAGAATTAAATTTAATTAAATTTAAAAAAATGTTCCTTTTAAAGCTTCAAATATTTTCAGGTTACTGTAATAACTCACGACACGCTGAAGAAGGTGGAGAGGAAGATGATAGCCTAGGAGAAGATCTTAATAATGGCAAGGTTGTCAAAATGCCTTTTGCCTATTACCTGCCACAGTAAGATAAAATCAAAGTGTGTCCAAGACAAAGTCTCTCAAGGCATTTAAATTAATTTAGGAATTTTAATTATAGTCTGTAAAGCTTCACCCATTTATCATAAAAATAAAGAGAAGTTCTAGTTAATTCATGAATATTTTAAATTAAATTGTCTTAATGAAATGTAATCATTGCTCTTAAGCATGAGGTATTTTCTAGTATGATACTAAGAAGTATTAAAAGAAAATTACAAAAATATCTCATACACACAGCAAAGGTGCTCTTAAAACAAACAACAATAAAAGCAAATAAACCAACAAAATATATTTAACTACCAGAAATTTAGCTAAAACAAATGTGAAAACAAGTGGAAATGTAGGTTAAATTAGAAGAAGATCCTTATTTAATGAAAATTGCTAATATAATACTTCACTAAAAAGAACTTCCTGATTACTTTCCTTTAAAAGATTAAATGTGAATTGTAAAAAATTATAATACAGTAAGATATATACATATAAAATGTGTAAATATTTGAGAACAACTTTTAAATAATTAGTTATAATTGAAGTAATAACTGAATTATAGTGTGTCCAAATTATCTCCAATTTCGAATTACTAAACGTCTATGACATTTGTCCTAGCTATTGCCGAACATTTTAACAGATGGGCTATTTTGTCACCCTGAAGAGGAAAGAACAATATCTTCCTTTGCCTTAAGGTCCAATGTTTCATAGGCCAAATTCCTGGATTTCTATGAAGTGGCCAGGATGGGGCAAAGCCAACTCCAGAAGAAACAGATCCTGAAACTCTTCTCTGCATAAGCTAACATGCACCTGAGTTATTGGGCCAGGGTCAAAAATGCTCAGATTACTGAGTGGGAAAGTATGTCTTCTTTGTTATATAGAGTTGCTCTGTGCCAGCCAAATGAGACGTATACAAAGTAAAACTTTAAAAAATCTTTAAAAAATTAAAAAATAAAAACAAAGTAAACTAATATTTTTCTTAGTGCCATTGTAAAGTGAATACCTTGAAAATGTGTTCAAGTATGAAATTTGTCTAAATTTTTAAAATACAAATTTTGTAAAATCTTTTAGACAATAACATCAAATTTTCCTTAATCTCCAAGTGTCTGCATCTAACTGAGTCAGCACTTCTGTGTTTTACTCTGTTTGGAGACCCATTATGTGCCCATCTCCCACACTGGCTAGTTAGCTCTTAAAAGGTAAGGTTCATGCCTTGACATCTCTGTAGTTGTCAGATGACTCAGTGCAATTTCTCCTACATACCACGTACCTGAATTGACCTCTCGACAGAGTTCAACACTGGGGATCAATTTTCTCTTCCAAACTCTCTTCCCTCTTGGTTTTCTTTCTATGACCCAGACTACCTTTTCTCAGTTTCTTCTTGATCTTCTTCTTTCTGACCCTTAGATAGTGGAGGTTCTCAGAGCTCTGTTCTGTAACTTGTAGCCTGCTCACTATCTGCGCATTCTCGTTAGTATCTGAGATTTCAGATACTCACATGGCTTCAATTACCATCCATAAAAGCAAATCTGAAATTTATATCTCCAGCTCAGACCCCTTTTCTGAGCCCCAGATCATGTTTTCAAATGCTTACTTGTCATCAACAATTGAGTGTCTCACAGGCACCTTAAAAGCAACATGTTCAAAGTCAGTTCATCTGACTTTCCCCAAATTTGTCTTCCTCGTCTAGCTTCCTCAACAATCCACCATCCACCGAGGTACCTAAGCCAGAAATCTAGGACACTATGTCTATCCCCATATCTAAGGTAATATAGCTAGATCCCACTGCTCCTACTGAGTCTATATTCTAATTATCTAGAATCGATCCCATTTCTCAATCTTCACAGCCATGTCTCTGGTCCAAGTGACTGCTTAGACTTCTGCCATAACTCAGAACAGACTTCTGGTTTCCACTCTTGCCTCCCTTCACTTTGTCCTCCACACTTCGTCCTGAGACTGACTTTCTCAGAAACTCCCTCTGAACACCCTTCTCTAGCTTCCTGTTGTACTTGGAATAAAACACAAAGTTGATATCATTCCTAAACTACCAATCTGACTGGTACTGGCTCTTGGAGACCTCGTCTTACGTAGCCCCTCACTCTGCTCAACTTTTCAGATGCTGCACCATCTCTCAGGATTCAGGACGTGCAACCCTTATTGGTTTCTAGTCTAGACTGCTCTCTCTCTTCTCTATTTTACTCTTCCAACCTAACAGTAACTCCTACTTCTTCTTTACTTCTTATCTTACATGTCACTTCCTTATGAGAATTTTTGTCTTTGCTTTCCAGGTCAGGTACACCTATTGTAAACTCTCATTTAAATTTTCCCTTGCCCTTTAGGACATTCATCACAGGCACACTTATCTAACAGTGGTGACTCTCCCTACAGTAGAGTCAACTACAGTTCCATGTAGGCAAGGCCAGCTAGGTCTTCTTTGCTGACACATTCTGGGTGGCCAACACAATGACTGATACATAGTAGGTCCTCAAAAAGTATTTATGGAACAAATGAAGGGATAAATCTGTGAACAGAAGCTGCTCAACAAATGTTTATTGGATGAACAGTCGTGAGCCTCACTAAGTATTAGGCAATTCAGTTTTTAAATGTATTTGCCAATATAGTTTGGAAGAACCAAGGAAATGATCAGTTTTGTTCTATTCTTACTCTTGTTTCTACAAAGGATTAAATGTGACTACTTCAGTAATATTAATTCCAGATTCAATACATAACTCATATGCTTAAAAGAAAGTGGAATTTTTTTTTTTTAACAAATGCTTAGATAGTCTAACTTGCTCATTACTGGGGGACAAATACTTGCAAAGAAGAGATTTATTATTGCAAAAATGGCTTCATTATCTTCAACAGCTCAGAAGAAAGAAATCATCTGTTCAGATTTTAAAAGGCACATTAGAAACATACATTTAGTTCTAATGTAAATCACCAAGAGGAATTGTTTTAAGTAACTCAGGAAAAAAAAAGATTTGGTTTACTTCCCTGCTTTTGATGAAACGTTAAATATTAGAGCTCCAGAAAACAGTATATTTCTATTTTTATAATATATGTTCATGTATGTGTGAATATAATCTATTATATTTATTAACTAAAAATTTAGTGTGGCAGAGAAAAATTATATGAGCTGATTTGTCTATTATTTTTTTCATCTTTATTTTAAAGGGTTAGAAATTAGCTGTTTTTTTCAGTTATTAAGCATACATGTAAATCCCAAATAACAGAATTCTTATTCATTATGAAGACCAGGGTAGCTCATTATTTCTCAAATGAGAAAAGCGATAATGTGATCAGCCTGTGTTTTAGTAAATAACATTTCTCAACTACTACACAGAATTTTCACAATTTCTGAAACCATGGAAACTTTTATTTAAAAAAATGTTGAACCCGACTCCTTTAAGGTTTAAATATTTTATTTTTTTTAAAGATTTTATTTATTTATTTGACAGACAGATCACAAGTAGGCAGAGAAGCAGGCAGAGACAGAGGAGGAAGCAGCTCCCTGCTGAGCAGATAACCCGATGCGAGGCTCGATCCCAGGACCCTGGGATCATGACCTGAGCCGAAGACAGAGGCTTTAACCCACTGAGCCACCCAGGCGCCCAGGTTTAAATATTTTTAAGGTAAATAGAAATCAAGCTAAATTTATCTCTTTGGTAGCTGAAGGTCTATATTGGGAAGTGTGCTCTATAATAGGAAAACACCAGAAGAGGAAGGTGATGTTAGAGAGTTTTACTGGGAAAAAAACCTCACTTTTAATATTTATATTTTCCATTTATATTTTCTTCACAGGAATTTGAAGCACTTAGAATTTGTTTTTGGGTGTAGCTCTTGATTATATTTGAGAACAATTTTTTTCTTCTGAGATGAAGAGTAGGGGGCATACCTTCAAAAAACCTGGAGTCATGGGAGTCAAGATGGCGGAGAAGTAGCAGCTGAGACTACATCGGGTAGCAGGAGATCAGCTAGATAGCTTATCAAACCATTGCGAACACCTACAAATCCAATGGGAGATCAAAGAGAGGAAGAACAGCAATTCGGGAAACAGAAAATCGACCACTTTCTGGAAGGTAGGACCGGCGGAGAAGTGAATCGAAAGCGACGGGAGGTAGACCGCGGGGGAGGGGCCGGCTCCCGGCAAGCGGCGGAGCCACGGAGCACTAAATCGGGACATTTAAAAGTCTGCTCCATGGAGGGACATCGCTCCAGAGGCTAAACCGGGGTGAAGCCCACGTGGGGTCAGCTTGGCCCCAGGTCCCGCAGGGTCACAGAAGGATCGGGGGTGTCTGAGTGTCACAGAGCTCGCAGGTATCGGAGCGGGAAGCCGGCCACAGAGACAGAGCTGAGGAGTGAGCTCTCAGCTCGGGGTTACCTTGAACCGGTCGCAGGCTGGGTGAGCTCGGAGCGCGGCCGGAGGTGAGGGAGACGGGAGTGATTGGGGCTTTTCTCTGGGGCGCACCGAGGAGTGGGGCCCCGAACTCCTGGCTCCTCCAGGCCGGAGACTGGGAGGCCCCCATTTTCATTCCCGTCCTCCGGACTCTACGGAAAGCGCTCAGGGAACAAAAGCTCCTGAAAGCGAAACTGAGCGGATTACTCAGCCCGGCCCCTGGTAAGGGCGGTGCAGCTCTGCCTCGGGCAAAGACACTTGAGAATCGCTACAATAGGCCCCTCCCCCAGAAGATCAACAAGAAATCCAGCCAAGACCAAGTTCACTTAACAAGGAGAGCAGCAGAACTCCAGAGGAGGAGAAAGCAAAGCGCGGAATTCATGGCTTTCTCCCCATGATTCTTTAGTCTTGCAGTTAATTTAATTTTTTCTTTAATTTTATTTTTTTTCTTTTTCTCTTTTTCTGCTAAAATTTTTTTTCTTTTACCCTTTTCTTTTTTTAACATTTTTAAACTAGTTTATCTTAACAATACCTTTCCAAAAAATAATAATCTTTTTTGAACCTTCATTATTATAGTCATATTTTATCCTTCATAGTTTATTTTTTGTATTCACATAATTCTAAAAAATTTGGGGTACAACTTCCTCTATTGGATCAAAATACACCGTAAATCTAGCTCCAGGCTTGTTCTAGTCTCCAGCCTGAGCAAATTCTCTCCACTTTCTTTTTCTTTCTTCTCCCAACCAACTTAATCAACTCCTTTTTTTTTAGAAATTAAAAAAAATTTTTTTTGTTTTTCATCTTTATAGGCATATTCCATCCCTTTACTGTGTTTACCCTTATATACATTTTTCATTCTTTAAAATGTTGGGAGGTACTTTCTTCTAAGAGACCAAAATACCCCACAGTTAAGTGGGTGACCCTGTTCTAGTCACCAGTCTAATATATATATATTTTTTTCTTTTTTTATATTTTTTCTTTATTTGTTTTCTTTTTTTTTTTTAATTTTTTCTGAACTTCTTTCTATCCCCTTTCTCCCCCTCCCCCCCCGCCATGACTTGGGGTCTCTTCTGATTTGGTTAAAGGGCATTTTCCTGGGGTCTTTGCCACCCTTTTAGTATTTTATTTGCTCCTTAATATACTCTTACCTGGAAAAAATGACAAGGCAGAAAAACTCACCACAAAAAAAAGAACAAGAGACAGTTCCAAAGGCTAGGGACCTAATCAATACAGATGTTGGTAATATGTCAGATACAGAGTTCAGAATGACGATTCTCAAGGTTCTAGGCGGGCTCAAAAAAGGCATGGAAGATATTAGAGAAACCCTCTCTGGAGATATAAAAGCCCTTTCTGGAGAAATAAAAGAACTAAAATCTAACCAAGTTGAAATAAAAAAAGCTATTAATGAGGTGCAATAAAAAATGGAGGCTCTTACTGCTAGGATAAATGAGGCAGAAGAAAGAATTAGTGATACAGAAGACCAAATGACAGAGAATAAAGAAGCTGAGCAAAAGAGGGACAAA